>JALHLI010000026.1:824211-1171711 GCA_023349425.1 Anthopleura sola
TCGCAGGACCGATAGCAATGAATGAGCGCAAAAAAGGAAACCATCCCACCCCAACACCTACTACTGTTACTACACCAAATATGAAATGGAAAAATTCTGATCCAGTAAGTTACTACCCTAAATTACTGCAATTCTCAATATTCTGTGAACTTGGTCGCTGCGAGTTGTCCATTGGAATTTGGTTTTTCACTGCCGCCAGTCAAAAATATATAAGGTACTGACTGATTAGTTTTGATTGACGGCAAAAAAAAACAAAAAAAAATTCATAACAAGCTGTTGAAACTTCTGAGTTTGCAGAAAATTGAAGAATATTTATTTTGATAAATACTCTAAAGAGGGCACTAGGGAATGATGACACACAAAGGGAAAACGTAACACACAATCTGTTCTGACCACTATATCTGTGTCTTTAGGGATACAACAATCATCTGGCCAGCACATTTTGCGAGTGGCTGATGGCTATATCTTTCCTGCTCTTCTTCCTCACTTATTATCGAGAGTTCAAGAAAATTGTTGTCACCGTCAAAGTGGCTCCGAAGGATTCAGAAGTTTTTTTCCCAACTGACGACAAATCAATCGTTACTTAACTTATATGAATAATGAAAAAATAGTAATGTAAGCAAAGCTTATGGACAGTTCCAGGGCCAAGTTTTCCCTTCTCTTGGCTTCCTTTCCTTTCCCTTCTGTTCTGTTCTGTTCCCTTCTGTTCTTTTCTGTTCTCTTCTCTTCTGTTCTCTTCTGTTCTCTTCTGTTCTCTTCTGTTCTCTTCTGTTCTCTTCTGTTCTCTTCTGTTCTCTTCTGTTCTCTTCTGTTCTCTTTTCTTCTGCTCTCTTCTCTTCTGTTCTGTTCTGTTCTCTTCTTTTCTCTTCTGTTCTGCTCTGTTCTCTTCTGTTCTCTTCTCTTCTGTTCTCTTTTGTTCTCTTCTGTTCTCTTCTCTTCTCTTCTCTTCTTTTCTGTTCTCTTCTGTTTTCTTCTCTTCTTTTCTCTTCTGTCTTTCCTACCCTTCCCTCAGACGTAGCTCCAACAACTTTAAGAAAAACTGTGTATCAAGTTTTATTGGCTACGAAAGTTATATTTTATAAACATTTATGGCGGGAAATAATCACATGCATGACGTCATGGCACAAGAGCATTTGCGCTTACATCGTGTAATCGTGTTTTGCAGGTCAAAATGTCCTGATGTGCTAATAAGGACTTTAAATACAAATTCTTTTAACCATTCAGTTAGAAAAGTAGGGTTTATGTTCCTTAACTTTTATTGTAAAGACTTAAAATGTGATTATGAAGTAAAAATTAGGATGAATATTATAGTGAATATGTGTAAAAAATCTTTTTATAACTCTCGTTTACTCCTACATTTTTTTAATAGTATGCGCGAAGTCTTACCCATCGAAAGTTTTTATACTAATTTATACCTCTATTAAGCGACCAACCTCTATTTAGCGACCAGTTGTCAAAGTCCCAAAGAGGGTTTTTTACAGTAATTTATACCTCTATTAAGCGACCAACCTCTATTTAGCGACCAGTTGTCAAAGTCCCAAAGAGGGTTTTTGCAGTAATTTATACCTCTATTAAGCGACCAACCTCTATTAAGCGACCAGTTGTCAAAGTCCCAAAGAGGGTTTTTGCAGTAATTTATACCTCTATTAAGCGACCAACCTCTATTAAGCGACCAGTTGTCAAAGTCCCAAAGAGAGTTTTTACAGTAATTTATACCTCTATTAAGTGACCAACCTCTATTTAGCGACCAGTTGTCAAAGTCCCGAAGAGGGTTTTTACAGTAATTTATACCTCTATTAAGCGACCAACCTCTATTAAGCGACCAGTTGTCAAAGTCCCAAAGAGGGTTTTTACAGTAATTTATACCTCTATTAAGCGACCAACCTCTACTAAGCGACCAGTTGTCAAAGTCCCAAAGAGAGTTTTTACAGTAATTTAAACCTCTATTAAGCGACCAACCTCTATTTAGCGACCAGTTGTCAAAGTCCCAAAGAGAGTTTTTACAGTAATTTATACCTCTATTAAGCGACCAACCTCTACTAAGCGACCAGTTGTCAAAGTCCCAAAGAGGGTTTTTTTTGCACTAATTTGTGCCTCTGTTTAGCGACCAAACTTGGAAATGACCGCTGTGGTATTTCCACAGGAAGCCCAACGGTCATTAGTTCATCGTGTCGAGTAATCAAGATCGATCAAGACATGACTAAATAGAGCAATAAAAAAGATCACAAACTCATACCATTTGTATTCCTATAATTTAATACAAAAGTTATCTATTTTTAGTTAAGCTTCTTTTGGCTTTCGTCGTTTCTTTAATTGTCATCTGACGAAAATTCTTCAAAATAGTAACGGAATTTTCACTGTTTTTTAGTTAAACTTGCTCAATGAAAAACGTAAAAGTTTATGAATGCATTAATAATGTTTTCATATAAATTTTTTGAATTGTAAAATTAAATTTTCTTCGAGAAAATTCGGTCAAAATCGATGAAAATTTCCTGATAATTACCTCAAAAAAAATTTAACTCCAAAGCTCCTTATATGTTAATCAGGGGCACTAAAAATGTCTGGGTTTCTAACTTAATCATAGCGTGACCGAAATTTGAACCATTTTGTTTATATAACTTTGATTATTGAAGATAGTTGTTCGGTAAATAAAGACTGGAAGTTGGGTGGTTCACGAAATGCGAGTAATGCAATCTGACGTGTAAACATGTTAGTCCATATATGGTCAATATGGTTGTCAGTTCGTATGTGCTTCGAGACGTATTAAAAGAGCTTTCACCTAAGTAACCTTTGAATATCGAATCTCTCGTACGATGAAATTCCTAATAAGGGAAAATATGGATGGAATTTGAAGGATTTTTTTGAAGATTTTTTGTTTTGATCGGCTGGTGTAGAAACTCGAGGGGGAGGGAGACGGGGTAACTGGTTGGTGAAAAAAGCGCGGGAAATTGGCAGACGCTTCTTTGTCAATATTTATTCACTCCTGGAAATAAGGGATGGATGGATGACTGAATGGATGGATGGATGGAGGGAGGGAGGGAGGGAGGAAGGGATGGATATGGATTGAATGGATGGATGGATGGATGGATGGATGGAGGAAGGGATGGATGGATTGGTTGGATGGATGGATGGATGGATGGATGGATGGATGGATGGATGGATGGATGGATGGATGGATGGATGGATGGATGGAGGGATGGATGGATGGATGGATGGATGGATGGATGGATGGATGGATGGATGGAGGGAGGGAGGGATGGATGACTGAATGGATGGATGGATGGATGGATGACTGAATGGATGGATTGGATGGATGGATGGATGGATGGGTGGATAGATGGATAGATGGATGAATGCATAAAATCGATAGTTGAATGAACGAAAGAATGGATGAATGGATGGATCAGAATGATTATAAAGAAAATGGATGCAAAAATTCTTTGATAAGCGAACAACGTCAACACATGAATAACCAAATGAATGCATAAAATTAACGAATCGATGAACAAATGAATACATGGAATAGATGGATAAATAAATATAAAACTTTCTTTGTAAGTATATTTCTTTAACTTACTAAACAGTGATTTGTTTAACATTCTTTTCATACAAACACCATTTCAGTGTTTACCTAACGGTTGGGTGATTTAAAATTTCAGAACAAGCAGGTCTGAAAATCTTGAAAAGTTTAGGCACTTTTCCTCAGATATCCCCTGATAGTATGGGAATTAAACTCGAGTGTCTCATTTCGCGAGGCTAACAAGAAAAAGAATTAAACGAATTTTGACGTCAGAAGAGAGTTGTGACACAGCAAAAGGCTTTGTATCGATTCGCATCGGTAAAGAGGTCACCGATTATTTTGACCTGAACTATTTCATATAAACCCAACAGATATGGGTGTGCACACAGGAATGTGTTGAGAACACTTATTTAAGCTTAGTATCATCTAGACTTGCACATTCTGCAAGAATCATTGAGCAGTTCAGTTCCATTTGGAAATCTGTTCCTTCATTCAAGCCTTTGCTCGCCTTGTTCACACTCTTTTTATACCTTTAACATCAGGTAAGAACATTATAATTACCAATATCTTATAAAACAATGTTATAAAAAAACTTTTTTTAAATATTATGAAAAAGAGCTCAGTTATGCTTTATGCAAACTTGAAGTGTTTTTCTAGCATTTGTGCAATGTTATTGGACTTTTCTTATGGAATTGTTGAACTTTTTTTACATCAGTATCTTGTCGTTATTATTTCTGTTATCGTTTATCCTGATAGCAAATCTTTATGACAATTGGCCGCTAAGCTATTACTAAGGTTTTCCCGGCAGGGCCAATTGAACTGAGTGAACATATGTCCACGTTAGGGAGTGGTTAGAATTTTTCCTTAAATTTCTCCTTCAAGTATCATAAATATCGTCCAAGTGCACAGGAAAGTGATAGCATATCTAAAAGTCTGGCCTTTCTGGATTAAAAATTAAGTTTTTTTTAGCAATAATTAAACATCTGGTTCACAATGAGTGCTTGGCATAACAGATAAACAATGCAGACTTCGGCCTGTTGTTATCTGAAAAATAATATTTTGGGCAGAAAATGCAAATTTCCGTGGAAAAGTTTTAGTATTTTTCTTCCATATAGGAAGTTCTAAACTTTGCATTTCCCGGAAATATTGACTCTAGATAAGGTTATTGCCATAGTTTTAGCATAAGAAGCTGTTAAAAGCTTTAAATACCTCAAAAGGAACATGTGCATCTGGCAGTAGCAATAGCGTGACAGAACAATGTGTAAATGTCACGCAAGCTCTACTTTCATGCAGAGAAAACCTTCGTTTTTGAGTCCATTTTGAGAAAATTCTGTTAAACACAGGTAAGACAGCAGAGAAATTGTATAGAAATTCTACAGAACATTACTATAATTAGGGCGTAGGTTGTCAGGTTATGTGAAATTGAGCTCTTCAAAATTTCCGGGGGGAGATACATCACAACCTTTCCTAAATATCGAAGGTATTTTTAAGCTTGGATATTGGGAACGGACTACCATGAACCCCCCTGATTCCCCTGTAGAGCTCATAAGTCAAATGGCGAAAAGATTACGAGAAATCTAAGCGTTTATGTATTTTCCAACCTTCTGTTCTCCACTGTGATAAAGTTAAGATACTTTTAGATTTTTGATTTTTAGCAAAACTATGGCTTTCACTCACTAATATCTGCAAGTAATCAATAATTATAGATAATTAATATTAGTTATTATCGAACAGCTGGGATAGTTATAGGTTTGGTTTAACGCTGGACAGAAAACAGATATCTGGGTTGTGAGAAAGGTCACGAGTTTCGACATTTTAAACCAGATATGCTCCCGCGTAGACTAAATCATGTCTATATTGATTAAGCATTTCAATGGATTGGATTTCCTAGGTTTTAGAAATGACAGATTGATTGAAGCCCGTCGTAATGAAGAACGTGTGTAGAGCCGATTTGAATACAACACTAAGGCTATGGCATTAGTTTTTTTGAAACAATTTTTATAGACCTCTGCCTTCTGGGGAAAAAAACCTTGAGCCTTGACTGACGTAGAATACAGCCTGTGCTCCTTGATTACAGACCCATTTACTTAGTCTTAGCCTCATTACAGCATCAGAATATTCACAAATACCAACAGTAAAGTAAAGAATGCACAACTCCAACAATATAAACTCTTTGGAATTCCACGGACCTTCACTCGGAACACGTGAATATTCTGCACAAAATTGAGTAAAAACTTGAGCGACAGAAAAATGATGGATTGCAAATTAACAATCAGTGGTGACAATGAGAACCAATTAAAATAGCCGCGGTGACGTAATGCGAGGTTAAGTAAAAGACTGGGTCGACTTAGATTTGCAGTGCATTGTGGGACAAACATTCCCACAATGCACTGCGATGCCAACTTTTTTTTTTTTTTTGCATTCCCCAATATAAGGAGAAAATCCTATAGGGTTAAGTGTGACGTCACTAGTTTAGAAAAAAAAACTTCCGGGTCCAAAACGAAAAGCAGTTTCATAAAGATTTTTCTTACTTTTTCTTCGTGACAGGATTTTTTGTCTAAAGTTTGAATACTCCAGTTTCACATTCGGTGGAAACCGCTGTTTTTGAGGACCACAGACTCATTTGCACAGACTTAGCCTTGTTTATAAGTCAGCTATTCAAATACACCATTAAAAGTCCGTGGGATTGGTATTATCCAACTTACACATTCTTTACATTACAGTTGGCTGTTGCTAATGATTTGCAAAAGTCAACCGTAATGTAAAGAATGTGTAAGTTGAACAATACCAATGTTTTGAAATCCCACGGACTTTTAATAACGTCGTTGAATAGCTGACTGATAAACGAGGCTAAGCCTGTGCAAATGAGTCTGTGGTCTTAAAAAACAGCGGTTTCCATCGAATGTGAAACTGGTGTATTCATTGGGAACATTTTTCGCTCTCAAGATTAATTTTAGCGTTTTTTTTGTAAATTTTGCTAAAAAGTGACATTCCTATGTTAACAAAGCAAGCTGTAGACGTCAGCAAAGCGTCTATATCGAAAACTAAATATTTTCTCAAACATTTTTTCCAGTCAATATGGCAGATCAAGATGACCATGTAGCACGCCCCCACGGAGATATTTGCCCAAGATGTGGAGACAAGGCCTACCACGCTGAGTCAATCGCTATGGAAGGATACAAGTTCCATAAAAGATGTTTCTCGTGTAAGGAGTGCAAAAAGAAGCTTGACAGCACGAATGCCTCTTCGCATGAAGGTACGTGAAGTTTTAGGGGGGGGGGGGGGTAGGAAAAATATTCGTGGGGGTCCATAAGGGGACAAATATTGTAGGTACTAAAATACTGTCTTGCAGCACGTTGGAATGCAGCTCAATTTGGAAGACAAAACAATAGGTTCCAATTCTCAGGAGATTGAAATTCTTTTGTTTTGTCCTCCAAATTGAGCTGCTTTGACGTCACGTGAAAGGGGATTATAGACCTCTTTACCTTGGGAGTAATGTTGTCCCATTTCAGACCATGTGTCATTCTCTTGAGAATAAGATTCTTTGTTTGAGTTGTATTCATATTCATGTGTCTTCTCATGTACAACCGTTAAAACAAAGAAATGATACTCTAGGGAATGGCACGTGGTCTTGAGAATAAGATTCTTTGTTTGAGTTGTATCCATATTCATGTGTCTTCTCATGTACAACCGTTAAACAAAGAAATGATACTCTAGGGAATGACACATGGTCTGAAATGAGAAAACATTACACACGAGCTAAGGAGGTGTATTAGAGCTAGTCTGGGAAAAACCGAATTTTTGAGAAGGCGTCTTCAGTTTGGTCAGCTAAAGCCTTCCCACAATGCACTACAATGCCAACTCGACCCAGTGTTTTCCCAACCTCGTAATGGGCAATATATTTCAATCTCCTGAGAATTTGAACCTATTGTTTTGTTCCTAAAATTGAGCAACATTCCAACGTGCTGCAAGGGGTCTGTAGACTGTCCGGTGAACCATTCATTCCCTCAAATTTAACTCGAATATTTGTTTCCTTTCACAGGCGAGGTTTACTGCAAAACCTGTCACTGCGTAAACTTCGGTACCAAAGGCTATGGATATGGACTTGGAGCAGGCGCTCTCACAAGAACACAATAGACCCCACCTACCCCCACTTAGAATAGGATCGACCACACACCCTGCTACGAGAAACGGCAAACCAACTGGCATTTCGTCCAGCAAGATCTCTTATTTTCTCCTCCTAGCAATTAATTATGGAATGATTGATTTAGTGATTGATTGAATAAAAGTATGTAAAATTATATGATTATAGCTATGATTGTAAGATCAAATTCTGTACTATATCTTCCCTACCCTTCCCCCTGAAATGCAATTGTACAAGCTGTAGACACAGTTGCTCAAATATCAATACATGTTTAGCATTTTAAGATGAGAATTTTTAAGTTCATTTTTGTTGATTAAATAATTGCGAGCGAAACAATAATTTTCTTCATTTTTTGTTTTGTGACACCGAACATCTTAAATAGGAGATATCAGAGGTACACTCTATTGCCTTCAAACAATTTCTGTACTGAGTCGTGGCAAAAGGGTCAGTCTCTATACATTTCAGTATTGTTGACTCAAAATCCTCAACTTGAAATAATTGTTTGAAGTCAACGGAGTGTAACTTTAATATCAGCTATTTCGGTATCTTCAGTTTTCTTTGCTTGGAATTCCATTCAAATCTTTGAACTATTTTTCTTTGTTTGAAATTCGAATTATTATTTTTTTTTAAGTCGTTTTTTGTACTCTTCGATATATTTCGTCTGGAATCTTCAAACGTATATTTTAAAGAAAGGAATAATGCTCAAGAAATGTTGGATCGACAAAAACGATAGCATATGACGCCGTATGAAGATCTTTCTAACCTTAGCGCTCAGTATCTCCAACGATATACGTTGATGAGTGTAAATGAAATTTGTAAAATATTTGAAGCAATTATATTTTGGGGCGAGGGTGTAGGTACATCGGGTTGAAAGATGTTATAAAAGGAGATTGGATCGAAGACATTGAGGCCTCGCTGGCATAGACTTCAGACTCTAAGCTATTCTATCTTTAGGGGAGATGGGATGGGGTTCGTTGGTAATTTTAAAACTTTTTGAGATAGCAAAAATGTTTAATTAAAAAAAAAAATGAAAATTTTTTTTTAAGAGTTTGAAAGAGACTTTGAGGCGTCGTATGGAGTCAGACAATAAGCAAGGCATCTTTTTTTTGGGGGGGGGAGGGGGGGCAAATGTTTCGTTCAACTGCATTCATCTTATATCCTTTCCGGAAGTAGTTTGACGTGAGTTGATGATACAACACGAACATGAGCGTATTACATAACACTCGACCCGGGTCGCTAGCTGGCACTGATGATCAGGAAGGAATTCTGTAACACTGCTATGTTTGGTCATCTTGAAAGTATTCACTGGCTTCTTATCAAAACTATTATGTTTATGGAAAGTGCTCGTCAAATGTGATGCAAACTGAGCCAAGTCAAAGTAAAATGCTTTATGGGTCTCGTTTTAAGACAGACAATAAGATCTGTTATAGAAAACCCTTGAATCGTACAAAAAAAGTTTCAAAAAAAATTGCGGAAAAAATTGAAAAATTGAATGAAAGATCAAGATTAGTGAGAGAGCTTATATAAGTTTAATATTCACATTTTAGTTTCAATCACAAAATAATCTCCACTACTCGTCCAATAAATTAAGGATGTGCGTATTTTATACTTGGGCTTCCTGTGTCGTTATATTGCGTTACATCACGAGGAGCGTGACTTCAAAATTGATCCCATTGCAAGCAAAGATGTAAAACATGATTAAAAAGTCATGAAAATTATCAAAACCCTACTGAAAACCAAAATCCATTTCTCCAACACTTTATATATTTATTGCAAGAGATACATATGCTTTCGTTTTTTAAGTTAAGGTCGTTGAAAAGTTTATTTGTGAGACATATGGATACCGGAGGTCTGGTCTCGCCAAACACGCAAGCTGGCATAGTGTTCGTTTGAGTGTGACAGTAATTCCACACCGTCTTACAAAACTAACCAATCACAAGAAAACCCCTTAATTATATTTATCAAGTGTCTCTTCTTACGGTATTTGGTTTCCGGGGGTGCATTTTTCGTCCATCTCCAACAATATTTCCTTATTTATAGCTTTTGGTTTTGTTATTATGAATGGAAGACCGAGTGAGCCCACCTGGATTCGTCCCTAGCTCCACCTTTGAGTGGATTTATATTCTTGTGTTTGGTTAAGCGTTTTACTTTCTTCTGCTTTGGAACCCTAGCAGTTCACGAGTCCTCCAGCTCCTTAAAGTCCTTTGCTAAAGGTAAGATCCATTTTAAAGCATTTTGCAGCTCTTTTCTTGCAAGTTTGCTCCAGCATAATTCTTTCAAAACAATATTTCTTTGTTTTCTGGGTGACAGATAATTGTTAACATTAATCGTTTAATTCTTCTGACATAATTTCGACAATAAAAACGACAGTATGTCCATTCAAATAGCTAAGAATAACTCCTTTTATCATTATTGAAGCAAGATAACTAATCGAATTTAGCTTTTCAAATGTCAAACTCAAATCTAGTCCAATCTGCCTCTGTCGAGCAGGACAGCGCCCAAAAATAACGAGGGTGTAAACACTCTTGTGAAACTTCTTCAACAGGGAAACATTCTTTACGAAAGCCTGTTAACTGCTTCAAATTGCTTGGCAAGAAATTCCTTGTTGCAAAATATAGATTTAGTTTTAGCTCGTCGTAGCGAAGATGTAAGTTTATTGACTTAATGAGTACTGAATGATTTAGAATTGGATTTAAATATGTGTACGTCAGTCAAATTCCCAGCATACAAATGAAATTCTGATTACAATCAGGTCAAGTCGAAAAAAATCTTAGCTATTAAAAAGAAGTAGGGTCTTTTAATGTCGAAATTATTTCAAACTCTAGGCTTACTTTCTGTCTCTATTTGCCTAATTGTTCGACCTTCAAGATTCTTGTCCGATGAAAAACTAAAACTTTTCCCAAGTATATTACTAAAGGTTGTCAGGACTTGAATCTAGCTCGTGTGAGTTACATTTTCTATTGTTTAGCTCTTACTTTTTGTGGTATCAATGAAATTTAGACTCACAATATCGGAAATCTTTGCATGGCGACGTTAGATAGAACTTGAGTCTGTCATTCACTACGAGTGTTGTATTCTCTCAGTTGTCAAACTTGAAATTCTATGATTTTTGAGCTTAAAAAAAACAACAAAAACATCCCTTATCATTGATAAAATTATCCCAGAACGTTTGGTAGTTTTAGTAAGGAATTTTTAGGTCGAATAATTGTGGTTTGTGCATAAAGTTTTGTTGAGTTTGACGAGCATTTGTGGCATAGTTCATTGACAACAGAAAGCTGATCAGGGTGTTGTCAACTACAAGCTAAATACTCCCAAATTATCTCACCCCTGTTTCCAAATTCAACAGCTATTATTATCTTTATCTCCATTTTCTCCTCGACATCTTATTCCTACTCAATATGTAGTCGTGTACTGATATAATTTTCTAGGTTTCATTCAAAAAAAAATTATATATTTTGATGTTGTTCGAAAGAAATCTTTCCTTATCAATTGTATTCTTCACGAAATTTCTGCCCTCTTGACCCGCGAAAAGCATTAATGAAAAATATTTCCTTAACAATTCTTCAAAATTACGACTTTTTTCTGCTGTTTTTAGGTCTCTAATAAAAAGCTATAGTCTTCAAGTCTAATATTGTAGTTTCTAAGAGATATATCTCGAAGAAAAAGAGCAGAATGGCCAACAGATTTCGGTCGGCATTCTACAGACGTATGTCGCTTAAATGTCAGGATAAAATTACACCAAACAATGCCAATTATAAGTAGAATATTCCAGAGGAGACAAGATTTGACTTAAAATTAGCAAAACAGACTCAAAATCAAGTTACATGGTTTGGGTTTTGTAATCAAAACTCAGGCGTGAAAATTTTCCACGTTTTTCGAATTTCTGTACATGTCAGACGTGGTGACGATCTATTAAAAGAGTCTCTAGATTTAGGACGAAAATTTTTGAAAAATTCAGAAAGTTTTGATTTGATAACGAGCGAAAATATAGCCAGACATTTTAGCCATACAGTAGCGAAAATTGAGCGAGAAAATAAGGAACCTAACAGAGCCATAATAAGCCTGACAGGAGCGTGAAAAATGAGCGAAAAACGCTTAGCGATTTTCAGGCTTAGAGCGATACTCGGGCCATACACATTGTATGGCTGTGTTATGGCCTGATTATGGTTTGTTTGTATGGCTCGTAATTTGACCCTACCACGAGTATTTATTACATCTTCATTATGTTTATTATACATCAGCAGTGATTTTTTTTTTTAGAATTTATTTCCATTGTTGTTTATCGAATTAAAAAACACTTAGGCTCAGGCTCCGGTTAGAAACACGAAGTATAGACACTGAAACAGTGCAGTGTTTTCCTTGATTACCGGCGCCGGTGCATAATAGAGCAATTGAAGACCAAGAATATACTTCCCGGGTATACTTGTACGTAGAATAAATCAATACTGCATCGAACTATTCTCAACAATATGAATGCAGTTGGTTTCAGTTAATAATTGTAATTTGGGATTCTACGAGTCAAGCTATGACCATAATAATAAACATGCAGTTAGTCGCGGTCGTTTACAGGCGACGCTAGGCGCAAAAGTATAACCACTTTTAATATATTCACATGCTTCTATGCACGAGCTTTTTTGCTGCCAAACGAGCTTTTACACGCCTAATTTGGAAAAGCCAGACAGCTTCGTATCGAAATGTGTCAGTTTAAGGTACAAAAGCTCGTGCATAGAAGTATGCGAATACATTTTAATGTATTAAAAATGTGGTCATGCTTAATTTGCACGTCGCCCCGTAATACATTTTCGTATCATACGATACTTGTAACTATATGTATAGTTTGCATAATATAACATACCAATTTGGAGATATTTTACTCGTTCTCCTGATCCACTGTAATCTGTTCACATAAACTGTTTTGTCCATTTTTTCTTGCTAATACTAGTAAAATTATGTGGCAGCTTATACACATACTCAGAGAGAAGATAATTTATCAACTTTCGAAATTTTTAGCGCCAAAAGTCAAACAATTATGGAACCTGAAACTATCTTCAGAACAACCAATGAGATGCTGACTGTACGTATAAGCACAAGAGGAACAAGACAAACAATTTATGTTGGGCCTGATTGTGGGCCATAAAATGGCCTGATAAAATCTTGATGTTTTAGGCGATCCTTGGAAACCTATCCGTTGCGACCTTTGACGTTTTACACAAAATTAAAGCCTGATTCGGACCCATAATCAAGCCAGACAAATGTTTGGCTATTCAAAGTGGACCAAACATTTTCTCTGTTTGGCTGTGTTTCCGTCGCTCTAATCAGGGCAATTAAAGCCCTTTATGGCTAGAATCAGGCCTGATTCTCGCTGAGTTCAGCCTCAAAGTTTCGTACGGGAAAGAATGAAGCAAAACTTGGTTAAAAAACTATCAAAAATGCTCTCTTTTAAAGTTATTTTTTCGTGCGATGGGAAAGTTTTATGATCGTAATGCATTCTGGGTATAGTCGCCATCTTGGATTTTACTCATACTTTGTATACTTTTCATATATATATTTTTTGTTTCTGTTCTTTCTTTCTTTTGTAAACTTTTGAAGAACAAGTTTTTCAATTTTTTTATTTTTATCTATTTTTCAGTTTATTCGTGAATAGGTTAGGTATTTTGCAAAAGAATGAAAAAAGAAAACATGGCGGCCATGTTTGTTGATATTACAAAACAATACGAATTTTTTTTTTTAGCAAATTCGACCAACATGGCGGCTATGAAAACCAGCATTATTTCCTTTAATTGTCTTTCAATCTGTTCTTTCTTGTAGTTCCATTATTTGTTTGTTTGTTTGCTTGCTTGCTTGCTCGCCTGCCAGCTTGCTTGTTTGATTGTTTTCGTTGTTGTTTTTTTTTTTATTGACACTTGTAATTTTTCCAAAACAGTCAAAAATGTCAGACGACGAGCAACAATACGAACAGGAAGAAGAGCAGGAGCCTGAACCCGCTCCTTCCGGCGGTGGAGGATCTCATATCCCTGATGCTTACTCCGAGTCAAAAGCCAAACCACAGGGTGATCGCTGCCCAAGATGCGGCGATAGAGCGTACCACGCCGAGTCTATTTCCATGGAAGGCTACAAGTTCCATAAAAGGTGTTTCTCGTGTAAGGACTGCAAAAAGAAGCTTGACAGTACGAATGCGAACTCTCATGAAGGTAAGATTTTTCCGGGGGGAGGGGGTGGGGAATGTGATTTAGTAGGTGTAAGGGAAACTTGTTACTGTGAAAAACAAACAAACAAACAAACAAACAAAACCAAAAAAATCAAGGAACCGTTCGGGGAGAAATTTCTATCCCTCTCTCTCTCTCTCTCAAACCTTTTACTGTCTTTTAAACACGTATAAAAATAGTTTTATCATCCTCTGACCTATGATTGATGTTTTTCGAAAAAGATTATGTGGATGGTAAAAGAAATAATATATAATAATAATAATAATAATAATAATAATAATAATAATGATAATAATAATAATGATAATAATAATAATAATAATAATTCATTCCTTTAAATTTTCTGATATTTCTCTCAGGTGAGGTGTACTGCAAATCCTGTCATTGTGTTCACTTTGGTCCCAAAGGATACGGCTATGGGCTTGGAGCTGGTGCACTAACAAGGACCCAATAGGACCCACGAGGACCTCGATGGACCTAATTGTCTAAAGCTGAAGATATTATTAGCAGACTATTAGACTTTAGTAATCATGAATTCAATGATTGTAATTTCTTCCCCCTAAATTAACATTTTTTTAAAAATTTTCACAAGTCTTCTTTTACAGAACATTATTATTTTTTGATTGCAAGACAATGTCCTTATCCTTTTTGAATAATCATTCTTTTTATATCTGTTTTGCTTCATAAAGTTTTGCCAAAATTTGATTATATATTACATTGTATTTTATGATTTTTGTCACTAATTTTTATTAAAATTTTCCAAATTTTAAAAAATTGCGATTTCTCTCGTCTCTACCTTATATATATTTTTCATTGGGGCGAACAAGTCCATTTTGAATACTCGTTTCTAATTTGGCCCATTTTCGTTCACTCACGAACACTATCACTACATTCATTATTCTATTCGTAGAACTCTCAACTCACATGTTGATTTTATGGGGGGAGAAAAACTGGAGAATCAGGAGAAAAATCTTTGTGGCAAGGGAGCCCGGGGGGGGGGGGGGGGGGGGTACTCCCTATAATTGACTATACGAGGATGCTCCGCCCGAAAGGGGTACTTTTTTCAGGCAGCACGTTTAGCAAAGGGGTGGAAATTCGTGAGTTTTGGTATAAAAAGGGGTAGATTTTCTTCAAAGGTTTGTGAAAGGGTTACCTTTTCAGGCAAAAAGGTATATAAAAGGGGTACTTTTTTTCTGAAATTTGGTATAGCAAAAGGTAAGGGGTAGAGAGTCCGGGCGGAGCATCCCCATTAAACGACCCGAAGTACCAGTCATCTTTTTTGTTGCAGCAAATTTTCTTTATTCGACTACGCATTTCTCGACACTGGCTGAATTACAGACTCACAAGAAGATACCTTTGAATAGTTAAAGTTGCTTCCTAATTAAGCTTATTTTGTTTCGTTCCTTGGATCATTGGAAAATGAAGATCTCGAAGACATGTTTTTCTGGCGAGTAACGGTTCGAAGGATATATCTAACCGCGTGACAGTGCGTGACAGTGCGTGACATTTTAGCCTTCGATCTCATGTGATAACGAATTAATGAATAATGGATGGCAAAATAACGATATCCTAATAAAATGTGAACCCAAAAATACACAAAGCGAATGAATTTGCTGGTGGCTTCTACGCTTTTTCCTTGTCTATTCAATCGTACATCGCATGAATGCATTCCACGAATTCCAACGTGCCTATATATCCGACAACCCATTCAAGTGCTACTACGAGCTATCACGCTGGAATGACAAAAATTGGCGAGTTTCGAACAAAACGAGCAGTAAGTCCAGCTGTCTTTGCGGGCTTGTAGGGTATAGATAAATTCAGCTACTCAATGTAACGCCTTATTCAGTTTCCCGACTCGGTTACGTTGTTCAAGCTCTTCTAAACCCTCAAAAGTCTCCGCAAGGTAAGATAAGGCACTGGACGCTCTTTTATGCTCAATATTAACAAATCAATGTCGCTTTTGTTGATATTAAAACCAAGAAAAAATCCTTCATTTCAAAATTATGCAATTTCTATTTTCGGCTAGGGGATTAGATGTTTTTAATCAAAGCACAGATATGTTAACCAACTTCATAATATCTCACTAAAGAATTCTTTGAAATTTAGACGTAAATATTTCTATTTCTATTTCATCACCTTAATCGAATTTTGCTTTCAATTTGACATTTTTTTTTTTTTTGTATTTTGAAAAGTCGAATTTCCAACCCAATTAGTACAAAATCGAGGATAAGAATAGTTATTTATGGATTGTATCCACTTATGTATATAAATCGTAAAGTTTCTTTGGTTTAGAACAAATAAATTTGCTCGAAAATGATAACAGATATTTTGGTTTTAAGATTACCGTTAAACAAAGTCATTTATCAGGCGAGAACAAAAATAGGTGTGGTTCTGTGATATCACTAGCTCATATGATTATATTCTTCTGTCCTCAAAAACGCCAAAAACTGTCGCTTAAAATATGTTTCTTTATATAAATATTGTTTAAATAATAATCAAATAATCATTTAGGTACAAAAATTTTTAAAATATATTTTTCGCAAGATAATTTTTCACAATTTCAATTCAACTGTCTTGTAATTTCATGACAATCATCTCATTGTTTAAGCAAAAGTAATCCTATCAATTTGATATCTCTTTGAGGCCTTTGACAATGGACATTTAGAATTAAACTTAATATAGGCTTTGCACCATCACGTGATGGCAGCCATGACAGGAGGCAGGAACAATTGACTATGGTCTAAACTGATTTACATGAGAAAGAATTCAGTTTCGCAGGGAAAAACGACTATTGTTGTGCCTCCTATCATGGCTGTCATCATGTGATGGTGCAAAGAGTCTATTTAAAAAAAATCAAATCCAGAAATAAAGTCAATTTTACATATCCGAAATCAATGACAGATACTCGTGGGGGTCTGGGACGTCAATGTCGTGCGGGGACTATAGGCAGGACGATTGGGAGTGCAGTAATATATGACATAAGTTAGAGTTGTTTTCTTTGACCCGTCAGTGAAACAAAGTGTACTGGACATGATAACTAGCGGTAAGCTAGTGTGGGCTGCGTCGGTGTTTCTAATGAAACAGTATGGATAAAAAGTTAAATTTTACACCGTAAAAAATAAGAGAGATCACTTACTGACGTTTCGGACGCTAGTCCTTCTATAAAATCTCCGACGAAGGACTAGCGTCCGAAACGTCAGTAAGTGAACTCTCTTATTTTTTACGGTGTAAAATTTAACTTTTTATCCACAAAGTGTACTTAGTAGAGCGTAATATTCAGATAAATACAATAGAAAACAAAATAATTATAGACCAAAGTAGAATGAGTGTTAAATATACTAAAGTGTATTTCAAGTGTTTACGAAAACCACTCTAAAAAACCAGTCTAATTCTAGGCTTGAATTTAAATATAGACTCGTCGGGCGTTTTGCGCGCTGTGATTGGTCAAGCAACCAGTGATTATGAGACGATGTTAACGTCACCTTCGGGGAATACTGAATTTCTAAACAAAACCAAAATGGCGGGCATGGATTTTGTTGTTTTAAATTTGCAAAAGCGTTACAGAAAAAAACTAAGAAATTCCTACTTTTTTTGAAAGGTTTTCTGCAACAAAATGTCGGACCGCCCAAAAGACGTTTGCCCACGATGCGGTGACAAGGCTTACCACGCTGAGTCAATCGTAATGGAAGGACAGAACTGGCACAAGAGATGCTTTGCTTGCCCAGACTGCAGGAAGAAATTGGACAGCACGACATGCGCTACACACGCTGGTCAGTATGACAATATTGTGCAGGACAGACAGACAGACAGACAGAAAATTACAGACAAAAGAATCTCATTACCAGCCTACAATGACAGGCAAACACTGCTCGTCATGTGCTATCAACCAGAGAGTATTCTATTGCTTGATATCAATCAGCTGAATGAATGTCATGAATCTCATTACCAGCCTACAATCACAGGCAATTGCAAACACTAGATCCATACGATGCCGGAAATGACGTCATTATTATCAACCTGTACCCACTCCCTCATGCATGATAGCTATCTCTTATTTAATTTCAGGGGAGGTCTACTGCAGAGCCTGCCATGGAAAGCGATTTGGACCCAAAGGATACGGATTTGGCGGAGGAGCAGGCGCCTTGACCAGAACCGAGTAGGACTGGATGACAATCACCACAGGAACCCCAGTAGAATTCCGTTACCAGACGTTTCTTGTTTGTCTGGTTTTCCATCGTGATTTGTTGTTGTTGATTTTTTTGTATATCTTAATAATGAATGTATGATTACATTTCTTCTAATAAATTCAATTTTAAACAGTTTGTCATTAGACTCAGCTATTTATCCGCATTCTTGCATCTCGAGAGAGAGTCACCATTTGCCATACATCGGTTCACTGGTCCAAGACAAAGTATTCAATCGAAGCTGCAAGGTATACCTATCAGCATGCAATCCACCACTTTCTATACATCGGCTCACTGGTCTTGGAAACACAAAGCATTCAGTAGAAGCTACAAGGTTGCAATACACCATTTCACGGTTGTCGTCACTCAACCTCAGCCTCGATAGTGTGTAATATATTCTTTAGAATTTGACTACAGCTCACGGTAATTTAAGGAATGTACACATTATCAAACAATTGAAACACTCAAAAATTCCACGGGATTAAGACAAATTCTAAAGAATAAATTACACGTTATCGAGGCTGATCCACGAGAACCATGAAATGGTCTATTGCAACCTTATAGCTTCTACTGAATGCTTTGTGTTTCCAAGACCAGTGAACCGATTTTTAGAAAGTGGTGGATTGCATGCTGATAGGTATAACCTCTCTTGTAACAAGGGTTTTTCACCAGTAATTTTCTCCCGCCACCAAAGGTTGGTGGGCACAGTGCTACTCTCGCAATACGAGGACATTTAATGCACCCCTTGGACGCGACGTCAAAGCAGCTCAATTTGGAGGACAAAACAAAAGAGTTTCAATCTCCTGAAAATTGAAAACCTATTGGTTTGTCCTCTAAATTGAGCTGCATTCCGACGTACTGCAAGGGGTCTATTGAGATATTAGATACTAACAGGTATTGTTTGTCGCCGGGAAGGGAGGGATTTTCGTTGCAACAAATTACCCCTCCCCCCCCCCCCCCCCAAAAAAAAGCAACATATTTCTTTATGATCCCCCTTTCCATGGCATGGGCTGCTACTCGATCAGTCATCTACTCAGTAAGCTGTCAGTGTTGCAAATTTGAAGGAGAAGAAAATTTAGAAAATCATAATTAAAACACATATTTGGATGAAAGATTCAACCTACATTACGACCAAAGCGTCACCGAATGGTGCACGGTGGCTGTAAATTCGAACCAAAACCTACAAGTTATTTGTATTTATTCTAAAATATTTACACATAATATTTATCTATAGGTTTTTAGACAGTAGTTTTTAAAAATGTTTAGCAATATCCATTTAGTTTTTTCTACAAAAAATGACTTGTACTGCTCGACTTTTATGTAATAGATACAATATGAGTGGCCGTGTTGTATCAGATATAAAACCACAAGCCGAAGGCAAACGTCTAGGTGTATACATTCATGTTCTACTAAAATTCTAAAGAAAAAATTGAATTTGGCTGAGAAAATTGGAGTTAAAGTTTTTGCAAATCAGGACGATTTTGTATCAGATATACAACCTCCTCCACGGACAATGATTTCTATTGTGTTTTCCTCATTAGTTATTCATGAGTTTTATAAGTATTGTGCGCAAGCACTTATCGACAAGAAAAAGGCTGCACTTTGATATCATCTCACTCCTAAACGAGAACGGTGACCCCATTTTCCATTTACTGATGAAACTTCTATGATGGTCGTATTTCAAGTTTGAAGAAAAAAACATGGGAAACTTTTTTTTGCCCGCGAACTTCCTTAAGAACTGTAATTCAGTTTTAACACCTCAGCCAATGTTCACTCGATTTTCAATCTAAGAATTCAAATAAACTTTCAAAAACTGATTAAATGTATCACTCAACAATCCCAGAATATTACTGCGAAAATATCTGTAAAGAACGACTGGAATTTCAAACATTCAAGTATCATGAAAGCCTCGTAAAGTTTTACAAGTTTAAGTTCAAAAATGGCGTTCTTTTCCTCATAATTGACTTTTTCACACATTGTAAATTGTTGAACGAAAGTTAATAAAACTATCTCGTACAACATGTGGGACCTTTTTGCCTCCTCTAAGGGTTAAATTATAATTCCTTCTGGAGTGAGGATAATTATAGCGGTTGAAAGTTATCTTATCGTAGCCAAAGGCGCTCACAGGATTTGAAATCACTGTCTTCTAAATACAGGTTTTAATATGAAACCAAAAAAGGTAAACATTCACAGCACGAAGCCTTAAAAAAATACGTTCTAGAATGTCGAAGAGATATATTTACACTATAGTTAACATCTGTAGGCCATTAATTTACGACATAAATGCAGTCGTGAGAACTGCCTGCACAAACTATACCCTTTGAATGCAACAAGCTAGTTGAAACAAGGACAGAGCACTGAATTTTTTTCTTGAAAGTTCGCAAGCATCTGACATTCTTTACCTCCAGTAAAAAGGATAACTTGTACATCTCGAAACTTTTTGAAGGAACAAACAAACGTAAGTACATCGTATTTATTTCGAATAATATTGTTATTATTGAGTTGTTTATTGTTGTTAACTTGGCTACAGTTTGTGGAAGAACTTGTGTTTTGTTGCTGATCTAAGTCAGGGCATGGCTAACTCACAGATTGAACCCTGAAACAACCTCTGGGCTGATCTAAGTCAGGGCATGGCTAACTCACAGATAGAACCCTGAAACAACCTCTGGGCTGATCTAAGTCAGGGCATGGGTAACTCACAGATTGAACCCTGAAACAACCTCTGGGCTGATCTAAGTCAGGGCATGGCTAACTCACAGATCGAACCCTGAAACAACCTCTGGGCTGATCTAAGTCAGGGCATGGCTAACTCACAGATAGAACCCTGAAACAACCTCTGGGCTGATCTAAGTCAGGGCATGGCTAACTCACAGATAGCACCCTGAAACAACCTCTGGGCTGATCTAAGTCAGGGCATGACTAACTCACAGATAGCACCCTGAAACAACCTCTGGGCTGATCTAAGTCAGGGCATGGCTAACTCACCGATAGCACCCTGAAACAACCTCTGGGCTGATCTAAGTCAGGGCATGACTAACTCACAGATCGAATTCAGTGGAATTTAGCTTGTTGCACCCTGGATTCCCTAAGATGAAATTCTTTTCATTCTCAAGATTATTGAAATGATAATTCTAAAATCATATATATTAATTCAATAAACTCGTAGATGGAAAATTATTCCAATGGAAAGCCAGAGCACCCAAAGTGTGGTCGATGTAACACAAATGTTTACCAAGCAGAGTCGATAAGTATGGCTGGTAAAGAGTGGCATAGACGATGTTTCTCGTGTGCTGATGAAAAATGCCGTAAGAAACTCGAGAGTACCACTTGCTGTGATGCCCAAGGTGTGTATAGACAAACATTCATTCATCGCATCAACATTATCGGAATATCATATAAAAGACGACTTATTTCAACTATTTATTGTTCATTGGTTTCGTATTTTCAACATTTAGGGGCACTTTGCATAGATACATACTAGTTATACAATGGTTTCGAGCGGCATACTGTGGAATATCTCACGAGTCACTTGTAGTTTCTAGTATACACACGAGGCTTTAGACGAGTGTGTATACAAAGAAAATACAAGTGACGAGTGGGATATCCACGGTATGCCACGAGAAACCTTCGTATAACCATTTTATCCCACACCATAGAAAATACGGCAATCAGAAAGCAGGAAAGCCGTTGTATATTCGTCGGTATTTCACTCTACCTTCCCATCATGCACTGCGCGTTGGATTTACGCATTTGTATTTTCAATGGTGTGGGATAAAATGGTTATACGATGGTTTCGAGTGGCATACCGTGGATATCTCACAGCGGGAATTAACTGTTATTATGGGAGGGGGGGTAGGTGAGGTCAAAAATCCTTCTACAATGACTGGTACCTAGCTTAGCTTTAAATAGGCAACTGTTGACTCGGAGGTGCATAGAAAGTGCTTCTCATGCACCTCGTGATAGCATTCCGCGTGTACTCGCTTCATGGCTGTTTTAGTGCTAAAAATAGTTGAAGCACTAACTAGTAGACTAGACCCAAAACAACAGTCATAAGAACCAATGATAATAAATTACACAAGGCTTGTAAGATAGCGGGAATAAAAAATGTCGACTAGGCGCTTGAATAATGAGATTTTGTTGTTGTAAAACAGTACGTGGATAATAACATGAAATAAAAACCGAACCGAAGACAAATATTCATAGCAAAAATGAACTCTCAGAGTGTTTATACAACACGTGGCTTGACTCGAATACTCGCGAAACTAGACAAAATTGAACACAAACGAACGCCGAGTAAATAACACTACACAAAACCTAGCGAGACCCGTAAAAAAAACACATGAAACAACTAGGATAATTACCTCGATAACTGCTTGAGGCCATGGCGTACCTGAAGGCTTCGGCGACCCTTAATACGGTAGAACCAAGGAAAAACTCCTTTTAGCACTGACTGTGGCGGCGTAACTTGGTTAATGAGGACGAAATCTTGAATTTTTTTGCTTAATTAGCCAACTGCTGACCCGGAGGCATGCAAAGTGCTCGATCTCACGTGCACCTTGGTTACGTTGAAATGGTATCACACCTAAAAAAGCGTGTGAATGTAGTTTGTTAGAAAAAACCTACTAATGTCTATCACCAATTGAGCCCTGTGATTGGCTGAGCTATACTAGGGGTCTATTAGTGACAGAACTCTAGTAGCGAAAAGCGCCGGTTTTGAAAACCAAAAAATATATATTTAAAGCAAAATCCAAAACTTTTTGCATCCTTTTATTGGACCGATTAGTAGGTTTTTACTAAAACAATTAGACCTCTCGCCCTCATGGGCTATCGACTCGTAGATCATTCGGACTCGAGGACTAATTGTTAATTATCCTTCACTGCACACGAAAACTAGTGTGTTTATGCAAAGTGCCCCTCAAATTTGAATCACATGAGTCAAATCGAAATGCTTTATGGGTCGTAGAAATGCAGTATGATTTGAAATCTAGGCGCGCAATGCATTGTTTGTCACAGCGAAACTTTTCCTGCATTTTCTATTATTTCTCGTCAAAACGAAATATTTTCCACCAACAACGACGAAGCCATGCTATTTCTAAAAGATACTTGGTGGATCTTTCCATGGATGAGTTTTATTTTCTTTAGTTTTGAGTAAAAGCTGTTGTTTATCGAGCAAAAATAATGAAACTAGGAAATATCGAGCTATGAAAACAATGTTCGCTGATTGGCTAATTCGTCCCGCGGCTGAGAAAAGCAAAAACTTATTATAATTTTGACATTTACAGTGCGTCCCAATAACACGCGATATATCGTTCAATTCGCAGTCATGGAAACGCCTTGAGTTGACGTCCACCAGAATTTACTTCCGGCGCGACGTCGCAGGTTATTGGCGCGAAAATAAATAGTCCGCGCGTTTCCTCACATTTCTGAGCGCCGTTGTTTAAAAATATTGTCTCAAAAGAAAGTTTTCTTTTGTTATCTTTCATATTTTATTTCAATATCATTCAGACGAGATTTGGTGCAAGTCATGCTACGCCAAGCGATTTGGTCCCAAGGGGTACGGATATGGACTAGGTGCTGGAGCACTAAGATTAACCCAGGGACATTCAGGGAAACCTAACCAAGCACCCAAGGTATTTATCCCCAAGGAGAAAGGAGACTTCAAGGAAGGAAGCTGCCATAAATGTGGTCACCCTGTGTTTGAGGCAGAAAAGATGAATTGCAGTAATCAGGTGGGATACCTGTGTCATTTTTGCCGCCATTTTCACGCCCACCATAATGCATTGCGGTCTTAGAGTCACAGTTTTTGGACCGGTTTCCCGGCCCCAAGAAGCAAAGCATTATGGGAATGTGAAAGTGGTGATTTTAATTTTCATACGTGGGGTACCTGTGGTTTTTTTCAAACTGATGATTAGGGGTTTGTTTTTGCAGGTTTATCACAAACAGTGTTTTTCGTGTTTCGAGTGCGGTGTTCAACTGGAGTCAACGACTGTCAATGATCACGCGTATGGGATTTATTGTGGAGGTGAGACGACAAAATGGGAAGCCGCGGACAACTATAGTGCGCTCTTTATCCCCTCTGTCCTTCGTGCTCCTTTTCATACTAAAGCTACGGACACACGGTGCAAAATTGTGCAATATTGCAGGCAATCGATGCTGCGAGCCATGTTACACGACTCAATTTGCTGCAACTTCGGCAACATTGCCTGCAATATTGAGCACATGCAATGTTGCACCGTATGTCGTGTCCGCTCTTTAAGAGTTTTCTATGCTCAAGCATTGGTTAAGCCTATGGTATGTTTACACGTTCCCAGAACCCTTATTCCTTAATGCGCATGCTCTTCGTCGAGCATGCGCAGTAAGAAATAAGGACTCTGGGAATGAGATTGACGAGCCACGCAAATGCAAGCAAACTAAGATACGAAAGCGCAGTAGCGCCTGCTTACATCAAAACATTTTTGGTCTTGCGATTGTGTTTGCGCTACTGTTGTTCACAACGTAATCTTGCTTGCGTTTTCGTTTTTACTGGTCCACACGTTAAAAACACTAACGCAAAAACAAGGAAATGAAGAGTTTTCATTCCTTGCATTTGCGCATTAGTCCACAGGTAATTTTGCTTACGCTTGCGTCGCTCATGTGAATTAACCAGGTGCATGGGATGGATGGAATAGCATTGCCGAATCGCTAGCTAACTTACTTACTAATAATTACTGGTTTACATTTCATATTAACAGCTTGCTACGCCAAGAAATTCGGTGCTAAAGGATATGGTTATGGTCTCGGAGCTGGCGCATTGAAATTCACTGGAAAATAGGATTGTGAAAGCGCTTTCCACGGATGACGTCACGATGATGCATTATGGGATTGAAATGCGGACAAGCCAAGCCCAAAACACATGCTAATATGCTGCAACAATGCTTCGTTGTCTTGTTGTTTCTAATTCGTTGAAAAACTATGATTTTTTTTCCTTGTAACCGAAGCCTTTTTTTACAAATATTGACAGTTTTTCAATTTTATTCTAAAACTACAGTTTACTTTAGTACATTGATGTAAAATTTCTTAAAACTGTCACTTCCGTTAGGAAAAAAATCTTGCTATATCTTCTAGAGTTGTCGTTACATCTTTTTACAACACGCAAAAGAATTAAAAAATGTTGGGATATGCTCCACAGTGCTATATTATTGACAATTTTCAATTCGTGAAAAAAGTCTGTTCGGTCATTAAACTTCCAACAGCCATCCTTGTGGTGCCTTCATTCGTCCGTACTATGAAACGGTAATGATATGGTTTATTAGTTTTGGGAAGTGGTATGGGAGGAAAGAATAGGAAGTGAAATGGGAAAGAAAGAAAGAAAGAAAGAAAGAAAGAAAGAAAGAAAGAAAGAAAGAAAGAAAGAAAGAAAGAAAGAAAGAAAGAAAGAAAGAAAGAAAGAAAGAAAGAAAGAAAGAAAGAAAGAAAGAAAGAAAGAAAGAAAGAAAGAAAGAAAGAAAGAAAGAAAGAAAGAAAGAAAGAAAGAAAGAAAGAAAGAAAGAAAGAAAGAAAGAAAGAAAGAAAGAAAGGAAGGAAGGAAGGAAGGAAGGAAGGAAGGAAGGAAGGAAGGACGGAAAGAAGGAAGAAAGAAAGAAAACAAGAGGAGGAATGGTCGAAAGAGAAGGATGAAAGGGATGGGAAGAATGTAAATTCCACAAAAGACAAGATCAGAGAATAGATGACAAAAGAGGGAAAAGAAGGAATGGAAAGGAAGAGATTGGAGAGGAGAGAAGAGAAGGGAAGGGAAGGGAGGAGAGGAGAGGATGGGCTTCATACCTGTATCCCTGTCAGTTCATCATAAAATTTCTTGGTTACATCCAGGTTCTCCATGGTAGGAATCATTATATTCTGAAGCGTAAAATGAATATGGATATGGGTACAACTCAAACAAATAACACGTGGTCTGAATTTGTTCAAAGTGAAGAGGTCTATTATTATGTTGCTAATTTACCTTTCCTTTGTAAAATATTCTATTGACTGGGACTACAACACAAGCTGTACCAGAACCAAACATCTCTAGGATCTGAAGAGATAAATATGACAAGAATACACATGAGAACAATAGACAGACAGACAGACAGACAGACAGACAGACAGACAGACAAACAGACAGACAAACAGACAGACAGACAACAGACAACAGACTGACAAACAGTCACTATCAAGACAGACAGACAGACAGACAGACAGACAGACAGACAGACAGACAGACAGACAGACAGACAGACAGACAGACAGACAGACAGACAGACAGACAGACAGACAGACAGACAGACAGACAGACAGACAGACAGACAGACAGACAGGCAGGCAGGCAGGCAGACAGACATAGGAGATATATATCTGAACAGACAGTATTGCATGTCAGGACATTTTATAGAACTACACAATATAGACCCCTTTCACGTGACGTCATAGCAGCTCAATTTGGAGGACAAAACAAAAGAATTTCAATCTCTTGAGAATTGAAACCTATTGTTTTGTCCTCAAAATTGAGCTGCATTGCGACGTGCTGCAAGGGGTTTATATCAAATGTTGGACAGACAGACAAACAAACAGACTGGTACATGAATACAAATAGTACTAAAAGAAGCTGACAGATAGACCAAGAGGCATTCAAAGGTTAAACTACTGCCAGGGATACAGCGACCTATAAACATGGCTTGATGCACAAACACTATTATATAAACTTACTCTGTTTTCGTTCACACCATCGATGACATCCTCCATCGTAAATTCTTTTTCTGTTACCTTAAATTCACCCTGTGTAGATTTCAAAATGGATTCAAATTCCAGGACTTTTCGAGGAGATTAAAGAGAAACATGAACCTTGATGAAATATTTTATCATTATTTTCATGTGCTCATTCAAACAACAGTCGCGACATAGAAAAATAAGGCACACTCTGTTTTTGCATTTTTGCACTCTCAAAAAAAGAGTTAGTATTGATGTTTTTAAGCAGTACTATTGGAAAATCCCTGGAGAACAATTAACTATAGTGTTCATAACGTTATGAAAACCAGTCTAAAAACCTATAACGTCATGAAATCTGTCTAGAGACCCACAGAATTCATAACGTTATGAAATCAGTCCATATATTTCCAAAATCTAACAGTTTTGGACTTGCTTGATCTTAACTTTCTTTTTGAAAAAAAGGTCAAAGTCAAGGAAAACAATTTTTTTTAAATGTGTTCTTTCTCAAAAATATGCCCCAAAGTGATGATTTTTTGGTTAAATTTAACAATTTGTATCATAAAGTCCATGAAATCTTAGGTAGATGCAAAAATGTTTTAAACAGAGTGTGCTTTGTTCAAATCAAGCAATAGTCTGTGCAATGTGAGTGTATATGTACCAACAAATTTATTTGATTGACGGCAGTGTAATGCCTGATTTCCATGTTGCGACTGTTGTCTTGATGAACATGTAGCAATGAAAACAGTGGCAATTGTTCCCTTACCCATTTTTTCCCCAAGAGCCATTAAAGACTTTCTTGTTACTCCTGGCAGAATGAGACCATTCAGTGGTGGAGTAATCAATTCTTTTTCTAAAAAGTGGATAAAAAATTAATCATGATTTGCAAAATCTTACAGTGCTATGCGCCGTACTGTAACCCTTCTACAAGTTTTTGATTTAGTTTTGACAACTTTTCGACATCTATTTGACAACTTTTAATTGTGTTTTTTTTTACTGCTAACGAATAATTTAGGCATTGGTGCTTCACTTTGATGTCTCGATTGTAACATCGATGTACAAACTCCACCTATCTGGCTAAACAACAGACCCCTTACAGCACGTCGGAATGCAGCTCAATTTGGGGACAAAACAATAGGTTTCCAATTCTCAGGAGATTGAAAATCTTTTGTTTTGTCCTCCAAATTGAGCTACTTTTGCGTCATGCAAAAGGGGTCTATAAAGTAATCCTAATAATATATAAATAAAAAAAAATAAAGAATAAATAAATGAGAATTAATAGTGGAATCCACAGAGTGGCTCTTCCTCCACTGCATTCCAATTGGAATTTAGAAGTTGATTTTTGAGGAGGGAGGGAAAACCGGAGAACCCAGAAAAACCCTTGAAGCACAGGAGAGAACCAACGAACAATTATTAATTCCCCAGAGCCTTATCTTGAATTGCTTTGTGAGTAATGACTTGACCAAAATATCAAAAGTCAGCTATTTAAAAAGGAAAATCTTACAAAGTTTACCTCCAGCTTTGTTGGTCCACAACATGAACATATTCATCGTACCCACTTCTGTTACCTGGAAAGAATTAGAATAAAATAAACAAATAATCCTCTTTCTCATTCAAAGCATAAGTATCACTGATATTAGTGATGACCAGAAACTTATAAGGGGGCTGAAACTCGTAACACCATCATCATTCTCCGGAATATTCAGATAATATATTATGCAAATTAGGAGTTTTGATACTGTCTTTGGAATGTTAAGCTAAATTCAAGATGGCTCAGCTTCAATCACATATCAAACTTTTTGCTGAATTTACTGGCTTTTACTGAATTTCTCAATGGGATATTTGGAATATGTAAAGAATGCTTAATTTCAACAGAATGAAAACTTTGAAATTTCACGGACCTTCACTGGAACACATGAATATTCTACACAAAATTGAGACTGACCTTGCGTAAAATAAATGAATCTGTTAAGTCAAGGAACTCAGCAGTATTTTACAAATTTGAGAAAAGATCTTTTGGGAAATTGGGAATACACTGCCTTCAATCAAATTGTTTAGTACCTTTACAATTATTACTCTGATTGACGGCAGCATATTGCCCAATTTCCATGTCACAGCTGTTATCTCAATCAGTACGTGTTAAATTAAGCAATGAAAACTGTGGTAACCTACCTGATGGTCATCTCCAAACAGCCACAACACCTGCTGTAAACCTTGTCTTTCGGCATGTAATTGGGCCAGAATGGTTGGTCCATAATTACTAAAAGAAAAAAAGATAACAATACATGTAGTTGTTCGTGTTTTTTCAAAGAATTTTCCTAGAGTAGCTGGCATAGTTCTAACCTACGGAGACATCCTTGAAGTCATCACACGCGATGGGACCTATGAACATCTGGATATTTTCTGGAACTACACAATATACCCTCCTCAGACTTTCCCCACCCCTTGGAAATTCCAGTCCCCCTTTGTGGGCGCGGTATGGGTACTATGTCATAACCTGCTCAGACCTTTCCATTTCTCCTGGGGAAGGCATGCTCCTGCAAAAATGTGTTGTACTCACCCTCCCATTTTACAGTCACCTACACCTCCAGGCCATGCTCTGACGTACTGTGGATCTGCTAACAACGCCACAGGGTTAAATGTACCTGTCTTGAAGTATGGACCAACGGGGGATAGGATGACGTAGAGTAAGGCACTATTGGCTTTGTTCACTCCAAGGGTTGGCTGGAAGAAAAAATACAATTTTCACAGCGATAAAGAGAAAATGGAAACTCATGTAATACTCATATAATACTCTAATACCTGTGTACCAATAAGGGTAGGTCTGATGTACAGCGAGCATGTATCAGAGTACGGCACCCATTCTTGATCCAGTTTGACCAGCTGACGGATACATTTCACCATCTCCTCACTGTCAAAATTCTAAAAAATTGACGAGCAATTAAAAAAAATAATTTTATAAGAGGACAGATTTCTTGATCAATAGCAAACTTTCAATATTCTGGTTGAGTGATCACGCACAAAGCAATTCAAGACGAGGCTCCGGGGAAACAATGGAGTAACCTAATATATTCTTTTGTTTCCCCGGAGCGCGTCTTGAATTGCTTTGTGCATGATCACTCAACCAGAATATCAAAAGTGGGCTATTCAATGTCTTGTCTTTTTTTAACTTCTTATAATGATCTACCTAGTTTTATCCTTACTTACAGGTAGGCATGCTCTTTCCGCAGAGTGGTTCATTCTTTTCATGTTCTCCAGTGGCCTGAACATCCTTATCTTGTTATCAACCCCTCTGTATGCCTTCATCCCTTCAAAACACTAACAATAGGATGAAAAATATTATCTAACTTGGAAAATTTAATTTAAACGATACTTGTATTCATTTGTCTCACAACTGAGAGTCAATAGCCAATGTACATGAGCTCAAAATTCTAGCACAAAGTGAGTTCTTAAGCTTTTTTGGTTCCTCTTAAAATTCATCTGACAATTTTTCCTTCAACATTTTCTATGGAAATAAAAGGATTTCAGCAGACGAAAATAACAGAGTAATTTTTTTCTGATAGTTCCTTTGATTTCTCTGTTACATTTTTAAAGAACTCACTTTCCCAGAGTGCTTTGTGAGCTTTGATACACATTGCCTATGGGGGAGAGGACTGCAGCATTTTTTAATATAATAAAGCAATACAATGTTATTAACTAGTATTAATTGATTTTCTAAAACCTTTTCTTAAACTGTTTTTGTTTTTTAGTTTGACTCCTCGAAAAATTCACTCAGATGATGCATCAATTACTGTGCTACGCGCCATACCGTGAACCCTTCCAAAAATTTTTGATTTGTTTTTAACAACTTCTTGACATCTTTGACAACTTTTAATAATTGTGTTCTTTACAGCTAACCAATTAGGTGTCGGCACTTCACTTTGATGTCTCGATATGAATTACTGTGCTACGTGCCGTACTGTGAACACTTCCAAAAATTTTTGATTTGTTTTTGACAACTTCTTGACATCTTTGAAAACTTTTAATTGTGTTCTTTACAGCTAACCAATTAGGTATCGGCACTTCATTTTGATGTCTCGATATCGTAACATCGATGTACAAACTCCGCCTATCAAAAAATGGCAAAAACTCCCATTTTAGGTTTTACAGCATTCTTTTCTAACTTTGTTCTGATTAAAGCAGTGAGATACTGCTGAAAAATAGCTCTATTTGTAAGTGTTTGGCTCCCAGTTCAGGATTTTGAGCTAAATAATATTTTTAGATAATTACCTCTAGACCATAGTGTAGAGCAGACGCAGATGGAGGTAATGCAAGATCGCCATAGGGTAGTATCTTTGGAGCATCCCATCCATTACTCTCAGTCCATTCTACCCTCAGGTAGTGATCACTGAATTCTTTACCAAACACAAGCGTGTTGTTGTCTGGTTTGGGTTTGGGTTTAGTTGTTTCATTTACAGAAAGTTTGTTAAACTAGAATAAAGATACAATTTGTTTCAATTTTACAATAATAATATTAATGATGGTTATGATGATGATGATAATAATGATGATGATGATGGTGATGATGATGATGATGATGGTGATGATGATAGTGATGATGGTGATGATGATGATGATAGTGATGATGGTGATGATGATTATGATGATGATGATAGTGATGATGATTATGATTATGATAGTGATGATGATAGTGATGATAATGATTATGATTATGATAGTGATGATGGTGATGATGATTATGATTATGATGATAGTGATGATGATGATTATATCATGATAAAGGACAACATATGACGTTGTTTGTAGACCACCCCTCCCCTCCCCATCGCCCCTATATGTAAGGCTCCCCTATATGTAAGGTAACGTTGTTTGGATACCACCCCACCCCTCCCCTCCCAATCGCCCCTATATGTAAGACTCCGCTATATGTAAGGTAATGTTGTTTGGATACCACCCCTCCCCATCTCCCCTATACGTAAGGTAACGCTGTTTGGATACCACCCCTCCCCTCCCCATCGCCCCTATATGTAAGGTTACCAATCTTACTTGTTATTCTAGTACTTATCAAGGGTCTTTCCGAGAGCTGTTGATACAATTGAAACTCTAGCAGTATCGTAAGAGCTCAAGGAGTAGCAAAGAGTCATGTTTAGCTTGAACTTAGCTCCTTATTTCATCAAACATTAAAAACATGAACAAAGCTAAACATGCATGCTTATTTACGAAAGTAAGACTTTTAAGTTAATATCAAATACATAAGCTTATTACTTGTATATCTTGATAAGTCGACTGGAAGCGGACCTAAGATACAAAATATTAAATTTAGACGACAATTTTACCATTTGACACAATACAAACTTAATAAATAATGTTATAAAAAGGTACAAAATTCTTCGATTTCCAACCAAAACTACGACACATTTATTACGAAATAAATTGTCCAGTTATTTATCAACAAAAACTTCCAAGAAAGAACGACAGAGTAGAAAATTATAATATCAAGACTTACCAGTGAAGCTGCGAGTAGTTTTTGTTTTGGAATTAAACGACTAAATAGGGAAGAATTGTAAAGTTTTGCTAGTCTGAAAAAATTCATTTTCGCCGCCATTTTGAAAATCCTTGAATGCATGAGATTAAGTAAAATATTCATCACCACAGGAAGCCCAAACTCTTTCCGAAACACATGATTTTCAGCATGACTGGGCGCAATGTTCACTTCAGAGCACGTAGTATCTACGCTCATGTGCCTTCTCATGCACAGCCATTAAAAACAGAATCTTATTCTCAAGAGAATGGCATGTGGTCTGAAATAATGATCTAAGACCTCTTTACTTAAATATTTGATCATATTTTCCTGTTTCAAAACATGTCATTCTCTTGAATGAATAAGATTCTTTGTTTGAGTTGTATCCATATTCATGTGTCTTCTCATGTACAACCGTTAAACAAAGAAATTATACTCTAGGGAATGACACGTGGTCTTGAGAATAAGATTCTTTGTTTGAGTTGTATCCATATTCATGTGTCTTCTCATGCACAACCATTTTACAAAGAAATGATACTCTAGGGAATGACATGTGGTCTTGAGAATAAGATTCTTTGTTTGAGTTGTATCCATATTCATGTGTCTTCTCATGCACAACTGTTAAACAAAGAAATGATACTCTAGGGAATGACACATGGTCTGAAATTGGAGAAGCTAAAAAGCTCTAAGGGTTTATCAGATTATTTATTGGGGATGGGATTGGTAAAAATGTCAAAAATTCAGAACTTTATGAAACTTTGCAATTTTGCTAAAATCGATGTGAAAAATTTCATAGTAAAATCCTTTTCAAGATAAATCGAATATCTTATGTAATGCTAGTGCGATCAAGGTGAAGAAGAGTTTGACTACTACCCTGATTATCAGAGGGATTTTTTCATCACAGATTTAAAGAGAGCGGTGAAACTGCCACTCATCAAAGCTCACAAAGCACTCTGGGAAAGTGAGTTCTTTAAAAATGAAACAGGGAAATCAAAGGAACTATCAGAAAAAAATTACTCTGTTATTTTCATCTGCTGAAATCCTTTTATTTCCATAGAAAATGTTGAAGGAAAAATTGTCAGATGAATTTTTAGAGGAGCCAAAAAAGCATAAGAACTCACTTTCTCATCATGCTTTGTGCTAGAATTTCGAGCTCATGCACATTGGCTATTGACTCTCAATTGTGAGACAAATGAATACAAGTATTATTTAAATTAAATTTCCAAGTTAAAAAATATTTTTTCATCATGCTTTGTGCTATAAATTCGAGCTCATGCACTTGGCTATTAACCTATTTACATCAATGAAAAAAATTCCTCTGGAAGCCAGGGAAGAGTTATCCCACATGGATTCACACAGATTATTAGAAATAAAACACACTGAGATGTAAATGAAGCTTTGTTTTCCCTAATCTGAAAAGTACAGTTGTGTATTTACAAGACATCACACGTATTGTAATAAAAATATGTTAACATTCATTATTCAAGGCTAAGTGTACAGCTCTAGAGCTTGTCTGGTACTAAATTTGTGTCTGTCTGTCCTTGTTAGTGCCGTCCTAAATACATTGCTTTGTTCTTAAATACATATCTGCCATTATTGTTGTTATTTTATTTGCTTGTTGTAATGCGATACTATTTGACTAGACATCGTTCAAAATACACACTTCCTACGTAACCTCCTCTCATTGCTTTTTGGACATTTTGTTCAAAGAGTCGTCGATTTGTTCGGAGTACCTCTGCCGCTTCTGAAGGTGAAAGGAAAAAAAAACCATGTAATATTATGGTTATACAGCTATTTCAAAAAAAAAAAAAAAAAAAGGTTGGTGAAGGTTTTGTTGCTTGCTGCATGTTGCAAGTTGCTTACCAAGCTTGAAATGTATTTCATTCATGTATAAATAATGTCGGCACAGATGAAACTATGCTGGAAAAACTTGCAGACAAAATTTGGGAAAATTCCATATTTGCATGAACTCACATCACCTGCAGCCAGACATTCCATTACAATTGTTTGATTTAAGCCAATCAGGAGACATGTGACAGGCCGCACTGTTGATTTCTCACCAAATATAATAAACAATGAGCCAACAGCTTTTCTCTAACATTCAAAACAATGATTCAGTTCTTGATTTTAGAACTAAAGCCGTGATTGGCTAAGCCGTTGGAATGGAATGTCTGGCTGTAGTAAGCAGCCGTTACTGGAGAGGGATTTTGAGACTGACTCTAAGAATGATTGCAAAGGAGACAATTGAATCAAGGACTTCTCTTATACTATATGTTTTTCAAGGACTTTTCATTAATGAAGTGCAACTAGTATAGATTAGTTTAGCAAGAAGCAATCTTTGCTCACCTTTGTTTAAAGGATCATCGGGGTTTGGTTCCTAAAAAGAAAAGAGAAAATTTAAAAAAATACATGAAGCTGGCCGAAATGGAAACAAGCAAGGCACTGCGGCGAGTTTTGAATTTCATTTCATTTCTTACCAAAAAAAGATATTGTAATCCATAGATAATGGAGTTTATGGTCAAGACAGGTTTCCAGTCTTCTCTATCAAAAAGAAATAACAATAAAAGAATTAGAAGAATAGGGATGCACAGCACACTGGTTTAAAAAAATAAGGCATGTAAAAGCCACTTTGGCAGCTAAAAGCCTGTACACACAGAAGTATATGAAGACATTAAAGGGGCACTTGGATGAAAATGCCCCATATTTTGAAAGTCCAAATAGTTCAAGTATTTAAGAATGATATGACTCAAACATGATTATGAAAACCAGATTGGCAAAAATTTTAGCCTGGAAGCCACTCACAGTTGAGAAATTTTGGTTTAAAAACTAAAAGAACAATAGGGTTGAGTAAATGACGTTATTTACTCACAATTTAGATGCTGAAAAAAATTTATAATTTTTATCTGCAAATTTTGACTGTGAAGAAAATATGTTGCTTGGCTACTATTGGGGCCATATAGATAAGTTTAACCAAGTTTCAAGGCATTTCCAATTTTCATTGATTTTCATCCAAGTGCCCCTTTAAATGTGGTCATACTTTTGCGTCATTGTTGTGCTATGAGGAGTAGCTATGGACCCTTCAGCACTTTGGAATGTAGCTCAGTTTGGAGGGCAAAATGATAGGTTCCAATTCTCAAGGGATCAAAATTCTTTTGTTTTACCCTCCAAATTGAGCTGCTTTGACGTCATGAGAAAGAGGTCTATTCTCAAGTGCAGGCCAAATGGTACTAAAAGAAGGAAAGTATATGTCATGTTGACATTTCCTGAACAGCTTACCTTAAAATATTTAAACAGATGTTTCCTTCCAGGTCAATATTAGGATGGTAAACCTAAAAAAAGACGCATAAGCTTGTCAGTAAATAATACCGTATCTGTATCTAGACAGCTGATGAAATATAATAGACCATTATTCACAGTTTTTTGGCAGCTATTTTAAATACTCCAGTTTCACATTCGATGCAAACTGCTGTTTTTGAAGACCACGGACCCATTTGCACAGGCTTAGCCTTGTTTATAAGTCAGCTATTCAACGACATCATTAAAAGTCCGTGGGATTTCAAAACATTGGTATTGTTCAGCTTACACATTCTTTACATTACAGTTGAGTTTTGCAAATCATTAGCAACAGCCAACTGTAATGTAAAGAATGTGCAAGTTGAATAATACCAATCCCACGGACTTTTAATGATGTCGTTGAATGGATGACTTATAAACGAGGCTAAGCCTGTGGTCTGGGGTCTTCTAAGACAGCGGTTTGCATCGAATGTGAAACTGGAGTATTGGGGCAAACCTGGCAAAATATATAGAAATCTGGATCGCTTTGACTTTCTGCAGCTCATAGATACATCTTCATTAACATTATTATCTGACATTATCATCACCAACATCACCATCGTGCAGCAACATCATTGTCATCATCACCATCAGTAGCATCACTGTCATCAGGCCATCATTTTCATCATCATCATCGCTATCATCCAGCAACATCATGACCATCAAGCATTATCATCATCCATCATTATCATTGCTATCATCCATCCATCATTATCATCGCTACTTTGACATCACCTTCACCAAGCATCATCATGATCATCCTGCGTTAAGATAATGTAACCAGCGATCATGCGCCATCATCATCATCATGACCATCGCCACCATCATCATAAGCGTCCATCATCATCATCATCATGAACTTCGCCACCACCATCATCATCACAAGCATCCATCATCATCACCATCATCATCATCATGAACTTCGCCACGACTATCATCATCACAAGCATCCATCATCATCATCATGACAAACATCCATCATCATCATGATCACAAGCCAGGGATTTCAATAATATTAGAAGTAGACGGATGGGATTCAAATGTAGGCACCTGTGTCCACAAATTTTACTTCTTAGTTATTGAGACGGATTTGTAAAATAACCGGCGGTATAAAAGTAAGTACCTGGCAATTGACTGCCGGTAACTGCATGCCTTCTATTGAAACCACTGCAAGCATCCATCATCATCATCATCATCACAAACATCCATCATCATCATCATCATCATCACAAGCATCCATCATCATCATCACAAGCATCCATCATCATCATCAGATAATGCACGGCATAGTAATTAATACCTTTGTTTCACATTTCACTTTTGGAGCATCATGAGGATATCCAGGTCCAACCTGAAAATTACAATAAAACATTAGTAAGTGTTCTTTAAAATTTCCAAAACTTTCGAAGACTTCCAAAAACCTGTGCAAAACCCTGGCAGTAGCTTACCTTAAAACTAAATACAAATCTTCCATATCTGTAGAATCCCTATAAAAATGTAAAATTTTAAGTAATACATTACTTAAAAGTGTTCTTTTGGGCATAAATTTTGTATAAGGAAGCTAAAACAAGAACCAGCTGAGTTGACCTTCAGAACAAACTCAAGGTCAACTAATCAGAATTGAGGATTCGTCATTGTATTTTGATTAGCATTTCCCATTATTCTGCCAAGAGAATTCATGAAATACGAGTTCTTCCTTCTTTAAATTAATTGTAAATGCTAGTCGAACTCATGGCAGAATTCTATTTCAATCAACAAGAAAAGTCTATGTTGTATACTTGGAAAATACTCGAAAAATGCTAACAAAAAATAGTGACCCATAATTCCTTTTGGGGATGTCGATCAACTCAGCTGGAAGGTTAAACATTCTTTTACTTTAGAATATTTCAGCTACTCTCCAGTAGCCATCAACAGTGAATAATATACATTACTTAAATTAATTAATAATACATAAGTTAAATTATAGGATAAAAAAATATTTCCATGTTTTTTCTCTTACTCTGTGCTGGCTTTACTGTGATTGGATTCTCAATATGATATTGAAAAACAGAGATAAGCATTATGAAAGGGCTTGCCTGTTCGGCCCAGGTTTGAGTCCCCCAGGGCTCAGTGTAACATGTTTTTCGAGTTGCTTGTTGGTTCTCTCCTGATCTTTGAGAGTTTTTTAAGGTATTTTAAGGATAAGTGAATCTACAGCACTATATCTATCAATCCTTTTGACGTTTTATATATTTTATTTCAGGCAGCCTGGGTATTGTGCTAAGTGTAATTTCTCGGACATGGCCTATTTGATATCTCATGACCATGAAATTAAATTATTTTTACAAAACATTTAATGAAAGAACATTGATAATTACCTCATCTGGTGAAATATTTAACTTGAAATTTAGAAGATCATCAGGGTCTGGGAATTCTGTCTGACATGTTCTGGGTAAACATAGTTCACTGATATCTGGAACAAATGAAATGAAAAGACTGAACCTTGAAACAACCTCTGGGGTGATCTAAGTCAGGGCATTGCTAACTCACAGATACAACCCTGAAACAACCTCTGGGCTGCTCTAAGTCAGGGCATGGCTAACTCACAGATCCAACCCTGAAACAACCTCTGGGCTGATCTAAGCCAGCTAGGCATGGCTAACTCACAGATCCAACCCTGAAACAACCTCTGGGCTGATCTAAGTCAGGGCATGGCTAACTCACAGATCCAACCCTGAAACAACTTCCCAAATGTATAGGAAAATGCACTGGAAAGCAAGAGCTTGCCAGCCAAATTTTCCCATACAAATCTGTGATTTCATTAAAATTTCAAATAGAAGGATGGTATACATAATTAGATGGCTGTATCAATTAACAGATACGATTGGGACATGGCAAAAAGTCAGCAGCTCAGATATGGAAAGTAGATGCCAAATTTCCCAGCTTCTTATGAAATTCCTGACAAACCTAATAAGATATTTGATCTCATGTGTCACATGTTAAGAGCTGAAATGTTGCCTTCTTACTAAATTTATAAAGAGGTGATCTTTCCATTTCTGGGGTACTGGCTTTGTTTAAGGGGGTAGGGTCATGTGACCAGTTGAGCAAATGGACTATAGTGGGGGGAGCTGAGGGGGGGGGGGGGGGGGGGGGAGAAATCTTATACTTAAGAATAAATCTAAAATTAAATTCTAAGGCTTGGAGATGTACCCTGATGGAAATCTTTGAAGAAGGCAAGGTCACCAGAAATACATAAATGATACTATAATCTCTGCTGTAAGAATTTCAAAGATAAAAAAATCTTGGGATTTTTGCCATAAGAATAAGATTTTTTTTTGTTCAAAGTACATGTTGTATGAAGTCTTTGTATCACGCCATAGCTTGTATTGCATGAAATTACTTTTCGATTTAAATACAAAATCACAGACAAAATCACAAATATATTCACAATGGTACAACTTTAAAGTATAAATATTCAAAATTATCGAAAGAAAAATTTAATGTATAATTTTTTTGGAGGATATTTAAAGCCTATTGCGTGAGGTAGTGGAAGACAACCAATAAAAGTGACAAATTTCGTTCACAATTCCAAACAAAACCTTCAAGCTATGGTTCTTTTGTCGAAATGGTGTCTTTAGAGAAGGGAGAACGTTGCTCAATGAGAAATATAGAGATGCAGAAACGAAAAGTTGGAGAAAATGGAGTGTTTTATGAGGAGAGTAGTCACCTAACCAACGCATTTCTTTGCACAAACCAGTAAGATTATATGACACAACACGGTTATATTCACCCTTGCCGCACCTTTCTGTAGCCTTAGCTGTGCTGCTGAGGCCCTCTTTGTTCCACTCTTTGCACCTTCGCCTTCCTTTTTCTGTTGTTTAAGCGAAAATAGTTTAATCATGGCTCGACTATTCTAAAAACCAAGACAAATAGTCTCAAAAGCAAGAATATCTTAACATGGACGGACACTGAACTTTCTGAATTTTTCACTCGGCGCCGGGTCAAATGAGAGCATTTGATTGGTCGATTTTTATCGGAAGGTTTTCGGATCATAACAAACAACTATTTTCTGGCAGCCGAGGAATGTACGAAGGCTTGGCGAAAAACTATCGATAAAAAAGTAAAAATACTGAGGAAATACTGATTTTGAAGCAATTTATTTTCATATTAGAATGAATTCTAAGTAAAAGTAAAAATATCTTTCCATAACATATATAATGTTGTAATTTTCGATCATTTTTGGAAGAACTAGAGGCCATATTTTAATGAAAATTTTTATAGACAAAACTTAAGTGTATAAAGAATATGAAATTCATTTTTAAAAGTTTATATTGAGGTTATTTAAAATCTTAGCCTGAAAATCAAGACAACCTAAGAAAAAAGTCACAAAAGAAAATTATTTACTAAGTGTGGGTTACCTGTGGGAATATTCCCGATGACAACCCGAGGACGTCACGAAGAAGTAATTGAAAAGGAAGCGGAAATGACGAACTGCTGAGTTTATTTTCGCGCCGTTTAGTTCACTTCCGGTGCGGTGGGTTTGACGGCCGCGTCTTTTTCCCGCCATTTTTATTGCAACAAAAAGTTAATATTTTTTCAAAACATTTGAATTTTTGTTTCGTTTTGCTTCGCATTTTTCTCAAAATTGTCCACAAAATTAGGTGTTTTTCTCGGCATTTTCTCTCCCTTTTTGACTCCTTTTACAAGGTAAGTTGAAGATAAATTATAATCAAAGAACTTACAGTTTTTAAAACAAAGGTTTTTCATATTTTTTGCATAGAATGTCAAGGAAAACCTGCTACAAATACTAAGCTTATTTTGTCGGCAACTTATCTTGAACGAAATGAACTTTATTATTACTTTTAAAGGGTTTTTCTTATACTTTTATTAACTTGTTTGTTTGTTTTTAGGAAGAAGAAGAGTTCAGAGTTCGCGGTAGTCTTTAACATTCAAAAAAATGGCTTCAAATATCTGTTCCTACATGAGAAACGTCAAGCCCAATTATAAAACAAGAAAGCACAAGAAAGCAAAAAATCTGCATACAAAAGCATCAAATTCTTCAACAAGTTTTGGAAATTTTTCTGCGCTCCCAAAAGAAATGCGGTTTCAAGTTTTTTCAACAATTCCTTTGGCTGATCTAGGGAATCTAGCCCTCACTTCCAGACCGATGAGAGATTGTGTGATGGAATTTATTGAAAGCAAACAAGGACTTGAGAAAATACTTCCCTCTATAGCTGTGTCGGAGAACAGTGCAAATCATATCGAGGAAGTTGTTTTGTTTGACGATGCTTTGAAATATACTGAGCATTTTGGAGATCTTGGTAAGTAAAAAGCAACTTTCCCAAAATCCAACCATCCAACCATCCAACCATCCAACCATCCAACCATCCAACCATCCAACCATCCAACCATCCAACCATCCAACCATCCAACCATCCAACCATCCAACCATCCAACCATCCAACCATCCAACCATCCAACCATCCAACCATCCAACCATCCAACCATCCAACCATCCAACCATCCAACCATCCAACCATCCAACCATCCAACCATCCAACCATCCAACCATCCAACCATCCAACCATCCAACCATCCAACCATCCAACCATCCAACCATCCAACCATCCAACCATCCAACCATCCAACCATCCAACCATCCAACCATCCAACCATCCAACCATCCAACCATCCAACCATCCAACCATCCAACCATCCAACCATCCAACCATCCAACCATCCAACCATCCAACCATCCAACCATCCAACCATCCAACCATCCAACCATCCAACCATATCAGTCACGATTGCGCCTAACTTGTTATTTTCTATCCAAGGTATTTTGATGAAGAGAGTAAGTTGCCTTTTTTCCACAAAAGAGAGATTAAAGGAAGTTGGGTTAACACTAGACAAGGTGAAATATTTTTGTTGTGATTTATGTGTTACCAATTAAGAAGATGCTTGTCACTGTCATGAGTGTCACCCCCTTATTAGATTTTCGATTACAGCTATTTCAGAAAAGGTTGGTGAAGGTTTTGTTGATGCTATATGACATGTTTTTGTTTTTTTTGGTTTAATTTTTTCCCAGTTAAAGGACACACATTCATTGTTGTGCTCGCAGTTTGGTAGTGAGTTCGCTTACAGTTGCTACGGGTCGTTTCTTCGTGCATTCATTGCAGGATGGGAAGACGATGAGAAACTAAGGGCTTACACTGCGATAAAAGGTACTCTAACCTTATATAATCTTTCAAAATGTTGAAGACATAAAATTGATTTCTAAGGTCTTCTATGGAATAAAGACTAACAAATGGCATAGAAAACACAAAATACTCAATCACAATAGGACACTGAAAGCGCCCACAGAGGCCGGTAGGGGTGGGGGGGGGGGGGGGGGGGGGCTGGGGGCTGCCTCAAGTTTTCGAAATGACTTTATGCCCCCCCTCCATACACACACCATTTTTCAAGACTTGCTACGGCCCTGAACCATAAATATTGTATCACATCTTATCTGTTTTCTGTGATTATTGTAATTATTACTATTAACAATAATTATTATGATGCGGTTTATGAACAGGTGCCTCATGTCTGGACGAGAGAATAGAAAAAGTGCTCAATTCGACACCCGGGACCTATCCCTGGTTTGAAAAGTACATCCGGGTGTTCTGTAGAGAGATATTCTTGAACAAAGCACTCGACGACCAAGATAGGGGGTTCTGGTTGTCGACTATATTGAAGCCATGGCCACTTGTCTTTCAAGCTAGACTACTGTATATTTTGTATGGACCTTTCTATCGCGATACAGGTAGACTATGATGATAATAAAATGTTTCTGTCTTCTTTTACTTTCATGATAGCCTCCTGCGCAGAGCCTTTAGGGTCGGACACGCAACGTTTCTCTCTCTAGTGGGGAGGGAAGCGTTGCGTGACGACCCTAAGAACGTTAGCGTCTGCAAAGGAGGCTAGCTACTTTCCAGGAAAAGGTTGCGCACCATCTATATAAACGTCAATGGTATTCCAGGATTTGTTTTCTTCTTCATAATATCCTACGTATACCCCCGGCATCTCGTAAAAAGTTCTTTTCATTAATTAAGATTCAAGATGGCCGCCGCATCGTCGAAGTAGTCCATTGTTTCAAGGCAATGGAGTATAACTATGATATCTGCTATTGTATTTACTCTAGGTCTTATCAACTGGGTAGTGATGTCCACATGTCCTACCTTCTATGGCGTTGAGGATATTGAAATAAGAGAACTCGCAGAGGCTTTGACACTGCTGCACAATGAATGCAAGAAGAGCTGGAACGATGATGACATTATAAGTGTTATAGAAGAACTCTCAGGTAAATTCATAGTATAGATGTATAATGTATATGCAAACGCTGCTAGTGGACTGTATCTTGAAAACTTAAAGAAAAGAGAGAGAGAGACAGACAGACAGACAGACAGACAGACAGAAAAGACAGACAGACAGACAGACAGACAGACAGACAGACAGAGAGTGAGACAGGAGGAAAGAAAGACACAGACAGACAGAACGACGGACGGACAGACTGACGGACGACAGACGGGTTCTAGTTTGTCGTTAAAATTAAGATAATAGATCTTTACAACTAAAAGTTTCGCTACATGTATATATACTGTGCCTTTTGTTTGTTGGGCCTTTTGCGTCATGCCCACGCGCGCTCATTCCCCCTCCTCTCCCCCCTACTCTGGAGCTCTTTCTATGTTTAATTTCTTGTTTACAGTTATAAGTAATGACTGGTGTCTAGAGAACACAGCCAAGCTTCTTGTCATGTGTGGTGAGGAAATCACTTACGCCGTTCTGGGAAGCAAAGCTGTAAATGGAAGAGTACATGAACTAGCCTATCTTGGATATTATGTGGCGCAGGTAAGCCTAACTGGGCTAGCTGTTCGCTACGTATCTCCCCTCCCCCTTCCTCTTTTTCTGGGATCGTGTTTAACCACCGAGCCATCCGTCCGGGCCATCCCCGAACCATCTCATTCGCTTTCATTTAACAGGCTTTTAATTCCAAAGAAGACCAGTCATTTGGATGCGCAAAATCTGTGATAAAAAAGCCAATATTTTACTTCGAAACGCGAGGAGTGGTTGCCCAATTCTCCCGAGTCAGGGGCTCATGTTTAAGGCGTTCGAAGGTGCGCCCTTTACCCCCTCAAACTATCAGTGCTCGTTATTACTCGGTGGTTTCCAAAGATAAGCACAATAATAGACCCCTTTCACGTGACGTCAAAGCAGTTCAAATTTGAGGACACTGAAATAAAAGATTTTCAATCTCCTGAGAATTGGAAATTATTGTTTTGCCCTCGAAATTGCGCTGCATACTGACGTGCTGCAAGGGGTCTAGTATAGCACTTGCCGCTCACCAATACGACCAGGGTTGGAGTCCCGCTGAGCTCGGTGTCGTATGTGAGTCGAATTGCTTGTTGTGTGCAAAAATAAACTTCTAAATTCCAATTGGAAACCAGTAGATGAAGAACAGCTCTGTAGAAACGCCGCCACTGTTAAATCCCATTTATTTTAATTTAAATCTAAAAAATTATATTTTGTAGGTCGCGGGTCGTTATGATATGGGAAGAAGCAAAAGCAGAAAACTAGAAACATTCATGGGGCTTATCAAGAAAATCCTAACCGCCATGCCAGGATACAAAAACAAAGTGTCGTTCACCATGTCACTATTCAACGTATGGGAGGAAAATATTATTACTCTTACTGAAGAAATACAGGATGATACAGGTACTGAAATGTATGTCATGCACGTAGAAAATACAGCCAATCAGAAAGCAGGAAAGCCGTTGTATATATATATTCGTCGGTATTTCACTCTTCCTTTCCATCATGCAATGTGCGTTGAATCTACGCATTTGTATTTTCTACGGTGTAGGATGAAATGGTTATATAATGGTTTTGAGTGGCATACCGTGGATATCCCCACTCGTAACTTGTATTTTCTTTGTATACAAACTCGCCTAAAGGCTTGTGTGTATACTAGAAACTGCAAGTGACTCGTGGGATATTCCACGGTATGCCACTCGAAACTATTGTATAACTAGTACGTATGTCATGCACGTAGTGGCGGCTTCAAGTTGATTTCAGGGGGTAGGGGTAGGGGAGAGGTTGATGTTTCTTTACATTGTATCTCTATAAAAAAAAAAAAAAAAAAAAAAAAACAGGATCTGATAAGGCGCGTGCATTACAATACATCTCTCTACTTTCAGCTTGCGCATAATACATTGCGGTTTGAGCTTATAGTAATAGGTAGTGACGCATTTCCGGGTCCAGCTGCTCAAAACTGTGACTAAAAATGCGATCTTGCGCTTTAGAACAATTTGTGTGGCACCCGGAAGTTGATTTTCGATCGAGCACGTCACACACGAAGCTCATGCTGGTGCATGCTGACATTGACATTGAAATGGTTTTCATGTTTTTGCAGATCGTGAAGGATCACCAGAAGAACAAGAACAAGCACTTATTGAAACAGTCCACAATTTATCCAAGGTGGCGGCGTTTCTTCTCAAAGAATCCATTTCTAAATAAGTGAATGTACAAATTGATATTTCAAATTCATCATATGCACATAATCAACAGCAGTATTGCATCATGAAGGACAAGTAGCTAAAAGGAAAATACTTAGAGTTTTTCAGTCACCCTGTGCTCGCGTCCAAACTTGACCTATGCATAAAAAAATCAATTATTTGCCAATATTTTAATTCCAAAAAAGCTTATTTCCTAGTCTCTTTTTGGCCCGTCAACTGCGCAACTCTGATTGAAATGAGGTCTATCGTTCTCTCAGTCTCAAAAACTGCGTTTTGAGTTCATACCTAGATCCTTCAGACATAAAAAAAATGAGTTTCGCGTTGGCCTAAAAATATTTCTAGATCTGAGATAATTGATTACAGCATAGGTGGCAGAGGTCAAGTCCATTCTTTCACTGGTATTCCAATACTTATTAAGAAATTATATTATGTAAATAGTATTGTAAATTGAAGTACACAATTTTATAGATTTATTGATTGAAAATTATAAAATGTCCAAATTTCAATTTGCTAAAGTATTTGTATTAACATTTATATTCTGTGGACATTAATTTTTTTAAAGACAATAACAAACTTATTTATATTAATTTATTGTCAAATTAAATTTATGAGATGTTATTAAAATAACCTACCAGCTCCGATAGTGTTTAGGGGAACAGCTTATCAGCCATAGAGCCGCAACAGGAGGAGGGGCAAGGGAAACAAACGAGTCTTCATCTCGTGACTAGTTCGTGACTGTTCGTGACTTGTTCGTGCTTAGTTCGCCGATTGTGACTGATTCGTATTCGCGTGGACGACGATTGATTTCAGATTTTATGGGGAGAGGGGAGAATTAACAAAAGAGAAGAGAAGAGAAGAGAAGAGAAGAGAAGAGAAGAGAAGAGAAAAATTAAAATTGCTTTATTTCAGTTGAAACAACTTGAAAGCCCATCCCTTTGGTATAATATCTTGGCCAATTGTTAGCCTTCCTCTTCCTCCCAAGGATGCGCATATGCCTTACCATTCCACTTCCTTCCCGCTGCGGCTCAGTATTTTTATAATCATTTAAGTTCGTACACCTTTGAGGGGGGCAGAATTAACACCAGTTCGCGTGACCTTGGATCGACTCACACTGTAATAACAAAAGAAAACCTAAACAAACCTCTAAAACTGCCAGGTCGAGCAATAATTGCAGGTAAAAATTTTCCTCCATATTATTACTTTCATGAGAATATTAATAATTTATTGATATCTAAATCTGAGCCAAATTCATTAATATTTAACTGCACATTGGCGAGGCTACCTAGCTACCGTGTTTAGATTTCGAAAGTCATGCATAAGCCATTTTGAAAAAATTCCCTAAACTGAATTTATTAGCTCACCCGGAAACAATCACATTCAATATTTTCTATAGCTTGTTTGACAATCACTTGAAATGGGGACAAATACTTCGAAAGGAGAACCAGCGAAGCTGAAAGAAGGCGATGCCGATGAAGGCTTCGAGGATGTTGGGCGATACCATGGGAATTACAAAGACGAGAGAAGACATGGACAGGGAGTTTATTATTATGATAATGGCGATATTTATGATGGGGAATGGAGGAAAGGACGCAAGGAAGGACGAGGGACATATGTATTCGCTAATGGTAAAAAGTGAGTGTATATACTTACGAAAGTATGTGTTTATCGATGAAATTTAAGCCCTTAATTTCGTACTCATCAGTAAGCTTAAATATTTAGATCCTGTGACCATCATAAATCGTACAATGACAAGAGTATATTGTACTTTTAGTGTACTTTATCGTTGTTCAAGCATTACATTAGTATTTGTTATGTAATTGTTAGAATTAGAATTGAACGAATAATCGAAAATGTCTCGTATGAGCAATAAAAAGTTTCTAGATTCGTCAGAGGCACATCCTAGTTTTATACTACATGAAGGTTTGGAATAGCGAGAACTCGATCGAACACAAATTGATCATAATTATAATATATGTTACTAAATATTGTGGCAATTTTAAGAATATATTACTTGTACATATTATTATACTTTAGAAAAATATTTTTGACCGAATTTACTAATTATACCATAGGACATACGATTCTGTTATGAACTTTAAAATTTAATTGTAATATTATGGAAAGATGATTATTGAATGAATTTTCATGACAGTAAAAAGCTTGAAAAATTATTCGCTCATAAATATCTCGCTTGTAGGAAGACTTTGCAACAATACGTGTATATAGAAATAGAATAAAACGGCTTTGGAGTCCATTAACAGCCATTGAAATCAAGGAAATAAAAAAAAATGTATTATATTTTTTATCCAAGTCGAACAAATTAGGATTTATTAAAATAGAAGGAACTATATATAATCGATCTATAGAGATTTGCTTTCCTGGGTATAAGCTAGCACAACGTGTTTTGACATATCACCAATGAAACTTTCTGGTGAAGATTTTAATTGAAAACCTAATAATTATGCTATAGAAATTACATTTTAGACGATGTTACAAATAGTTCTACCAGCACATGATTGTAACTTATGTATCTTCAAGTCTCGTTTTTAATTCCTGAACTTGATTTCACATGGAAAGAGAGTGTGTTGGGTTTCTCCGTTTCTCCATTGATTCAAATATTTTGGGGGGGGGGGGGGGGGTTTCTCCAATTGCAAGTTATCTGGTTTTCCTTCCACAAAATCTAACAAGCTTGAGTTAGCCATGCCCTGACTTAGATCAGCCCAGAGGTTGTTTCAGGGTTCAATCTGGGAGTTAGCCATACCCTGACTTAGATCAGACCAGAGGTTGTTTCAGGGTTCTATCTGTGAGTTAGCCGTGCCCTGACTTAGATCAGCCCAGAGGTTGTTTTATGGTTCAATCTGTGAGTTAGCCGTGCCCTGACTTAGATCAGCCCAGAGGTTGTTTCAGGGTTCTATCTGTGAGTTAGCCATGCCCAGACTTATAGGTCAGCCCAGAGGTTTTTTCATTGAAGGATATTTTCTTTTTAGCCCTGGCCTAACTGTAACATTTTAGAAAATTATGGTAGTTATAAGTTATCTAAATATGTTTTTATATCTTGCAGGAATATTGGCTGGTTTTACAGAGATGAATATGTGGGAAAAGAACCGAATGAAAAACTGAAAAGAAAAATGAGAAAAAAGAGGATGTTGTATAATGAAGCTGAACCACTACCAAACAATGTTGAGTAAGTGACATGATACATTATTAGAATGAATAGCGCACCATGCACAGTCATCATTTTAGAGTGGGGGGAGGAGCTCAGGGCTGGCAGAACAAACTCAAAAGTGAGAAGGGGAGGGGCAAAAATCCCAAAATCACTGATGCAAAAAAAAGGGACAGAGGTTCTACCTATAAATTGACTTAAAAGGGGGGGTCTAGTTGATTTTTGCTTAAAATGTTGGGGGCATAACCCACTTGCCAATTTACTCATGTAGGTTACTTGCGCACTCTATCTGTCTGTGTGTCTTTCTCTCTGTCTGTCCGGCAACCAAAGGATTTTTTGGTTGGTGCCCCCCACATTCCCCCGGCCTCCCAACTTCTGCTGCCCCTGGGACTAGCAGAGTAACTTTTAGTATGTGTCGAGGGGGGAAGTCAAAATGAAAATTAGGTAACATTTAGACTTTAGATACTGTATGCCATATCCGTTTAAGCGCTCTCCTCTATTAAGCACTGCCCTCAATCAAGCACCGCATATGACAGCAAAATAAGGAGCACCCCATTGAATAAGTGCTGCATTCATTCACAACAATGCAGTGCTCAATCCAATCATATATCATTGGATTGCATTGTTTGAGAAGTCAAACTCAAAAAACAAGTATGGTAGGACTCAATCTAAACCAACCTCAGTAATTTATTCTCCTGAATTACAATGTTTTTCAGTTCAAGACTTCTATTCCATTGACGTTAACAATAACTTATCCTTGTTTTTTAGGTCATCTGTTCAAACTCCTACAGGTCCAACAGAACACAACACAGACAGCGAAGATGAAGATAACAATGTTCCCAAACTAAAAGATGACACAAATCTAGATATTCGTCGAGCAGAAAGCATGCGAAGGCAGAAATACTTTCGAGCCAAATATAATATCCCCGATAAAAAGGATCCTGAAGAAACAACACAAGATCCTAGAGGACAGCAGGACGCAGTACGAGGAAAATGGGGCTTAAAACGAAGCAAATCTCATCTTGATGAAAGCTCAAAGTCTAAGCTGAAAGATCCTCGATTACTGACCAAAAAAGAAGAAATGCTTGAAAGAAGAAATAGCAAACGACAGAGAGAAGCTATTAGAGCTCGGTACAATCTGCACTGAATTGAAATTCGGAATTTTCACATGCTGGACATGAATTGCTAATAATGTACTATGGATGAAAAAAGGACCCTGTTTGATAATGACATCACCAACTGCTATTTCATAATGAAAAAATGAAAAAATGAAAAAACATATCTTCTTTTAACTATACCTGTCATTCTCTTGAGCATTATTTCATTAACTTAACATCAATAATGTTTTCCCATCTCAGACCACACATCAGTCTCTTGGATGAGTATATTTCTTTCTTCATCAGTAATGTACGTACGTAATGGGGTCTATTTGCATTCCCAATACTAAACAGACCCCTTAATTGCGACGTACACTAAGTGTACATTAAGTCTTAATCTTCGTAATGCAGCTCAACTTGGAGTACAAAAAAAATACAGTCCATTCTCAGGAAACTGAAATTCTTTTGTTTTATCCTTCAAATTGTGCTGCTTTATTTGACATATCACATATTGAAAGGGATCTATATGTTCCTTAAATATAATGCTTTGCAGTTCTAATTCGGAGGGAAAGGTATAATGCTGGAAAAAATATATATATAAATTTTAAGACTAGGTAATGAGTTGTAAGAAAGATTTTTTGTAGGGCTACACTAGCTAGCCAACAGGGATTGAGGGGGGAGGGGGGAGGGGGGAGGCTAATCTCGGGAGTCTGGAGGAATGCCCATATCCCCTAAAGATAAAAAATTTTGAAATTGGGGCTCTTGGAAATGCAATTTCAAGTGTTCAATAATTGCAACATATTTATTGCATGATTATAAACTTATTAAGCATAAGGCAATTTGAACATCATTTTTGGTCAAATCTGGGCCTCTGCCTCCACGGTGCCTGAGCCAAATAATTTATTTCTCAGAAATATCTGCTAGTGAAAGTATATTTCAATGGCTTGTCTGACTATCTGCACTGGATGTAAGAAGTATGTGTTTATATACTAAATTATGAAACTTTTTTGGCTTGGGCATAATTTTTTTGAATTTTGGACCAATGTGCCATTTTCTAGAGAACGAGATTCTTTGTTTGAGTTGCATATATCCATATTCATGTGTCTTCAGTCTGGTCCACATATTTATATTAGTGACCCAAGCATAAGCGTAACAACATACTCAAGTGCATATAGTATTTACTATGATTCTCAATATTCTGTGAATTCGAACTCAGACATTTCAACGGCTTGTTGTTAAATTTGTTTTTTGCTGCCGTCAATCAAAACTAATCAGTCGGTACCTTTTATATTTTTGACTGGTGGCAGTGAAAAACCAAATTCCAACGGGCAACTCACAACTACAGAGTTAGCAGAATATTCAGAGAATCACAGTAATGATTAGTTAACCCCTTTATATTTGGACAGAACAAAGCATTCAGTCATCCTTAAAGTACTATCTGCGCTTGTGTATGTCGTTATATGCTTGCATCGCTAGTGGGAACCAGGCTTTCTTGACTGTTAAGCAAAGAAACAATACTCCAGGAAATGAAAAGGGGCATTAGGCTAGGGTTGGGCAAAAAATTTTAAACTTAATTCTCTGGAGTTCTCCACCCCTCTGCCCAGTTACTACCTTAGGTATCAAATTCATCTATAATCTAGATAGTTGCATGAGCAGTCAAAGCTGAAAAATTGTATATGTGGAAAAAAATTTCCAACTTCCCACCCCCTCCCCCCCCAAGAAATTTGATTGGCTCAAAAAAAAAACGCCTCTCCCACTAATTAATGAACTGTACCTTAGAACTCTTACGTTTCTCCTTGAATATGCTCAAGCTTATACTTCCATATACAAAGAAAGAATGACTTAAGAATTCTAAAAATTAATAAATTAAAAATAAACGTGTTGCAAACTGTATGAATGTCATTACCAGCCTACAGTGACAGGCAAACACTGCCCATCATGTGCTATCAACCAGAGAGTATTCTATTGCTTGGTATCAATCAGCTGAATGAATCTCATGAATCTCATTATATACCAGCCTACAATGACAGGCAAACACTTCCTGTCATGTGCTATCAACCAGAGAGTATTCTATTGCTTGGTACCAATCAGTTGAATGAATCTCATGAATCTCACTTGGGCTGCCGCTGTGTTATGATATGGGCTCCCTGTGTCGCTTAGAGCAACGCCTGGCTGTTTTTGTTCGCGCGCTTTACAATCCTCCAGTCCATATTGTTCAACTTGTTGTACAACGCTGGAATTTCCTTGATTTTCCACCCAAGATCAGCCTATTTTCTGGTCAACTGCTACGTTAGGTAAGTCAGTATTCCTGGTTTTCAAACACTTCCAAGAGAATTAAGAAATAACACGAATCTACGTCTTCAAATCTCATAGTAAATTGCACTCAGCTCGTAAGCCACGCGTTTGAATGTCATGGTTGGTCGAAGCCGACCAAATATAAAGTTTTCAAACTAAAACAAGAGATAACAAAAGTGTGAAAGTGGAAGATATAATATATTTTTCCGAAGATTGACATTTTGTAGATCAAAATTATGATCCAGCGTACGTATTTTTAGTCTCCCTCACAGCCGTTGTTAGGGTCAGCGCGTCGTCACGCAACGCTTCCTCCCCCGCGTGATGACCCTAAAACAACTGCAAGGGAAGCTTACGCTTTCTGAATACTCTTAAACTCGATAATTTGTCTTAAAACTAGTAAAAAGTTCTTATTTTAAGGTCCCCAGATAAGAGATCACACTAGATATAAAGAGAGAATCAAGTTTATATGGTGTGCAGATTCACAAACAAACTCAATGAAGCCTACACTACAACTTTTTTACATTCTTGACACTATAACTTATTTACTGCGATTCTCAATATTCTGAGAACTCGGTAGTTGCGAGTTTCCCGTTGGAATTTGGTTTTTCACTGCCGCCAGTCAAAAATATAAAAGGTACCGACTGATTAGTTTTGATTGACGGCAGCGAAAAACCAATTTCACAAGAAGCAGTTGAAATGTCTGAGTTCGCAGAATATTGAGAATCGCAGTAATACATAATAGATGAACCCAGTAAAGTGACCATAACCATGTGAGTCTTGCTGTAGCTTAGTGGTAGACCATCCGACCGGTATCCAGAAGGTCACTGGTTCAATTCCTGTCAGATGGGTTGGATATTTTTCCGAGCCCCTGCACAAGCTAGTGTCTTCTGAATAGCTATTTTGATTTCTGATTGCACTGACTTTTCTATCAACTTATTAAAGTTAACTAACAAATGTGGTAATCTTTTAGTGATTAGTTATTAGAATAGTTATTTTTTTTGGTCGTTGCTACGGTCGGAGACCCTGAACAATAAAACAAGACAGTACTGTTGTTCAATAACATACAAAATGAGAAGAATGCTCTTTTGGAGAACTTTTGTATAGCTAATTCAATTAACATTGTCATTAAAAATGCCTAAAGCTTTGAAATTTATTTTGCGGTATCATTTATATTACAATAAGAAACATGTTGTGTACTTGGAAATTCTACGAGTTGGAATATACAGTACATTCCTTAATTCTTAGATTGCTATATCTTGAGTATGATAAGGCCTGGGATAAACATAGGGCAAAACATTCAAATTTTGCCATAATCATGTTTGAAACAGACAAATATAAAGATTTTCTACTACATGATAATTCTGGGATATGGCAAGTACCATGTGACCTGTGACATCACAAATCCTGGAGGGTACTTTGGGTTGTTTCATACCGGGATGCTCTGCCCGAGCTCTCGACTCTTTTATATACCATTGAAGTCAAGTTACCTCTTTTTATACCAAAACTCACAAATTCTCATCCCTTTTCTATACCTGCAGCCTGAAAAAGTATCCCTTTGGGGTGGAGCATTCCTGTATAGTCCATTATAGGGAGTACCATCCTTTTTTAATTTTTGTGAGCTGTGCCAAACCCTCCTAACAGCCCCTGTTTAATTGAATAAATGAGTCAGTCAGTCAGTCAGTCAGTCAGTCAGTCAGTCAGTCAGTCAGTCAGTCAGTCAGTCAGTCAGTCAGTCAGTCAGTCAGTCAGTCAGTCAGTCAGTCAGTCAGTCAGTCAGTCAGTCAGTCAGTCAGTCAGTCAGTCAGTCAGTCAGTCAGTCAGTCAGTCAGTCAGTCAGTCAGTCAGTCAGTCAGTCAGTCAGTCAGTCAGTCAGTCAGTCAGTCAGTCAGTCAGTCAGTCAGTCAGTCAGTCAGTCAGTCAGTCAGTCAGTCAGTCAGTCAGTCAGTCAGTCAGTCAGTGCCTGCCTAAACTTTATTATATTTTTATCTTGATTTGTTTGTAGATCAGTCAAGCATGTCAGATGGAGAAGCAATAGATCCAGATTGGGTTGGTTATGAATGTAAGTCAGGACAGATTCTGTTCTATTTTAACAAGACAACAGGAGAACACAGATTGGCAGGTGGTGGTGATCATGTAAGTCTAAGAATTCTTGATCTTTATTTTACACCTATAACCATAAAATATAGTATGACCTTGATGTCAGAGTAAAGGCATGCTGGCCATTGGCAGTCTATGAAGTTTATAGGGAGTAACGTAGTGGTGAGAGCGCTCACCTCTCACAAAGGGTACCCTGCATTGAGTCTCACTGGACTTGGTGTCATTGCGAGATGGGGTGTAACACAGTCTAACACCCCTGTGAAACTTGTGAATTCCCAGTTGTGCTATTTTTAGCATTCACAAACAGCTACACAAATAACCACTTCATCAAAAAATCAAAAACCAAACGACTAGGAATACTAGAAATAGCCCAACCTGGAACTCACATGGCGCATGCAATATTAAGAAGCTTCCCTCTCTTATTTGTGCTCTCATGAAGACTTTCAATCTCTTGAGAATTGGAACCTATTGCTTTGTCCTCCAAATTGAGTGACATTCTGATGAGCTCCAAGGGGTCATGAGCATATCTTCTGCACAACTAGATAGCCTGTGTTAGTAACTTATAGCCTTGATTGATGGTTAACATAACTTGGTATTATCCTCTAGGAATCCAACAAGGATTGTAAGCTGTCAGTATCCCAAGGGATCAAGTGTACACAGACTGATGACTCTGTCTGTATTAACGGACTGACTACGCATGTTAAACAAGGTACACCAATAGCAAAATGTAAACATTGACGTCACCAAAGATCCGTCTATAGCTGGGTTTCAATCAGCTGTTAAGAGTCTTTGAATCTCATTATCTGCTCCAAATGGTGGTCAAACACTGACCACCATGTGCTGTTAGCCAGAAAGAATTCTATTGAAAACTCGTGATTCAGCTGAGGAACATTCTGCACGAGACAGGAAATGACGTCAAGTGAAACCCAGCTATAGACTGCTATTTTTTGAGATTCCCCTGTTGGTATGTACTAAAGCAGTGATATTCCCATCAATCTAGGGGCTTTATAAAATACTTCTAACTAATTCCTACAACGTTCTTGGGATAAGTGTATATATATGATATATTCACATCATGAAAGATTAAGGGAACTTGCACATAAAAGTTTAACATAGGTTGTTTCTAAAGCAAATTACAATATTTAGAAAACAGAAATTCCTTGGTGGAAAGTGGTTACTTGGATGAGACAGACGAGGAGTCCCTACCCAGTACACAACAGTTGTCACAAGAACATGTCACTGAAACATCAGGAGGACAAGATGATATCAAGAGAAGCGAAAAGAAAAGTACCCAACAGTTGCCACAAGAACATGTCACTGAAACATCAGGAGGACAAGATGATATCAAGAGAAGCGAAAAGAAAAGTACCCAACAGTTGTCACAAGAACATGTCACTGAAACATCAGGAGGACAAGATGATATCAAGAGAAGCAAAAGGAAAAATGCTACTGTTAAAGCACACAAATGCAAGTACTGTAGCAAGTCATTTAAAACAAAAAATTATCTGGTAAAGCACGAACGTATCCATACAGGTGTCAAACCATACAAGTGTACATACTGTGACAAGGCATTTACAGATGAGTGTAATTTTAAGAAACATGAACGTATCCATACAGGTGTCAAACCATACAAGTGTAAATACTGTAACAGGGCATTTACTGATCCAAATAATCTGAAGACACATGAACGTACCCATACAGGTGTCAAACCATACAAGTGTACATACTGTAACAAGGCTTTAAGTAACCAGTGTAGTATAATAAGACATGAACGTATTCATACAGGTGTCAATTTATACAAGTGTAAATACTGTTTTAAGGAATTCCCGAATCGCACTTATCTAAACATACATGAACGTATCCATACAGGTGTCAAACCATACAAGTGTAAATATTGTGACAAGGCATTTACGATTCGTGGTAATCTAACGGGGCACGAACGCATCCATACAGGAGTCAAACCATACCAGTGTACATACTGTAAAAAGGAGTTTTCACGACCAGGTCATCTTAAGAAACATATACTCACCCATACAGGTGTCAAACCATACAAGTGTACATACTGTAACAAGGCATTTACGGAACGGAGTAATCTTAAAAAACATGAACTTATCCATACAGGAGTTAAATCATATCAGTGTACTTACTGTAACAAGATGTTTGCACGAAAATATACTCTAGATTCACATGAAAATACACACAAAGGAGTCAAACCCTACAAGTGTACATACTGTAACAATGCCTTTACACGACCGGATAGTCTAAAGACGCATGAACGTATCCATACAGGTGTTAAACCATACAAATGTACATACTGTGACAAAGCCTTTACACGAAAGGATAGTCTAAAGACACATGAACATGACCATACAGGTGTTAAACCATACAAATGTACATACTGTGACAAAGCCTTTCCACGAAAGGATAGTCTAAAGAAACATGAACATGCCCATACAGGTGTGTAATATGGACATATATGTGACTTGTATAAATGTTATTCATGCTTAAATTTTCAGTGTAGCCAATGTATGAGGTATTATTGTTAGGGGCATGAGACTATCTGTCTCTCTGTCTGTCTGACTGTCTGTCTGTCTGTCTGTCTGTCTGTCATCTGTCTGTCTGTCTGTCTGTCTGACTCTGTCTGTCTACCTATCTATCTGTCTGTCTGTCTGACTGTCTGTTTGTCTGTTTGTCTGTCTGACTCTATCTATCTGTCTGTCTGAGTGTCTATCTGCCTGTCTGTCTGTCTGAGTGTCTGACTGTCTGACTCTGTCTGTCTATCTGTCTGTCTGTCTGTCTGACTCTGTCTATCTATCTGTCTGTCTGTCTGACTTTCTGACTCTGTCTGTCTGTCTGTCTGAGTGTCTGTCTGTCTATCTGTCTGTCTGTATATCTATCAGTCTTGATGTTTTCTGAATTTAATACAACCAAACAATATACAAATACAAACCACCAGCCACCTTACGATGTAATAAGGAAACAGTTAGCTTTCGACCTCGACGGTTATATTCATTGTGACAGTATGACAGGGGGATCCAGGATTTTGTTCATGGAGGGGTGCAGGGCACATAGTCAGCCCAGGGGGGTGCAACCCTCAGAATCAAAGAAAGGAAACATTTCGTATTGGGTATTAAAGTAGGGGGCAAAGTTGTTCCGAGGGGGGTGAACACCCCTTACACCTCTCCCCCTGGATCAGCCCATGTATGAGTCTTATAACGACTTGCAGAATATTCTAAATTTTCAAATTTAGAATCTTTAAATTTATTTATTTATTTATTATTTTTGTTTTCTGCACTTGTAATATTTGATGAATATCATAATTAACTTAAGCACCGTGTAATAAAAAAGTTATAATTAACTGACACTCATGACTTTAGTACTTAGTTGGAATAAGGAAGGGAAAAGGAAAGGGAAGGCATACAACCCATGCAGCACGTAGTTCAGAAAATAAGAGCATTTTTGGAGAGAGGAGGGGAGAGGAGAGGGGGCTTCCCCCTCGTCTCCTCATCCATAGGGCCCCCAACCCTCCCCTACCCCCTCCTCTCAATATGGGCCGCTACGCAGGCTATCTTTGTCAAATTGAATTCATCAGTAAAATCAGTGATAAAAGAACCACAACAGGCAACTAGTAAGTGTAACAATTTTATTAGACGTTTCGCCTTTGGCTTTCCTCAGCTTTTTTACAACAAAAACCTGTTTGTTTAAAAAGAATTTTTATGCCAAAAGCAAACGACGACAGCAACAAAAAAACAAAAAAAGTAAAGCGTGTGCTAAAAAATCAAATACTGTTTTTTCAACACAAGTAATGTGCAAAATGCAAATTAAGCAATACTGAAAAACAAATTTACAAGATAAAAAAGTCAGTTTAACAATCGTAAAGGATAAAATAAGTAATTAGAATGAAACAATACCCTGTAATACGATGAACCCTAACCTTGAATACAATACTTCATGCAACACCAAGGAAGACCTGAATTTTCAGTTTTGAAATAAAGCAAAAAACTGTCAATTTATGGGGAATTTCCTTAAAATGAATAGCTGTTTTATTCTTAGCTTATATAACATGGCTGTTTTGTAATTTCTAAATCTAACTTTAAATTTGTCAGAACTAAACCCTATATATTGAAGCGAATATTAAGGGTGCTTTCCATTTGTCCAGAAAAACTGGTAATATCGGCTGGAATACAAATGGAACTGTCACTTTTTCGGAACTTCCAACCGAAAAAAGTGGAACAATTTTCGAGCTTGTCCAGCCATTCTGGTTGGTAGGAACCAACTGGAATTGTCTGAACCATTTAAGAATTTCTCGGAATTTCTCAGGCCCAGTTCTCTAATTTGCACGTTCATAGTTGGTAGGTGTATAGTTGGTGTGAACTGTTCCATTAGAAACATTCTCGTCTCGGTTTTATCAACCGGTTTTTCTGGACAAATCTGGAAAGCACCCCTAGAGTGAAGTCACTAAACCCTTGAAAATAGAAATTACTTGTTAATAAGTAATGGTCAAATATATATATAGGCACAAAAGAAAACAATGAAATTAGGGTCTACTAAAGTGCATTTAATTAGTCTAATATCTATTTCATGAGTTTTGTGATTTCACCGGCTCTATTACAAATTAGTAAAATTCTACTACTATACTATTGCAAATCCTGCATTCTGATTGGCTAACGTACTCACTATCTATCAGCCGATAGATAGTGGGTAGAGAAAGCCGGCTTTGTTTTGAAAAAAATGGCGGCTTTCCCTTCGCGATTTTGTGAAGTTTCGTAAAAAAACCTCTTGTTTGCAATTGTATAGTTTCGTTGAGAATTTTACTAAAACAATTAGAAGACTCACTCTCGATTTCTATCGGCTTTGATAGTTGACTCGGGGCCGGAGCCCCTCGTCAACTATCAGCCGATAGAAATCTCGAGTTCGTCTTCTAATTGTTAAATATGATCTGTTTTTTTTTAAATTCTTATTAGTTTTATTTAATTTCTATAAATATTTTTATTTTTAAGCCTAAAGCTTTGAGAGCGGAATCTATAAATATCATATTATTAATTTCATTACTAACTTTACTCGTAAATATTTTTCAGTGAGGCGGCCATATTTTTTGCAAAAACTGTGTATAGCTTATTCAATTAATATTGTCGCTGAAAAAAAACTTTAAGCTTCAAGCCTAAAGCCTATCGGCTTTTTATTTTGTCATTTACCAACAAACTTCTTCGTAAGCTGTCTAAGTAAGAATTAAGACCGAATATAAGTCGTAGAATTTGCAAGCATATGGTGGATTTTTCCCCAAGTTGTCTTCAGTTGACTAGGGCTTTCTGAAAGTACAATGAATGCATAATATATACATTTTTGGCTTTTTTTTTTGCCTTTTTGTTTGCTAACTTTTCTTGCATGGGTCCAAAGACCTCCAAATACCTGTGCACCTGTGCCTATCATTGATTGCGTTCTCGTTTTTCCCCCGAGAATCTTTATCACTTAATCACTATATTTACATTGATAGGACTGATTCACTTACTTCTTAATTGAAGTGAAATGTATATGATTCAACAATTATTCCAAACACTGTCTACCGTTTTATCGAGTTTCGATCTCCGGTTCTCAAATCACTACCGTGACGGTGGTTTTGCTATGTGACCAGCTTAATTAGTATACAATTTGGCCAATTTTTGCTTTGATTTTCTCCTAGAATTATCCATGAGTTTAAGAAGCTACATCAAACACTTGGGAGGGTGTTTCATTCGATATCAAAACACCTCGAAGTCTGTTAAAAAATCTCGGCTGCGCCATGTTTTTTCAACCCGCTTCTCGGTGTTTTGGTATGGGATGAAACACCTCTTATACTCTATCACTCCTGAACGAGTATAAAGCATTTAATAGCTAAACTACTTTAAAACAACCACAGAACACAGTGTAGGGGGGGGGGGGGGGGGGGGCATCTCGTTTATTTATGTCCTATTCGACCGACAGCAGAAAATGCAAGAATTATATGATAATATAATGAAAGACATGAACCACACATGATGCAAACCAATGTATATTGCAACTAAAAGTAATATCAAACATTTCGATATATGGAGGTGAATTCTGTAATCCTCGATAATAACTATGTTTGTTTGAGAAAAAAACATTCTGTAATTTCAAAAGAAAAATCAAAGATTAAGTACAGATGTACTCAGGAGAGAGATACCTTCGAGTAACTAAATAACTCACTTCATTTACTTAATATACTCTGAACAAGATATACCCATGGGACATTCCATTACAACTCTATTCATTCTGATAATCCCTAACAATGTTACATTCCGTAACGCTACTAAATACATTTTCCCTTGTCGTTTGATCTATTGTTATGAGAGAGAAATCCGTATATTCCTTGAATTTTTTTCCAAGGAAATAATTAGATAAGAGATAATGAGTTTTATTATATGATTATCAATGAAATACCTATATTTCTCTATTTCAAAAATTTGATATTTTCACATGTGAAGATAACATCACTATGTTATCATACTTCTTATAGCAGAAAAAAAGCTCAAAAAAGCTTTCTTTTCTTTTTCATTGATAATTATATAATAAACAGAATATTACATGGGCGCTTGGAGATACGAGTTTTATCTTCGAGTGTTGAATTTGTTTTCTTAAAATGGCCAGTGTTTAGTACTACTAGTTACAACAAACACACTAAAATACCTTAGTAGACGTCACAGTCAGTACAAACCTTCATATCTTAAAGACGCATCGCTCAAATCAAGAAATATTTTACCATTCGACTATTTACTTCATGTAGAATCGGTATTGAAGGTATTGGAAAAAAGGTTATGTGCATTTTAAAATATAACATGAACATTATTTACAATAGTTTTAGAATATGAAAACATGATAAAGTCATTCCAATAAACCCTGGCACTGTTGCTGGTTTGGAATCATTCCCAAGAGAATGAAATAACGAAAGACATGGCGGCCATGTCGGATGATATAGCAAAAGAAACTAACGACAAGTCATCAGTCCGACACTAGAGAAAAACGTTTGCGCATGCGTGCCATTCAGCACGCTTTTCATGAAATTATAGAGTTTTAGTGAGAAAATAAATGCTTGTTTTCTCCGAGTATACAAAAAATTTCGTGGGTATACTTTTGTGAGACCAAGACAATGTGTTAATAAAGACAATATGAAAGAATTAGCCTTAAGTTTCAAGAACTGATCTTAAGTTTTGGCATTTTGTAAAGACTATTCTTCAGGCAAGTGTGAAAGTCAAATTTGAATATTTTTACAATAACACGAAGACGCTTTCGACTAATTTGCATACGGACTTAGAGCATGCGCAGACGTTTTTCACGCGTGTCCATCAGTCCAACATTCCGGCTATGACATCACGTGGAAACAAAGCGTACTAATTATCAAAAAACAAATTATTAGATGCTTAATTTGTCCACAATTGTTTCTTTGTATCTAATAAACACTAACAGCAATGACTAATAGTTCCATCTAATATGTTTCATTGACCATTGGAATGCAGCTCAATTTGGAGGGCAAAACATTAGGTTTCCAATTCTCAGGAGATTGAAATTCTTCCAAAATGAGCTGCTTTGACGTCACGTGAAAGGGGAGTATTGCTAATCCAGAAATATTTACAAATTATTTCGGTTATTGATTTACCAATTGTTAAAATCATGGTTAAAGCTATGTACACCTAATTGCAAGAATGTTGTCATATAAAGGGCTAGCATATTTGAGATAATCTTGTTGGTATATACTAACACAGTTATATTCTCATAAATCTATGGGCTTTAGAATCAAAATTAAAAGTGTTTATAATTAATTTCTATGTGTTCTTTTTTTTATGGCAACGTTCTTGCAGTTAGGAATTAATAAATATGAATGAATGAATGAATGGATGGATGGATGGATGGATGGATGGATGGATGGATGGATGGATGGATGGATGGATGGATGGATGGATGGATGGATGGATGGATGGATGGATGGATGGATGGATGGATGGATGGATGGATGGATGGATGGATGGATGGATGGATGGATGGATGGATGGATGGATGGATGGATGGATGGATGGATGGATGGATGGATGGATGGATGGATGGATGGATGGATGGATGGATGGATGGATGGATGGATGGATGGATGGATGGATGGATGGATGGATGGATGGATGGATGGATGGATGGATGGATGGATGGATGGATGGATGGATGGATGGATGGATGGATGGATGGATGGATGGATGGATGGATGGATGGATGGATGGATGGATGGATGGATGGATGGATGGATGGATGGATGGATGGATGGATGGATGGATGGATGGATGGATGGATGGATGGATGGATGGATGGATGGATGGATGGATGGATGGATGGATGGATGGATGGATGGATGGATGGATGGATGGATGGATGGATGGATGGATGGATGGATGGATGGATGGATGGATGGATGGATGGATGGATGGATGGATGGATGGATGGATGGATGGATGGATGGATGGATGGATGGATGGATGGATGGATGGATGGATGGATGGATGGATGGATGGATGGATGGATGGATGGATGGATGGATGGATGGATGGATGGATGGATGGATGGATGGATGGATGGATGGATGGATGGATGGATGGATGGATGGATGGATGGATGGATGGATGGATGGATGGATGGATGGATGGATGGATGGATGGATGGATGGATGGATGGATGGATGGATGGATGGATGGATGGATGGATGGATGGATGGATGGATGGATGGATGGATGGATGGATGGATGGATGGATGGATGGATGGATGGATGGATGGATGGATGGATGGATGGATGGATGGATGGATGGATGGATGGATGGATGGATGGATGGATGGATGGATGGATGGATGGATGGATGGATGGATGGATGGATGGATGGATGGATGGATGGATGGATGGATGGATGGATGGATGGATGGATGGATGGATGGATGGATGGATGGATGGATGGATGGATGGATGGATGGATGGATGGATGGATGGATGGATGGATGGATGGATGGATGGATGGATGGATGGATGGATGGATGGATGGATGGATGGATGGATGGATGGATGGATGGATGGATGGATGGATGGATGGATGGATGGATGGATGGATGGATGGATGGATGGATGGATGGATGGATGGATGGATGGATGGATGGATGGATGGATGGATGGATGGATGGATGGATGGATGGATGGATGGATGGATGGATGGATGGATGGATGGATGGATGGATGGATGGATGGATGGATGGATGGATGGATGGATGGATGGATGGATGGATGGATGGATGGATGGATGGATGGATGGATGGATGGATGGATGGATGGATGGATGGATGGATGGATGGATGGATGGATGGATGGATGGATGGATGGATGGATGGATGGATGGATGGATGGATGGATGGATGGATGGATGGATGGATGGATGGATGGATGGATGGATGGATGGATGGATGGATGGATGGATGGATGGATGGATGGATGGATGGATGGATGGATGGATGGATGGATGGATGGATGGATGGATGGATGGATGGATGGATGGATGGATGGATGGATGGATGGATGGATGGATGGATGGATGGATGGATGGATGGATGGATGGATGGATGGATGGATGGATGGATGGATGGATGGATGGATGGATGGATGGATGGATGGATGGATGGATGGATGGATGGATGGATGGATGGATGGATGGATGGATGGATGGATGGATGGATGGATGGATGGATGGATGGATGGATGGATGGATGGATGGATGGATGGATGGATGGATGGATGGATGGATGGATGGATGGATGGATGGATGGATGGATGGATGGATGGATGGATGGATGGATGGATGGATGGATGGATGGATGGATGGATGGATGGATGGATGGATGGATGGATGGATGGATGGATGGATGGATGGATGGATGGATGGATGGATGGATGGATGGATGGATGGATGGATGGATGGATGGATGGATGGATGGATGGATGGATGGATGGATGGATGGATGGATGGATGGATGGATGGATGGATGGATGGATGGATGGATGGATGGATGGATGGATGGATGGATGTGTATGTGGAAGGTGTAAAGTGGGGACCCCAACCTGTTTGCACACCAACGTTCTGGGGACCCTCCCGAAATCTCAGGACCCATCCAGGCGCTTAGATTGTTTTTTTCCTTTAAACGTCTTATTTTGATGTAAAAAGCGATTTCTAAGGTCCAACTTGTAGGTCCTTATTTTGTCAATTTTTGTGTGTAAGCGGTCAGGTCCCCAGACTGCCTCAAAAAATATGTGTAAAAAAATAATTCAATATTTTTGGTCACTGTTACAAAATTGACTTTCTTTTCTGTTTGGCAATTTGCTGAAATAATGGTATTTTCTTAATTTTTCTAATAAGGGGTTTTACACACTGGTCATAAAAATAAGTCCCCAGATTGTATGAAAAAATCTGTGTATAAAAAATCTGTGCATTTCTGCTATTTAATTGACAAGATAACTGCCTTTAATGTTTATAAATCAACTCAGACCTGGGACTCCCCTCGTTAATAAGGTTTTGTGGAACTTCAAGTCTCAAGGTCCCCAGATTGTATGAAGTGTGTGCATGAAACTATATTTTATTTCTTAGGTAATAATAGATAACTTTATTGGCATGACCTATGAATTTACAGGTATTGCTAAAGTATTGTGATATAACATAAACTCTATAGATAATTACAAATTGATTGAATTACAATAATTGACTAAAATATATCAATATGATTTTGCTTTTGAACTTCGGACTAATCATATTTATCATGAATGAATTCTTATTAAATTATATTATTTTTTAACATCATTTTGCGTTTTGCTATTTCTAAGTTCAAAAGCTTTCAAAATGAATTTAGACACATAATAAAGAGCTTGATTTTTAGAACTTAGTAAAGTTGAAATATCTAAATTATTTATATCTATTGGGTCAGTCAACTTGTATTGGTATTGGTATTGTTACGTACCACTAGAGCTTATAAAAAACCCAGTTTTGATATTTTACATCCACCCTGGGGAAGGGGGTTGCAAAGATATGAATAGAATTCAACTTTCCCTCTCTTATCGTACAATATATCCAGAATTTCAGAGATTTAACAAATGGGATAATCAGAAATTATAGAATATAATTGGAGATACCAAATACCATATGGTTAAAATGTCAGGATACCAATATCCCGGGGGGAGGGAAGACTCCCATATATGAAGGGGCAGGATGCTCTTCAGTAATTTTGAAAGAAAATAACCCCTATAGGGTAACAAAATTCTCTTTCTCGTGGTCATAAAAATCGAAATTTTCGACCCTAAAAGATACCAAATGATGTAAGTTTTTAACAAGTTTTTCATTTAGACACATAAGAAGTACCAAATAACGAAAATTAACCCTTAAAATATGACAAGCATCCCGCCCCATTCATATCAGAGCCCCCCAGGGACCATTATACCTGAAAACCCTTTGCAGTTGACATTTGACATTTTTTGTTTCAATTAATAGACTTACATTATTATACACTTTTACCTGCAAGTAGCTTAAGGCTATTCGAGGCTGGTTAAAAGGAAAAAAGCAGACATCGTTAATTACAGTCAGTAATATCGATTATGATGCAAATAAAAAAGCAAATAAACAAAGCATGCAGGGACCAGCAGAACATGAGAGAAGTATTTGGAAAAGCATGATGAGAGAGACTTCTTATTTAGATTATTTACGTGAAATAAAAATCTGATGACTAGCCATTAATTCAAACTGTCAATTTATCTTACCAGATAGCTAGAGATCGTCCAGACCAAGAGAATATTCATATTCTCTTGTCCAGACTTCCTAAATGACCAGATTTTGACAGTTGATTTTGAAGGCTCTAAAAACCTCCCTGCTACAAGAGATACAGGTAAAGCATCAGCTCAGCTAAGTTGTTTCTTTCATCCACTGATTGATTGGTTTTTGAATAATCCTTTTTCTTTATTTTCTTTGCACGAATTATGTGTGGTGTCCTGGCCATCACAATATCCTTGACGTGGCATACTACAGTACTTCACTCTGAATAGCTCAATCTTTGCTGACATCAATGTTTACATTTTGCTTCATTAGCATATGGATTTCACACCAAATTTACACCAAAACTGTTCTGAATATCAAAAGAAGCATGATAAAATTAGCTTATTGTTAAAATTTTACCTTGACATATGAAATAGATTTTGCGTGAAGCAGGTTTAAAATATCTAAATTTCATTTACATAATAGATTTTCACGAGCACAGGCTCTGGTTGGCTGAAAAGCTTTGTTTTATAAGAGTATAGAATGATAGATATGACGTCAAAACCATGTTTTCTATGCAAAATAAACATAGAAATGACATCACAGGAAATCAATTTTTTTCAAATAAGAAATTTCAGCAAAAAAAACCTACCCCTTTTATTCCAAAAATCACAAATCCCCACCCCTTTCGTATACCTGCGGCCTGAAAAAGGTACCCCTTATAGGGAGTACCCCCCCCCCCCGGTTTGTGCTATGACTATTACAAATGACCTTATTTTACTAAGCTTAACAAGATGTTTGTTTACCCTGTGTTAGAGAAGTCAAAAGATAATTTTCAACATTTCTAGGCTGACAAGAATGACCAAAATAAGCTCCATACTTTACAAAACACCATCATTTCTGCTCAGCTACGATAACATTTGTGTCATATTTTGTACTCCAGTAAAGCCTTAAAATCATTAAAAAACTCATGAATATTTAATGAGGAAAACACAATAGAAATCATTGTCCTTGGAGAAGGTTTTAAATCTGATAAAACATCCTCTTCATTTGCATAAACTTTAACTCAGATTTTCTCTGGTAAACTAGGTTCATTTGTCAAAAATTCAGTAGAAAATGCGAAGATACACCTCAAGGTTTTTTAAGCTGTTCAATAAACTCGCCGATCGTGTTTTATCGGGCTTAAAACCACTCGGCTTTGCCTCGTGTTTTAAATCCTGATAAAACACTCCTGCTCGTTTATTAAACAGTACATAACATACTACCATATTGGCACGAAGGTTTCCCAAATGTTCGTGGTTCAGCAAAAGCACAAGCTTTCTAAGTACTGCTACCTTTCTTCCAACATCAAAGATCAAGATATTTTTTTTCAGTTCGTTCAGCTTTTTCGGCATGCAATGTTCACGAGCTGATTTTTTTTTTGTTTTTGTACTTTTTTTTGCAAAAGTTAATTGTCCAGTTCACAATTTAAATATTGAAAACGTTTTTATTAGATGCCCAGTTCTATTCAGCACTTAAACTTCTTGTTTCATATGCCATTTTTGCTAAAATTTACAAGCAAACCTTGTTTCTTGTTCAACAAGACTATATTGCTTTAAAAGCAATGATGTTTCGGCCCTCTACAGCCGCCGTACAGTGCTGTCTGTTTTTTTTTAATCATAGTGTTGATTAAATTAAATAAAAACGGATGAATAATTTGCAAGCCAAAACAGTAGTTGATTGTCTTCTGAGTTGAACTTTGAATTTGTGTTTAAATAGTAGTCTAGGTTTGCAAGTAACTCTATATTTGCTCGTTATCTCATTTCTGCATGATGTGATTCATTGCCATAACAATGACACTTGCAGAACGAAATAGGCAATTACCGTCACCAATTACTGATCTAGGCCACAAATTAGTTGGTGCATCTTCTGGATATATAGAATGAGAAATCCAATCTACATCATTTAATGATGTCAAATATTGTTGATATGTTGAAGGATGACGAAGCGGTGGTAATCTTAGGGCTTCATTTTGTGCTGTTTCTATGAGTTGTGAGTGCTGTGTGCATAAGTGAAGGGATTGTAATAAATTATGAAAATTTATGGAGTTGTCCATATCCTTAATAATTAACTTACCGATTTATATGTTGATATTGCTCTTTATACTCTGTAAAATATGAGAAAATAAAAGTGATTTAGTTCGAGGTATAAAATAATTTTGTAACTTAAAATTATTCCACTGGCTAAATTTGAGATCATTATTTGTAAACAAATGTTTGTTAACCATGTACGAAGGAGCTAATGGATGAAAACGTTTGAAATTTACGACAATCGTTCAAAAGAATACATGATAGTTCGCTAGATAAGATCAAACTAAGTTCAAAGAAACAGAAAGCAATCTAAAAAAGAGCAAAAATGTTTGAAATTACTGAAAAATTCCTTTGCTTTTTAGTTTGGTAAACTGAATCAATGTAATGAAATGAACATGTGACATAAAGTGGTAGTCTTTATTTGGATTTTATGTTCAAACAAACAAATTTATTGCTTCTTTGTGATGCTAAAGTTTGTGATTTCAAAAAGTAAATCAATATAATAATCAAGAAGTAATTAACTTATATATGTTATTAGATGTAAACAATTAAAGATTCATTTTGGTCATGTTTTTTGAATGATTCTCTCCCTTATTTTTCTGTTGTGTGAGTGTGTTTACGTATGTATTGTCTATTGGCTTGTGTATTCTTTGTACCCTATTTGTACTGCTGAGAGACTGCCAGTAACCATTTAAATTACCCTATCCAATAGGTAGTCTGACTAGATTGATTTATATCATTTCAGATTACCTAGTACATTACGATTATCTATTTCAACTAGTTATCTTAATTACTCTAACTATTTAAATAGCATAAATCAGCATTCTTGTCATGTAATTATTGATCTTTGTGTACGAATAAACTGTAAACTGTAAGTTAAACTGTAAGTTTAGTATTAGTTTACATGCATGTAAAACAAATTCTTTGCAGATTTCTAGCTCGAAATGACGCATGTGAAATTCAAACTGCTAAAGAGCGAACTCGAGTAAAATTTACGGATAAATGAGCACAATGAAAGTAATGTGAAGTTAATGCAAGTCTATTGGACGTTATGTTAACTTGAATAAGACTTAAATAAGGTTTAAATAAGAATGCGAACAACTTGTTAGCTACGGCTAAACATGTGAAGTCGATGAAACGTAATCGTCCCGGGGTACCGGAAATCGTGTTAAGTACAATGTCCTGGGAGATTTACCTTCAAATCGAGAGTTTGATTGGTCTGAGATGAATAGTTCACAGTTGTTTGAGATAATTAATGAACCTATTTGACCTGTTTTGATAGTTTAAATGAATATCAAGATCACATGCTATCGCTATGAAAGATGGTAAAAGTTTATAAATAAGCTTACCTCTATCGCCAAATACACAACCAAATCAGTAGGTCTGAAATGAATAGATAAATGTTGTTTAAGCTAGTGATTAATCTGTTTGTATACAAAAGTTTGCATAACAAAAGAAAGTACTTCAAACTGACAAAACCTACCCCCAGCATGATGCCCCAGAAGTGCAACGAGGCAAGCCTCGTGCGAAGATTTATTACGAAACCGAATGTTCATACTCGTTGTGTAATTGGCTAATGCTGCTCACGAGGAATCTGATTCGCTCAACCATAAGATGATTGACAAAAGAGGCAGAAAATTATGAGGGCAGGCCGAAACAAAAACAACAAATGCGATAAGCCATTTATGTGCCAGGCTGTACAGAGCTGTCATTACCTGTCAAAACTGGACCAATCAGATACAACTTTGTCGCATTTTTAGCCAATCATCGCATCGATCACATTTGTTTACGTTAGTTTGACGACAGACGCGCGCTCTTTTTCCTAAACAAAAATATTTTTCGAAATTTTTCGCTCTTTTGCACGTGAAAATCTATTATATAAAGCAAATAGATCAGGCTTAGCTATGTACTGTTCTCTGATAAAACCCTCCTGAAGCTGTAGAACACTACGGCTCGTGGTTTCTAAAACTTTTTTCGTGCCCTACAGCTCCAGTCGTGTTTTATCAGAGAACAGAACATTGCTAAGTCTGATCTGTAAGCTTATATGGGCTCATTGGCGTTTTGCTACACAGTAACTTTGAAAGCTGATGTTAATCGAGGGGATTAACTATGCTGGCATGGATAGTTACCATTTTTATAGATGTTTTGGGAATAAATTGCATTTCTTCTTGGGTCCCCACTTCGCTTGTGCGTCGTCCCCACTTTGTTGGCACGTACCCTAGTTGTGATAGGGAAAAGGGATTAGGGATAATTTATCATATACTAACACAATTTTTACTTATGGCGAGTCATATTTTTTGATTAGGAACCATTATCAGTACTTTAATACTACTTTATGATCGCCGAATGTTTACATTAAAGATTTGGTTCGGTTACAAGTACTCCGAGTACTAGTGACAGTTGGTCTTTTGTAGCTCCCTAGTAGCTCTCTGTAGCTCGGTCCATTACCGAGTTGGCAGAATATAGAGAATCGTAGTAATTCAACAAACATCTTATGCAAGAAAAAATACAAAGTTGAAGCATGAACAAACCTTTAAATTACTTTTTCCTATAAGCTTATGTTTAAAAAGCAATGATGTTTCGGCCCTCTACAGCCGCCGTACAGTGCTGTCTGTTTTTTTTTTAATCATAGTGTTGATTAAATTAAATAAAAACGGATGAATAATTTGCAAGCCAAAACAGTAGTTGATTGTCTTCTGAGTTGAACTTTGAATTTGTGTTTAAATAGTAGTCTAGGTTTGCAAGTAACTCTATATTTGCTCGTTATCTCATTTCTGCATGATGTGATTCATTGCCATAAAAATGACACTTGCAGAACGAAATAGGCAATTACCGTCACCAATTACTGATCTAGGCCACAAATTAGTTGGTGCATCTTCTGGATATATAGAATGAGAAATCCAATCTACATCATTTAATGATGTCAAATATTGTTGATATGTTGAAGGATGACGAAGCGGTGGTAATCTTAGGGCTTCATTTTGTGCTGTTTCTATGAGTTGTGAGTGCTGTGTGCATAAGTGAAGGGATTGTAATAAATTATGAAAATTTATGGAGTTGTCCATATCCTTAATAATTAACTTACCGATTTATATGTTGATATTGCTCTTTATACTCTGTAAAATATGAGAAAATAAAAGTGATTTAGTTCAAGGTATAAAATAATTTTGTAACTTAAAATTATTCCACTGGCTAAATTTGAGATCATTATTTGTAAACAAATGTTTGTTAACCATGTACGAAGGAGCTAATGGATGAAAACGTTTGAAATTTACGACAATCGTTCAAAAGAATACATGATAGTTCGCTAGATAAGATCAAACTAAGTTCAAAGAAACAGAAAGCAATATAAAAAAGAGCAAAAATGTTTGAAATTACTGAAAAATTCCTTTGCTTTTTAGTTTGGTAAACTGAATCAATGTAATGAAATGAACATGTGACATAAAGTGGTAGTCTTTATTTGGATTTTATGTTCAAACAAACAAATTTATTGCTTCTTTGTGATGCTAAAGTTTGTGATTTCAAAAAGTAAATCAATATAATAATCAAGAAGTAATTAACTTATATATGTTATTAGATGTAAACAATTAAAGATTCATTTTGGTCATGTTTTTTGAATGATTCTCTCCCTTATTTTTCTGTTGTGTGAGTGTGTTTACGTATGTATTGTCTATTGGCTTGTGTATTCTTTGTACCCTATTTGTACTGCTGAGAGACTGCCAGTAACCATTTAAATTACCCTATCCAATAGGTAGTCTGACTAGATTGATTTATATCATTTCAGATTACCTAGTACATTACGATTATCTATTTCAACTAGTTATCTTAATTACTCTAACTATTTAAATAGCATAAATCAGCATTCTTGTCATGTAATTATTGATCTTTGTGTACGAATAAACTGTAAACTGTAAGTTAAACTGTAAGTTTAGTATTAGTTTACATGCATGTAAAACAAATTCTTTGCAGATTTCTAGCTCGAAATGACGCATGTGAAATTCAAACTGCAAAAGAGCGAACTCGAGTAAAATTTACGGATAAATGAGCACAATGAAAGTAATGTGAAGTTAATGCAAGTCTATTGGACGTTATGTTAACTTGAATAAGACTTAAATAAGGTTTAAATAAGAATGCGAACAACTTGTTAGCTACGGCTAAACATGTGAAGTCGATGAAACGTAATCGTCCCGGGGTACCGGAAATCGTGTTAAGTACAATGTCCTGGGAGATTTACCTTCAAATCGAGAGTTTGATTGGTCTGAGATGAATAGTTCACAGTTGTTTGAGATAATTAATGAACCTATTTGACCTGTTTTGATAGTTTAAATGAATATCAAGATCACATGCTATCGCTATGAAAGATGGTAAAAGTTTATAAATAAGCTTACCTCTATCGCCAAATACACAACCAAATCAGTAGGTCTGAAATGAATAGATAAATGTTGTTTAAGCTAGTGATTAATCTGTTTGTATACAAAAGTTTGCATAACAAAAGAAAGTACTTCAAACTGACAAAACCTACCCCCAGCATGATGCCCCAGAAGTGCAACGAGGCAAGCCTCGTGCGAAGATTTATTACGAAACCGAATGTTCATACTCGTTGTGTAATTGGCTAATGCTGCTCACGAGGAATCTGATTCGCTCAACCATAAGATGATTGACAAAAGAGGCAGAAAATTATGAGGGCAGGCCGAAACAAAAACAACAAATGCGATAAGCCATTTATGTGCCAGGCTGTACAGAGCTGTCATTACCTGTCAAAACTGGACCAATCAGATACAACTTTGTCGCATTTTTAGCCAATCATCGCATCGATCACATTTGTTTACGTTAGTTTGACGACAGACGCGCGCTCTTTTTCCTAAACAAAAATATTTTTCGAAATTTTTCGCTCTTTTGCACTCATTTTTATATTATTTTCCATAGCAGAGTCTATTATGGCTGACTGGGTGATGACTACCTAGGTCCCCTGATTGCAGAGTGAATACTCTATCACAAAAAACTTTTCCAAAGAAGCATACAACAATAATATTAATTTTCATATGGCAGAGTGAATATTCCATACTCAATGAATCCTATCGAAAATAGCATAGAACAATAATTTTCATATTGATATCCATTATCCACAGCAGAGTCTATCATGGCTGACTGGGTGTTGACTTCCTAGGTCCCCTAATCGGAGAGTGAATATGCCACACTCAAAAATGCTACTGAAAGAAGCATACAACAATAATATTAATTTTCACATGGCAGAGTGAATATTCCATCTTTAATGAATGCTATCGAAAATAACATAGAACAATAATTTTCATATTGTTATCCTTTATCCATAGCAGAATCTATTATGGCTGACTGGATGTTGACTACCTAGGTCCTCTAATGGGAAAGTGAATATGCCATACTCAAAAATCCTATAGAAGAAAACATACAAGAAGTAATATATACAATATGAGTGGCCATGTTGTATCAGATATACAACCACGAGCCGCAGGCGAGTGATTGTATATCTGATACTACACGGGCACTCATATTGTATATTACTTATGAAACGTCTAGGTGTATACATTTATGTTCTACAAAAAATTCAAAAATAAAATTGAATTTGGCTGAGAGAATTGGAGTTAAAGTTTATGCAAAAAGCCAGGTTTTTTGCCTGTGAAAGACCCCCCACAAATAATTACGATTTTAGCTTCGTACTTTGAAAATATCCGCAAGTTTTCAATGAAAATTGCAGTGAATGTTGATATCAATGTCCTTAATTGTTTGGTACTGAATTGTGGGAGGTCACGTGGTATATGACGTCATGATAGCAAGAAAATACATGAAAATAAATACGGACGTGAGTTTAAGTTAAAGAGAAAAACCAAAAACCTAAAATTGATAAGTAAGGGATGACAAACAACTTCTCGTTTGGAAAAACTGAATTCGATTGCTTGGAAGGGGGGTGTTAAGGGGATTTTAAGTGAAAACTATGGTCACGTGACCTGTTTTAGAAAATACCTCCTTAACAGTAAGTGATAACAAGGTTTTCCAAGCACTATTTTATTAAGGCTTTGAAGAGAAGTCCATTTAATATACAAGTTTGTTTTATCTATTCAAACTCGCGACCGCATTTTCAAAAGAAAAACGAAATCCCTTATACAACTAAACTAGTCACGTGATCGCCCTTAAGTCAAAATTACAATTTAAGGCTCCTCATCAGCCCGAAAACTATCGATATACCAAGTTTTATCAAAATCCGATGAGTTTTGTGGCAACGACAAACAAAAACGTATTTCGTGAAAAAACGGGCTAGAACCAGGCCTTAACATACTTGAGAATGAGGACCATTTGGTATCAGATACACAACCTCCTCCACGGACAATGATTTCTATTGTGTTTTTCTCATTAATTATTCATGAGTTTTATAACAATTTTATATTATTTTTCAAAGCAGAGTCTATCATGGCTGACAGGGTGTTGACTTTCTAGGTCCCCTGATGGCAGAGTGAATATGTTATACCCAAAAATCCTATCGAATGAATAATAAAGTAATAATTTTTATATTATTTTTCATAGCAGAGTCTATTATGGCTGACTGGGTGATGACTACCTAGGTCCCCTGATTGCAGAGTGAATACTCTATGACAAAGAAGCATACAACAATAATATTAATTTTCATATGGCAGACTGAATATTCCATATTCAATGAATCCTATCGAAAATAGCATACGACAATAATTTTCATATTCATATCCATTATCCACAGCAGAGTCTATCATGGCTGCCTGGGTGTTGACTTCCTAGGTCCCCTAATCGGAGAGTGAATATGCCATACCCAAAAATCCTATGGAAAGAAACATACACTAAGTAATACATACAATATGAGTGGCCATGTTGTATCAGATATACAACCACGAGCCGCAGGCGAGTGATTGTATATCTGATACCACACGGGCACGAATATTGTATATTACTAATGAAACGTCTAGGTGTATACATTGATGTTCTACTAAAATTTTAAAGATAAAATTAAATTTGGCTGAGAAAATTGGAGTTAAAGTTTATGCAAATCAGGACGATTTGGTATCAGATACACAACCTCCTCCACGGACAATAATTTCTATTGTGTTTTCCTCATTAATTATTCATGAGTTTTATAACAATTTTTATATCATTTTCCAAAGCAGAGTCTATCATGGCTGACTGGGTGTTGACTTCCTAGGTCCCCTGATGGCAGAGTGAATGTGCCATACCCAAAAATCCTATCGAATGAATAATAAAGTAATAATTTTTATATTATTTTTCATAGCAGAGTCTATTATGGCTGACTGGGTGATGACTACCTAGGTCCCCTGATTGCAGAGTGAATACTCTATGACAAAGAAGCATACAACAATAATATTAATTTTCATATGGCAGACTGAATATTCCATATTCAATGAATCCTATCGAAAATAGCATAGAACAATAATTTTCATATTGATATCCATTATCCACAGCAGAGTCTATCATGGCTGACTGGGTGTTGACTTCCTAGGTCCCCTAATCGGAGAGTGAATATGCCATACTCAAAAATCCTATGGAAAGAAGCATACAAAAATAATTTTCACATGGCAGAGTGAATATTCCATATTTAATGAATGCTATCGAAAATAGCATACAACAATAATTTTCATATTGTTATCCTTTATCCATAGCAGAATCTATTATGGCTGACTGGATGTTGACTACCTAGGTCCTCTAATGGGAAAGTGAATATGCCATACTCAAAAATCCTATAGAAGAAAACATACAATAAGTAATATATACAATATGAGTGGCCATGTTGTATCAGATAATCAACCACGAGCCGCAGGCGAGTGATTGTATATCTGATACTACACGGGCACTCATATTGTATATGACTTATGAAACGTCTAGGTGTATACATTTATGTTCTACTAAAATTTTAAAGATAAAATAAATTGAATTTGGCTAAGAAAATTGGAGTTAAAGCTTAGAAGAAGCATCAAGGCTCTTCCTCAAGGATTATAACAACAGGCCAAAGGTAACTGAAGACTCAGATGCATTAATGAGCACCCTGGATCCTCTTGAAACGCAACTATGCAAAAGGTATGATAATGATACAGGTATCTAATTTCCATATAATAAAACACTTAACCAAAATACACTTTTAGTGCCAAGATCATCCTTCCTAAAAATAGCTGATAAGTAGTAAATTTGATTCAAAGAAGTGTGAAGAGAAGCAAGTGCTTTACTACTGAACGGAGCATGAAAATGGATGTTTTATTCATTAATTGTTATTATACAGAAAGGAAAAATTTGTAAGGGTTGAAAACTCTTATACTTCTTTGCAAAGTTTGCAGTGCATGCAGGAATGGCTCCGTTCACTAATTAAGCACAGTTCACAACCAATCAGCTTGCATCCAAACTATATAATAAACTTTAATATACTTCTTTCTTATTAGACTTGATTTAGTAGTGGTGCCTGGAAAAAGAGGGAGAAAGGTGCCTATAATCCTCACACAGGATGTAAAAGAAGCTATTGATTTGTTGAATAAAACAAGGAAGGAAGTGGGAGTTGAAGAGAAAAACCCGTATGTCTTTGCCAGACTGTGGAAGCAGTCACTTTCTTATCATAGAGGGTGGGACTGCATTAAGAAAGTGACTGCTTCACTCACACTGAAGAAACCAGATCTCATAACGAGCACAAGACTAAGGAAGTATATCGCGACAGTGTCGCAGGTGGCCAGTCTAACTGAAAATGATATGGATTGGCTCACACGACATCTTGGCCATGACATATCAGTCCATAGAGATTTTTATAGACTACACGAATCAACATTGGAGCTTGCTAAAGTGAGCAAGCTCCTACTTGCAGTGGACTGTGGGAATATTTCCCATTTAGCTGGCAAATCCCTCAAAGACATAAATATTGATGGTAAGCAAAATGTATATTCATTGTCTTACCAAGCTAATGGGTTCCAATTCTTTTGTTTTGTCCTCCAAATTGAGCTGCTTTAACTTCTTTAACGTATCTGGATAGGTTTAGCACCCCTATGCTCACTACCTCAAATGTTGCATTGAAATGTTGACATTTTCTGAAAGCTAAATAAATAGATTTTTTAAAATATCTTTTTAAAATTATCTGTCTTTTAACACGAAAAACGTTATTTGGTTCAAAGTGAAATTCTACTGCACTTCATTTGACAGCTTCCCGCAGGATCAGAATTCTCATTACGTCAATCTAAATTACATTAGAATACTCTGTGGATAATGAGCTTCAAGACGGTGTTCAATGACGTGTTAATGTTTGAATTTTCAGTGGCAATGATTGCAAAATAGCTAATATCATAAATTTTGAATGAAAAAACTTTTCAAAAATCTGACACAATTTTTTAGATTTTTTAAGATTTATGCTAATTTCAAAGTTTCAACTCAATTTGATGTAATCTGAATTAGCCACAATGTTTAAAGAAAAGTTATTTTGGTCACTCAAAAGCTAGCAGAGAAATCCAATAACTTTTTGCGTGTTTATGAATTCTTGAATCACATTGAAAAAATAGAATTTCCGTATAAAATATTATCCAAACTAGAACTCCCCCTCTAAGCACTTTAAGTTGCTTATTGTCTACAAAATCAATATGTATTTCTGAATATTTCCCAATTTATTTTTTCAGCACTGTTTTTTTTTTGTCAATTTTTTTCAGACATCCAAATTCAAGGTGAGAAAGCAGATTATGACAATGAAGATGAAGATGAAGGTGAAAAAGAAGATGACAGCGAAGATGAGGATAAAGGTAATAATGCACATCAAATCGCAAAACATTTCAAGAAAAGAACAATTTATGCTCCAATAAACAAGCTCTTTTCAAATTCTGAGTTCCATTTTCTGCATTTTCTTAAGGCTATGTATATTAAATGGCTTAGCCTTTTGCTAAATCAACAAGCATTTCATTGCAATCTAATGCTTCAATTGTATTCAGTCCCTTGAGCACATATATATGTAAATTAATCTCAGCTTATATATTACGCATTTCGAATTATTCACTAATGTATTTCTGAAGATGGTGATAGTATCGCTGAGACATGTATTCATATATTAAAAGTGATTGTACTAACACTGAAACTTAAATAGAACTAATGAATCACTATTATATATAATAACAGTAAAAGGTAAGGATCGAACTAAATAATTGTCATATTTAATCTATTACTTATGCAGAATTTGAAAGTAACAGTGAGAACAACAGCAAAAGCCAAGGTAAGTTATAAAATTTTCTAGTTTGTGGTCAGACCAAAAAAGTAAGATTCTCATTTTCTAGATATTGATAGAGCTTTGACAGAATACATGAGTGGTGTGTAGATCTGCATCATAATCATAATCATAAGTATTCCATGTCACCTTTGTCCAAAAATCTAAAGAAAACCTATTTAGGATTTAAATTTTGAAGCAATAAAACTTAATTCAATCATGCATATGGATAACCAAGTCAAAACTGAACTTGATTCTTTTATTTATCAAGGCCAAACCATAGATTTGAGATCATCCAAGCGAATTTGGGAAAGGCCTATTTACTAGTGCAGCTTTTCCAGTGTTTTTACTGGTGTTTCTATGACAGCCTACTCTTGAATTGGTAGTTTTCTAATTTTTTTCACCTTACATTAATGCCCTGCTTTGTAAGCTTTACCTTTTCTCTCTCGTGTTTACAATAGTTTTTGTTTGCCAATAGACGGAGCTAGTTTAGTGGCTGTACCGCTATCTGTTATTGTTTATACTGACAAATAAAGAACCAAATAAAGAAATTTGTTTATTTTCATTGTGTAGTGGAAGTGGAACCAAGCACAATTCCTCCTGATCCCTGTTAAACAGTGTGCTTTGAAAAAAAGGAAGAAAATAAGAAACTCTATATGAAAATATATTGGAAAAAATTTTGGAATGCATTTTTTACTTTTAGAATTGCAGCACAAAAACATTTTAACTGGTTTATAGCACCTTGTATATGTAAAAGGTATCGAATGAGTTATAAAGTTAGTCCGTCTCATCGTCCACTAACAAAATTTAATGAGAAGCATAATTCCAATCCAAACTAAATTTCCATTAACTTTATTTGGTATTTACTATGAACTGGGTATAAAGACCTCAACCATTGAGTAAATTATTCAATTTTATGGCAAAAAAATCGAAGATACAAAAGCACCCATGTATTCTTTAGTAAATCAACACTAAAAAAGGGCTGCCTGTGGATGGACTATTTAAAAATAAGACATCGTGCAATGTAAAAATTTAATTGCCATTGGTTTAATTAGCAATATAATTACTTATGATTATAATTAATGTTCTGATATTGCTATTTTAATTGGCTTATTTCAACCATAAAAAGTAGAACCAACTGTCAAAATGCCTTATTTTCCTTATTAGCTTTGACAAAATTATCCCCCTCCCATCCCCAAGCAAAAGTCTCCCTCACAACTGCTTTTAGTGTCAGCCTCCCCACAAAAATTGCTGCTATGCTAAAGGCAACCCAGTCAACACTCTTTAGGCCTCTTGTTCACATTATGTTTTCTAAATTTTCATAACCAGAATAGCAGATGATTTTTTTAGGTTGCATAATAGAGAAAAAGTCCCACATTATCCTAATTAATTTATTCTTTTGTTTTCTGCATTCCATCAGAAGTCATATAATGAATGGACTAATATATTTGTACAGGTAATAACAAGAATCTGAGAGGTAAAAGGATCAAACGAACCTCTGCAATCCAAGGTTAGCTAGATTCTTCCATTTTATTGTTGGCACATTTTGATTAATTATTGACACAGTTCCTAATTTTTTTTCCTTAATGATGCAGAATTTGAAAGTGATAGTGAAAACGACAGCACAAGCCAAGGTAAGTTTCTTTTAGGGTAAAGATTATATTTGGTGTTATGAATAAAAAGATTCAATTAATTTAAAATAATATATTTATCTGTCTGTGTATCTGTCTGTCTTGTATGTGTCTATCTGTCTATTTATTTATTCTTTATTAATTATATCCATTTTGAAATCACTAGCAAATCCTGCAATCTGATTGGCTCTCAGCAGTGCGATTTATTCACGAATCCCACCATTTTGAGTTTTAAATTGCACTGTTTTTGAAAAGCCAATAAAATTGCAGAAAACCTTAAATTTGACCAATCAGATCACAGAAAACAAAAGCCAATTCAAAGCATGAGAACAATTTTTGAAGGAGGTTTTCTAGGTGAAAATGGATGAAATTGAAAAATTGGATTTAAATTTGAAATTCCTACTGTAGTGATTTCAAAATGGGTATGATTAGGTGGTAATTGAACTTCGTGTCGAGCAATTTTGGTCCGAAATCAAACTCGTGATTAACAAATTGCCCTCCCGCTAAGCGGTAGTGCAATTTTGTTATCACTTATTTGATTTCAAACCAAATTGCACTCCACTCAGTTCAATTACCATTATTTATTTACACCTACAACAATATGCAGAAATCATGATCCTTTTGATAAAGAGTTTATCAAAAGTATATCAGAAATTATGGGATATCATTGCTGATATTTTTTCGAATTGCCTATCACTAGGGCTTTCTGAAAAAAATATCAGAGATGACATATCAAGAGGATCATAATTTCTGCATCACTGTATCACTGTAATTGTAAGAATGTTGTTAATATATAAAAATGACAAATAAAACAAATATATTTGTAATTGTACAGGTAATAAGAAGAATAGACCTAGAAGGATGAAACGAACACCTACGATCGAAGGTTAGATTCTTTTTAGTGCATTTTTTTTTCATTCATTAAAAGAATATTAAAAACAACCAAGACGCATTGTCACAACAATAGAAAATCAATTTTATAGCAGTGGAATTAATGTAACATAAATATCAGCAATATACAGATGGTAATCTTCCCAAATATCAAGAGAAATCACTAAGCAAATGATTTTAACTATGTCGCTGGGGAGCTTTTTGATCAGCTATTTGGCTATATTTTCAGCATAAACCAAACTTGTGACATATTGCGTGAAGTGAAAGAAATTTGCATTATCATCTCAGATTTCTCTAAGAATTGTCTTAAAAAAATTAAAATCAATAAATCTTAGGTATTTCTTTCATTTTTAGAACTGAACATTGTCATTTGAAGATTTTTTAAATTTTTGTTGACTTCAGACGTCGAGTAGAATATTGCGTTACATTGCTATCAAGATCACAAGGTCCCGATAAAAATACTCAACTAGTACTAGAACTTTTCAACAGCCTATCTATCCCTCTTTTCCTGGATATTCTTCTGATTTTCTTCTCTAATTCTTCTCTAATTCTGGCACCTACATCCATATTTGAACACCCAGAAAACATTAAGGCATTGACTAATTGTCGCCTAACAATAATTAACCTAACATTAATTATTAAAGTCCCCTCGATAGGGGGGGGGGGGGGGGGGGGGCCGGAATTTGTATCTCTGCTTTTACTTATCTTAAATATCAATCACAAAAAGATTGTTAAATATAAGAGGAAGAATGATTTATTTTCCAGTTATTAGGCTTAAATATTCCAATCATTTTCCAATCAATTTATTTTGTTGGCAAGCGTTTAATGTTATATAAATTGCATTTCATTAATGCAGATGCAGAATTTGAAGGTGATAGTGGCAGTGACAGTAGTGACAGTGACAGTGATAACACAAGTAGGACTAGACGCTCTTGGAGCGTTCACTGGGTTGCCTGTGCGAGAGCTACCCCACTCACCAATCCTCATACTCTATTATTTCTTACCAAAGTGTTCCTTTTGGGTTCAAAGTCCCCCTTTATTAAAAACATTTTAAATTCTAAGACATTAGTGTTGCGTTACTGACTTGTCAACGCATATTATATTTCTACTTGACCTACTAGAGTACCTTTCAAGGCTAGCTGATGAAATAAACATATCTATTTCAGTATCAAAACTGTTCGCTGCAAAACAAACGTTTTATCAATGTAAATACTCTTAGCCAAAATGTGTTTAACTGGTCATTTGTTTTTCCCTCAGTTTTTGTTTTCTGTATTTTCATAAATGGAAATATTCAACAAGTCTTGGCAGTTCGCTTTCTTGTAGATCACTATCAGCTCGTCTGACTTCTACAAGTTCTTGGAGTCAGCTTTCATCAAAGCTTTGTTTGTCACTCGTTTTGTAGTTTGTCTCTCGTTCTGTAGTTTGTCTCAGTATATATTTTTTGTATCTGAGATCTGGTAAGATCTAGTTTGATCATAGCTAGGTAGTTTATAGATTATCTTAGTCTATTTTGACTAGTTTGTCTAGGTCTACGATTCTCATACCGTAGTTTGCTCATAGATTCTCAGACTTCTCTCTTTGAGTATGTGGACCAACCCGTTCCAAAATCGCTCAATAACATCTTTTAGTTTGTGTCTACCACGTACGGCGTGTGTGTTTGTAAGTAGTTTAAGCGTAGCGTTAAAAAACCTAAAGACAAAAGTACGCAACGTGCCTACAGACAAAATAATACTTCACGAACCCTGAACGAATGAATTTATAGTGACACAACACTAAAAGCTATAAATACATCGTCCTCGATGTCGTGTGGCAACTTCATTGGACATTGGACATTGTTTACTAGTTCTCGACCAATCATGACGTGTGAAATTATGGTATACCTGACCACGGAAAAACGGATCTCATTTTAAGACTGGTTTGCTACCATAGCAACCCAGTAAAAAGGGAGTCTCAATAAGCGAAGGTGAGTTAAGATTTCTTTTCTAGTTTAAAACCAAGCTATCATAGAGTCGTTGCAGGGTTACCTATCAATTTTACGACTTATATTTCATGTACAATCAGAACTCAAAGGGGTGAGGTGAGGTGCACTTTGCTAAGTCTTACCTTGTTAATAGCATCAAATATTCTCTTGTTTGCTCTTGTAAACTGAAATGCAAAATGTTAAAGTGAATTAATGGTAACTAAAATTGACTTCGAAAAAAAAATAGAATTTTCCTAGTCTAGGCTGCGTCGGTGTGTGTAATATAGAAAAACCAATAAGAGAAAATTTGTAGCACTGTGAAAAATGAGTAAGCTTACTTAACTGCACTGCCGTTGCAAATGAAGAGACGGGAGAATTATAAGACAACAACCGATAAAATGAATGTGACGTGACGAACCGAGTTTTACAAAGAATATAAAGCGCAAAGAGACAAAGCGAAAGACCAACACGACACGTCGTAGACTCTAGAGATATAAAGACCAGTAAAATAGCAGGGGCAACAATTGTGAAAAATAAAAGCCCAGTCTTAAAACACTACTCGGGAGATTGAACCAAGTAAATGAAAACACAAAAGAACCACAAAAGAACCAGAACGAATAATTCATAACTCACCTCGACAACTGTTCGCCCACGCTTCATCCGAATCTGTCTGCATTGACTCGTAGAACTTACCCAAATGAGATTTGTTTTGAGCTTAATAGCCATGCAGGTATGCGAGGTACTTCCGATATTGGTATCTCGCCTAAAAATGCTTGATAAAATTCGTTTTATGGCTGCCTTAGAGTTGAAAATTTCTCTCACATGTCGGTTTCGTAATATCACATATCGTCAAAACGCATGCGTCATGTACCAGGCGTCCACGCCACATCCACGCCACAGACCTCGTGATTCCTCGAAATTATTCTGTTGCTGCACAGACTTTCAGACTTTCTATTGTTTGTAACTTTGATTTTGATGCACGAGTTTCCTGTGGTTTGAGATCGGTTTCCGGTTATAATTAATATAATTAGCCTGACAAAGCTATCTGCTCGTAACAAATGTCGTAAGAAATAATATATCTATCGCCCTGCCCGGTTAGAATTCGGATTAAGCCAGTTTTAGCATTCACCAGGCAGGGCGATAGAGGTATAACTTCTCAAAGGTCAGCTAATATTTCTTTACTTTATTTCACATTTTGACGATTTTATTGAAGTTTTTTATAGATCCCCATACATTCTCTTATAATATGACACCACAAAAACCCAGCTTGGGCTACCTGTGGGAAGAGGGGTTCAAAAACTTACCGTTTCGTGGTGGAGCGTCTTCTGCAGTAGCCTGCAACCCCAAAAATGCGCAGGCTACTTCTGCAGGGTCTTGATGTTCAGCATTTCTTGTGGTCCCAGTAAAATCTGAAATAAAAATGGAAACTAGCGAGTAAACTAGTATATGCTGCGTCTGTGTGTTTAATAGAATAACCAATAAGAGAAAATTTGTAACACCGTAAAAAAAAAGTACTTACTGCACTGACGTTTCGAGCTTTGGCCAATCAGCGGGAAAAATATCAAATGTCGGTTACACTACAAAACCGGCCTTACCACGGTATTCTAACCTTTTACCGCTAATAGAGGTTAAAAAAAGGTTTCATATGGTGATAGACTTATGAATGAGCATGTTTTGACGCTTATCTGTTATCTGAAACTCCTCAGTGAACATTGTTCTCCTTTTATCTTTATCTTTGTTGTTGATCTCGTTGTTGTTGTCTTGGTCTTGGTCTTTATCTTTTAATTTCATTCTTATTTTAGGAAAAATTAAAAGGAGAAAAATGGACAAAGTGATCGTTAAGAGACCCTGGTCCGAAAAAGAAAGGTGCGCTGTAATCCAATATTTTGATCGACTAATACGAGATCTCAAAAGTGCCCCCATCAAACGAGAATGCGAAAACTGCATAGCTCAGTCAAGAGGCGTTTTGAAAACTAGAGACTGGAAAGGCGTCAAGTACTTTGTAAAGTATGAAGTTGATAAGAGGAAAAAGTTGTTAAAGGCCAGATGAAGCTTCTTTTTCTTCTTTTTTGTTTTATTTTTTTAACGCTATTTGTTTTGCTTGGTGGCATAACCGACAGATTATGTCAATCTGCTTCATCTGTCCTTTAACGATTTTTTCCTCTTATCTGTGAATATCAAGGGCGGATCCAGGAATTTGTTAAGGGGGGGGGGGGGGGGGGGGTCAAAACGTTGAAAAGAGTCGCCGAAGCAAAAAAAAAAAAAAAAAAACAAGATGTGTGCGACGACATATAATTTTTAATACAGTGCAACCCTACGTATTGAGACTAGGAACTAGTGCATGGAAGCGAGGTCTTAGAGGCCTCATTTCTAATAAATGACCAATGAAGGCATGCAATTGAAGCTTTATTCCAAATCTCTTTCTTAATAAGGTTAAATACATTTATTCAAAAAGTTATACAGTAAAGAATTGTGTTTTTTTTACTAATGAAGCCTTTAACTCGCTTCCATGAAGATCACAGTGAAGATTCAAGACTGTAGATAAAGTAGACAAAGGCCCCGGAAAGGCCCTGCGGCGTTACTGAAGTATTTCGAGCATCTCATCAGAGATATAAAAAGGTTCACTAGGAGGAAGAAGTTGCTAAAAGCAAGATCAATTTTTTTTTTAATTATTATTATTAATTTTTTTTTTTACCGGCATGACGTTTTTAACGCTATTTGGTTTGCTTGGTGGAGCCTAGGTATAATTTTAGGTCCCCGAATCAGGAATCCAACCTTATGATAAAATTTTCAAGGCTGCGCGCGGAGCTAAAATATTGTAGGGATCGATGGTCCGGTTATAATAGCTTTTGTAGGTACTGCGGTACAGTTTTTTAGCAGTAGATGTTTTTTTCACTTTCTTTTTATCAGACTAAAGAGGAAAAAGTTGTTAAAGGCTGGATGACGGGCACATCAACGTCATTTATTTGTATTATCACATGAGCTCTTTTGCCTCATTTGTCATAATTATATGAAGTATATTACTTACATTTACAAGGGGCGTCTTTTGTTCAGGGAAGCCGGGTGCAATACACAAAGGCAGATTGGAAACCCGGCTCAGGATCAAAATTAATGTAAAAAAGTCACTCCGAGAAGGGTAACGCACTTCCTGCACCCCTTCCCTCGTTCCGCCCCTGATTTAAATAAGACTTGGTTCACATGTATGAATCTTATTATAGTTCGGGAAAAAATAAATAAATAAACGTTAATCGTTAATCGTTATTTAATATTCTGTGTTCCAGAGGCAACACACCTCATATATAAAACGGAGTAGCCCAAACAAAATTAAGAACACACATAGAAGCATATAGAAGTCCCGAAGTCCCTTCCGTACCGGCCTTGCACGCGTAGTTTTGGGGACTTCGTACCCTTGCACGCGTAGTTTTGGGGACTTCGTACCCTTGCACGCGTAGTTTTGGGGACTTCGTACCCTTGCACGCGTAGTTTTGGGGACTTCGTACCCTTGCACGCGTAGTTTTGGGGACTTCGTACCCTTGCACGCGTAGTTTTGGGGACTTCGTACCCTTGCACGCGTAGTTTTGGGGACTTCGTACCCTTGCACGCGTAGTTTTGGGAACTTCGTACCCTTGCATGCGTAGTTTTGGGGGCTTCGTACCCTTGCACGCGTAGTTTTGGGGACTTCGTACCCTTGCACGCGTAGTTTTGGGGACTTCGTACCTTGCACGCCTAGTTTTGGGGACTTGCACGCGTAGTTTTGGGGAAGTGGTCTATATAGTAAGAATTGCCAACCAAATGTATGATGCAATTTTAATTTCAAATTAATGGTAGTTTTGGGGACTTCGTACCCTTGCACGTGTAATTTTGGGGACTTCGTACCCTTGCACGCGTAGTTTTGGGGACTTCGTACCCTTGCACGCGTAGTTTTGGGGACTTCGTACCCTTGCACGCGTAGTTTTGGGGACTTCGTACCCTTGCACTCGTAGTTTTGGGGACTTCGTACCCTTGCACGCGTAGTTTTGGGGACTTCGTACCCTTGCACGCGTAGTTTTGGGGACTTCGTACCCTTGCACGCGTAGTTTTGGGGAAGTGGTCTATATAGTAAGAATTGCCAACCAAATGTATGATGCAATTTTAATTTCAAATTAATGGTAGTTTTGGGGACTTCGTACCCTTGCACGCGTAGTTTTGGGGACTTCGTAACCTTGCACGCGTAGTTTTGGGGACTTCGTACCCTTGCACGTGTAATTTTGGGGACTTCGTACCCTTGCACGCGTAGTTTTGGGGACTTCGTACCCTTGCACGCGTAGTTTTGGGGAAGTGGTCTATATAGTAGGAATTGCCAACCAAATGTATGATGCAATTTTAATTTCAAATTAATGGTAGTTTTGGGGACTTCGTACCCTTGCACGCGTAGTTTTGGGGACTTCGTACCCTTGCACGCGTAGTTTTGGGGAAGTGGTCTATATAGTAAGAATTGCCAACCAAATGTATGATGCAATTTTACAAAGACATGATAAAAAAATTTAAATCTTTTGAAACGACATTTCTTACCACGCAGGGAAATGTTTTAGCCATTTCCAGTTTATGAAAGACCCAAGTCCCCAAACTGTAGTTTTGTGCCCATTGGGCGAAAAGAAATTTAAGGTCCTCAGAACGTTAAGTGTGTACAGTCCTCACTTCGTAAAAAGCGAAAAATACTTTTTTCATTGTTATATTCTTTGCCTTAATGCTTACACAAATCCCACATAATAGTGTCAGTTCATTTGAACAACAAAATCAAGGAGTACTCAGGTTGTTGTGGAAAACCTAAGACCCCCCGTTTACTAGTCCGTGTGTGTGGATGGATGGATGGATGGATGGATGGATGGATGGATGGATGGATGGATGGATGGATGGATGGATGGATGGATGGATGGATGGATGGATGGATGGATGGATGGATGGATGGATGGATGGATGGATGGATGGATGGATGGATGGATGGATGGATGGATGGATGGATGGATGGATGGATGGATGGATGGATGGATGGATGGATGGATGGATGGATGGATGGAATCATTGCGCGAATTTATGATGCGCGCGTTATGGGATTCAACGAGAAATATCGTTCCAGAAATACCTTTGAATGCTACAAGAAATGATCGTGCTTAACACCACTAAACAGTCTTCACCAGTCTGCAGGGAGTCAAGGAACCTCCACGTTCACCAGCGGCCTTACTTGCATAGGTGTCCTGGTGCAGGGGAATATCTTCCTTGATTTGTTTTGTGGTAGGCACGTTCCGTGCACCAGCAGCAGCCTTGCTTGCATCGGTGGCCTGGTGCAGGGGAATATCTTCTTTGATTTGTTTTGTGGTAGGCACGTTCCGTGCACCAGCAGCGGCCTTGCTTGCATAGGTGGCCTGGTGCTGGGGAATATCTCCTTTGATTTGTTTTGTGGTAGGCACGTTCCGTGAATCAGCAGCGGCCTTCCTTGTATCGGTGGCCTGCTGCAGGGGAATATCTTCTTTGGTTTGTTTTGTGGTAGGCACGTTCCGTGCACCACCTTGATCTTGAACCTCTGCGGAGCTTGTCCTGTAAGATAATTGTTATGGAAAAGGCGACGTTAGTCACATGATATCAACAAGAACGCTAGAAACAAATAGAAAATAGATTTAAGCAGAACCTATGAATTGTGACCAGTCAATGTCCGTTATGTCCGTACGTGTCCCAGCACTATAAAGCCGCTCGGTGATCATTCCTAGAACAAACATAAGCATGCATAGAACATTTTGCTTTGGATTTTGTAAAATACTTACCCATGCGTTAGTTTGTCATTCGTTAGTTTCCATATAGTTTGTAGTTCTTCTATGGCCTTGACCATAGGTTCATTTAACTTCTGCTCTTTTTGCAAGTTTATTTTCGCATCATCTATTTGCTTTACGTCTTTCAACTGCGGATGAGCAGTATAGTTGCCTCTCTCCTTGACCGATTTTAGTTGTTTTATCAAATGGTCATCCCACTTAATCTCCTTTTTTAATTTCTTCCATCTTGATCTAGCTTCTTTTTTTTCTTCGTTTGGAATTTGCGTTCTTATGTAATATCCCATATCTTTAGTCTTTTTGTTCGCAAATTTGTCGAAATATTCCTTCAGCACAATCTTCATAATGTTTTCCACAACGTTTGAACAGAATTGTCTAATGACCAACTCATCTTCGGAAAGCTCAAAACTCTTGAGTTTTTTTTCATGTTCATTCAGTTTATTTTCCAATTCTCCACTTTTTTGTTCAATAAACTCCATTTTACCTTCAAGGGATGTGTTTCTTTTTTCCAAACATTCGACTTTCGTCTTCAACTCTTTGTTTTCTTCTTTCAGTCTTTCTATTTCTTCCTCCAGTTTCTTGATTTTCGGTTCACAATTTTTCTCATGGTCCTTCCGTTTTTCTTGTAATTTTCTAACCTCTTCTTTCAAGTTATTTATCGTTGTTTCATTTTTTTTTAACTTGTCTTTCAGACTTTCTGTATCACTAGGGCTACCTTTCTCAGCCATTGCTGTAGCTATTCTATAAATAAAAAAGTAAGCAGCAATGGTGTTAGTTAAATTATGGGAAGTGAATGTTTTTGATCAATAACTGAATGCAATGCAACACCTGACGATTCCCAACGACGATTTTTTGCAACAAAACTAACGGGCAAAAAGTTAATGACGTGTAACATGCCAGAAGTAACGATTTTCATGATAAGAGGAACTGCATAGTAATGAAGAGTAGACGTGCGTTGACGCTCTTTACCTTTCTACCACTTTTTCTCCTATTGTGGGACCCAATTTGGAAATTCATTATGTCTGTGATTGCCTAACATGTAATTGTGATCCTGGAGGCAGTTTTCATCCTTCAATGTGGCCTTTGCGTCATGAAAAACCAAGGTTTTCCGCATCGTCTTCGTTTCGATTGCTCTCACTACAAGATACGGTTGGTGATTCACATAGTCACATGCCTATTGTCCTTCGGGAAAGCACTTCAAAGGAACTCGAAAGTAAAAAGATCCCATTGTCCTTGTTACTATTATTCCAATTCAATAAAAACATTCCACGTTGTTTTAGAAGGTGATTTGGTTTTCAAGTTAAATCCTGGACCGACTGATGTACGTGATGGAAGAGCAAAACACAAAGTTGACAGAGGAAATAATGACATCAAAACTGTCCTACTCAATGCTAGAAGCCTGAAAAGTCTACATAAAGGACCTGGGACGGAAAGGATGAGCCAACTGTCTTTTTTCCAGACATTTGTGTGCGGTAATGATTATGACGTCTTAGGAGTCACAGAGACTTGGCTTAATGACTCTATCAAGGACACCGAAATACTTGAAAAAGGATATATGATCTATAGACGCGATCGAGTTGGAAGAGTGGGTGGAGGTGTTTTATTAGCAGTCAAAAGTTCGTTTCCTTCCAGAAGAAGAATCGACTTGGAAACTGAGTTAGAGATGGTTTGTGTTGAACTTAATCTTAATGGATCCTCTAAGATTTTAATCAGTGTCGTTCACAGACCACCTAATTGCAACTCCGATTTTTCCCGATCACTTCTCCACTTTTTTGATAAACTGTAGTCGTATAACGAATAGCCACTCTATAATTATGGGTGACTTTAACTTTCCAGACATTAAATGGATTGAACACTGTGGATTTGTGGACTCCCAAACTTCAGCTGATTCCATATTTTGTGAAACTCTTATGGATCGCTTTTTTTCCAGATGAATGCGCTTCCTACACATTTTTCTGCTCAAAGTGAAAATATTCTGGACCTTGTAATTTCTAACGTCCCTCATCGAATACAAAATCTAGAAACAATAAGTCCTGAAGAAGCTGGTCTCTCCACTGATCACCATCTCGTGGAATTAGATATCATTGGTCACTTGCGTCGCATTAAAAAGCCTGAGCGTAGTGTTTACAAGTTTAAAGAAGCTGATCTTAATCAAAGTTCCAGAATTATTGAATGCCGTGACTGTTCTAATGTCAACACCTACTGGGTGAAATGGAAATCTGCTTTATTGGACATTATAAACTCTCATGTCCCCAAGATCAAGTTGAAGGATAAAAACACTCCTCCTTGAATTGATAAAGACGTCCTGCATCTACTGAAGAAAAAGGAAACCGCTAGACGTGCGGCCAAAAGATTGAACAGCGAACGTCATCGTGAGAAGTTCAAGTTATTGAGAAGGGAAGCAAAAAAGTTGATTAACAGAGAGATCAAAGAGATCAAGGAGTACAGCGAATCTCTCGGGGACTCTGTGAAAGAGAATCCAAAACGCTTTTGGATCTATTTTCGCCATGAAACTAAGACTCTATTCCTGCTAGTGTAACGTTCAACAATTCCACTTATTGCTCAGCATCTGATAAAGCCGAAGCCTTAAACAGATTTTTCTATTCTACATTTACCCAAGACAATAGTACTAACTGTAATCCAGTCTCGCCAGCCCCCAGCTTGGATATGCCTTTGTTAGACAGTCCCTATCTAACGGAAGAAATGGTCTTTAAGGCCCTTATCAAGCTTGACCCTCACAAGGCTCCTGGCTCAGATGGTCTTCCAACGTTAATTTTGAAGGAATGTGCCCTGGAATTGGCTCCTTCTATCTGTCATCTTTTCAACTTATCTCTTGCCGTTGGAGAACTTCCTAACGAATGGAAAAAATCCCTAGTTGTTCCAATCTACAAAAAGGGTAAACATGAGGATGTTACTAATTATCGCCCTATTTCACTTCTTTGTGTCATCTCCAAGGTTTTGGAGCGCTGTATATTCAATTATACCAAAGATCATCTCTGTACTCTTCTAGATGACTTTCAACATGGTTTTCTTCAAGGACGTTCTACAGTAACTCAGCTGTTAACATTTTATCACGAGATTGGCCAGAATCTGGACAATGGTTTGCAGTCTGATATTGTTTTCTTGGACCTAGCCAAGGCTTTCAACAGTGCATTGTCTCATCAGCATCTACTTTACAAGCTCCGTCATTATGGTATTTGTGGTCAACTTCTATCATGGTTTGAGAGCTACCTCCACAGTCGCAGTCAACGTTGCCTTGTTCATGGTCACATTTTAAGTAGCCTCCATGTAACATCTGGAGTACCACAAGGAAGTATCCTTGGTCCGTTGTTATTTCTAGTGCATGTGAACGACCTGCCAGCTATTCTAGATAGCCATACAGCCCTATTTGCTGACGACTCAAAGTGTTCTAGAGTTATAAAAGAGGCTTCAGATTGTCATGCTCTTCAAGATGACCTCCATAGCCTCTCCTGCTGGAGCCATGCGTGGCAGTTACGCTTCAACAGCTCAAAGAGTGAGATCTTGACTGTTTCCCGTAAAAATGAACCAATCAAGTACAATTATATCTTAGACTCTAATACTCTTAACCATGTATCATCTCAGTTAAAAGACCTTGGGGTCATTGTATCGGATAACCTTAAGTGGAACAACCATATAGACCATGCATTAGCTAAGGGGTATAGGATGTTAGGATTCTTGCGTAGGGATAGTCTGAAATCATTTGGTGAAAAGACAAAGAAACTTCTTTCTTTCGTCGGCCCACACGTAGGTTATGCAAGTGAGGTCTGGGCCCCTCAGGGAATAGGCAACTTCATTGCTTGTACGAGTCATATTGTAGAAAAAACAACTCTACAACAACGCGAAAACAAGTAAAACCCTCGTAGTTCTATGGCGCTATCCGATTTTAGTCAAGCCGGTACACCAGTGAGGCAGGCGAAACAGTCTTAAAAAGAATAGATCTACTTCTGGCGCCGAAGATGATGGCTGCCACGACAATGGTGCTCTATTAAATCATCTCAGTTTTTAACTCTTTTAGTTGTCCTTAGTTACTTATTTGCTGTCTTAGACTTCATTTATTTATTGTTTCCTTGATTCTCAAGTTCTGAAAGTTATCTGGCGTGGTTTCTGGATTTAATATTCCTGGTGAACTTTGACAGTTGGCTCCAATGCTCATAAACTATATGTTGACCTTGTTGACGATCGTGACTAAAAGTACACACGAGTACATACGAGTAACATACGAGTAACATACGACTACATACGAGTAAATACGAGTAAATACGAGTACATACGAGTACATACGAGTACATACGAGTACATACGAGTACATACGAGTACATACGAGTACATACGAGTACATACGAGTACATACGAGTAACATACGACTACATACGAGAACATACGAGTAAAAAAAGAAAAAAAAAAAAGAAAAAAAAATGGACTTAAAAATGAAAAAAAAATACATAAAAATTGATTAAAAAATGAATTTTAATAAATTACAATTATACCACATTTTAGAATGAGTGTCTCATAAAATCTCATGAAATCCATGAAAATGAATAAAAAACTGCAACTGCACAACATTTAAAGTAATTATTAACCCATGCAGGTAACTATATACGAGTAACATACGACAGGAAACTTTTAAATTGGTTCTATTTTCCATACATTGTTAAATTAATAGAAATAAATATAAATGTACAATATTTCAATCCATTTTATAATGATATATTGTTTCAATCAGATCCAATCAGCTCAAGGAAATATAGCTCAACCGATATCTAATCAATGGTACCGCGTTAGCAACTGTAACTATAACTTCAACTTTAAAAAATACTTTTTATAGTAGTTAATTAATTGATTATCCGTGAAAGAAAGCTAATTATGTATTATGTACAAACTTTCCCACGTAAATACCATTACGCACTAAATAGTTAGTACTTGCTTCAGGGATATGTAGCGCGCACTTTACCCTTGTAATATAAGCGTTGTCATCCTAAGATTGGCGGACAAACATTGTCTTTCTGCTTTTAACTATTACTAACTAACTTATACCAAAGTTACAGTTCCTTTAACTTTAGTGGATTTCGTTGGTAATTCAATGGAGCAATTCGATGGAGCAATTCAACTGAAGCAACTGAAGCAACTACAGCGGACAATTAACTCAAGACATTGATGACTCAAATAACAAGTGCCACGTGCAGAACAGCGGGGGTATCTACCCTAGCTCAATTTAAGCTATAATTTAATAATTGATTTTAAATAATTATTAATAAGTAGTAGTAAGGAAATGAGAGTTCTGCAACAATGGATCTATTGTTCTTTTGGGACCGGTCTAATTTTCGGGGGGAGGGGAGGGGTGGTTCAGGTCCAGCCATCGCAAAAAGATGGACCGACCGCCTGAGCAAAGATTCCGATCGAAATCAGGGGGTGTTAAGACAGAGGGTGTGTTTTTAAGACAAAATTGAAATTCCTTTGTTTGAGCAACAGATGATTTGAAGGATAAAGTTATGAATTTTTTTCGTCTACAACGATGTGACGGCAAACGTACTACGTAGAAGAGAAAGAGTCCAAAAGATGTTCTTGCCCGATGAAATTTATTCACTCTACGAAAAATTAAGAATAGGACGATTATTGTAATTATTTTATTATGGTCCTTTGTTTACACAGCTGGCGATTTTAGAAAGCCGTGTTTTGAATAAATTAAGTTGATAAACCTTCGTTTTCGTTCTGAAAATTTCTGTTACACTGACAAATGTTTTATTACTTAAACAGTAAAGTGAACATTATCGTTTCACAAGGAAAAATCTCTTGTTCCAGAGGGTTTATTCAAGATAACTACTATAATAACTTTTTTATTGTTCATCGTATACTGTGTAAACATATTGTCAGAGTAGGCTGGATACAGCAAACATGAACGGCGTAAATCTTTTTGATTTGCATGGCTCATTCCAGTAAAAATCATCACGAACTACAGCTTTTCCCCCTTGGGTATTGACTTTGCGATCGTTATATCCACTAAATGCAAGATCGATTAACAATATTTATCATATGCTTATCAATATTATCATATGACCTAAGAAAATCCTGCAATCTGATTGGCTGAGTGTGATTTCAACATAACAGTGTGATTTCATCTTCTCGGGAGTGTGATTTCCAAATTGCCATGGCAACCGCCAAAACATGTTTAAAAAATGGTGGAAAGATTTTCAAAAGAAGCTAATTATTTCAGTCTACAAGCTAAACTATAAAAGTAAAAACATAAACAGTAAAAGAAAAAGGCTATTTGGAAGACAGAACGTTTCAAGAATCAGCTTTTATCAATGGAATCGCGAAAAGAAAGCATTTCTTCTGTCAGAAACTTTAACTTGACTGAATCGTGTGGAGAATTCTTCGGCGAAAGAGAAAACGCGTGAAGTAAAAACCCACAAAAAAACATGCTTCTGTTGAAGTTCTCCTGATGAAGATAAGCATATCAGATGGCCGTTTATTCCTGGACGACTTCTTTTTTCCAATTCAAGATCAGGTAGTTCAACTGACGACGATTTTCTTTGAAGTGAAAGACAGACTTTGAAAACTGAATCTCACAACAACGAGTCTCAAGTCAAGACCAGCAGATAAGTCAGAGCTGTAAATTATCGACTTGAACTTCATTAGAATAGCATGGTTTGTTCGTGATATTTGGCATAGCCGAGGACGGCTCGTGAAATTACAACAGTTTTGAAATATCACTCGTGGTATTTATGCCAAATATCACTCCAAATCACGCTATTACCTACACAAATACCTATATTTCTCTATTTCAAAAATTTGATATTTTCACATATGAAGATAACATGTTATTTTCACATGTAAAAATATCGTCACTATGGTTACCTACTTCTTATAGCAGAAAAAAGATCGAAAAAGCTTTCTTTTCTTTTTCATTGATAATCATATATAGAGGATATTACACGGTGGCGCGAACATATGAAGTTTATCTTCGAGTGGAAAAAAAGATTTCACGAGTGAGGTTTTTACGGATCAAATCAAACAGTTACAAGTGCAACTCTTCCATGATCAAAACTGTGTATTGTAGAACCTTACAGTCAATCCCATCTAGAACATACTAAGAGATCTACTACATCACACGTACCTAATGTATTTATGCACTGATTGATACAAATTAATACGTAAGACTTACTTGAAATGCGAGAAGAAGAAGGACAAGAACGACGAGAACAAGACGCTTGAATCAGATTTAGAAAACAAACACCAGACAAACAGGAAAAAAAATTATAAATACGTAGTTCAGACGCGCGCTCTGATTGGCTGATAGCCGTTTGGGGGGAGGGGGTTGGGCAAACACCAAAATAGCGCAAAAACTCCTTTTAAAATGATATTGGATGAGATGCTAACAGGGGTATTAGAAATCCCCCATTTTCTCGGTGTATTTGTGTTGTGTTTTCTATTCGTTTGTTATTTTCCACATCACTGTGTATCATATCAGGGTGCATGATTACTGGTTAACATGAAGTATATCAATCACGATGACATCGAAGTCTTCTGTCAAGTACTCAAGGTATTCATGGTTCAGACTCCCCTTAGTTACCGTTGCTATGGGCCACAAGCTCAACAAATTAGCTAGAATATCTGCAAATTTAAAACTCTGATCGCGGAAAATTGATTATAAATTGTTCCAGTCAGTAGTATAGTTGGGATGGCACGACCTGGATTTTTGATGGGCAAGTCATGGGCAAGTGATGGACAGGTTGTTTATGCGTTGTCATGGTGACCCAGTGACGTAATATATTCGTTAATTATTCATAAATGTACTATTGTTGGGCAAGTTTGAGCAATGCTTTCACTGAACACTATTTAAGTCCCAAAAAAATACATCTTTCGAAAACAGAGCTGCAAGAACGATAGACATATGATCCGGATTTTTGCGGTGGATTCGATTAATTTCGTAAAATGGTCCGTTTGATGACGTCACGTATTCTTTTATTAAGACGATACGACGGGCTATTATTTTTGAGGTTGCTTCCAACAAGTCCAGGCAAGGCTATTGTGTACCTAACAACGAAACAGTAAAACTGCTGACTCGAACGATTTCACTATCGCTTTATTGCTGGAAGTTCCTGCTAGTAAATTGATCTCAGCTCTTCAGCTATCTCTGTTGATGAACAACGTGAAGCAAAGTTATTTATCAATGGCTTCTTTATTCATGGACAAATAAGAGTGCATATGCGAAAGTACAATGAGTATACTAATGGCTGTAATACTTTACAAAAAAACTCAATATTTTGTGTAGTTCTTTTTGTTGTTGTATTTCAAAATTTATTCATTTTTTACAAGAAAATCCATTCAATCTATCTCGTCCTTTAGAATAACTGTCGTCAAGGCCACACTATTGTGTCCAACACAATACAATCAATGACTCATGAACGAGAAACAATGACAAAAGGAAGTTACAACTAATTATTCAAACACGAAGGAAAAAGTTTAAGTGTGAAATCTTTATTCATCAGAAATAACAATATTAAACATTCTCTTCGTCACTATTTAGATTAAAGTTTTCTTCCTTGGTACTCGTTTGGGACTACACTGATGTACTGTTTTGCAGGCATGCACATCTCCACATCACACTTTTGAGTGTATTCCTATTGATTAAAAATGGATAGTTGAGAACTGAACTCTAAAGACTGTTGAACTAGGAAAATTAACTAGCTTTTCGTGCCAAAGACACTTAATGTATTTTACTGTTCTGTGTACTTTGATATCGCTGTTTCCACAACGAACACAAATTGGTAGCCTGATAGCTAAGCTAATAGAGTTTTCCGATTTACAGGTACTAAGGCCGATTTGGAGCTAATAGTACCGCGCTAGTACCACTGTTCAATATGACTACATTCTGGCCATAATACGGTTTTGTACTAAAGATTTTATTCATTATTTGTACAGTTTATTTATGACTCTTATTCAAATGTTGGAGAAAAGCGAAAAATTTCACCATAGACACTCACTGCCAAAGAGTGTGATATTGCTTGGATAAAAACCGAAGCCTACTGATGGGATACGAATATCATTCCGTCGACTGAAAATAGATTTCACGAAAACTCAATCGCTCCATTATACACTTATGTTATGAATAATATATCAGATCAGGCTTTGTAATTATAGAGCTTGTGTGTCAGGCAAAATGTTTTCAGCAAAGCACCAGCGATAGGCACCGATGAAATTTTTATTATACTCTTATCATTTTATCAGAAATGTCGTTTTGTACAAACTCAGTTCTAAAATTACAATTGTCGCTGATACTCCAAAGCAGGGAAAGTAATTATAAATATGAAACCGTTGTGAGATCATTATTGTTTATAGATTTCCTACGAATTCTTAGAAATCAAGGTGTGGATTTTCACGGAAAATTAGGACCAGGATTCCTTGGAATTCCTAGAAATCTGAATAGCTGAATTTACTAGAAAACATTCTCAAGAATTCCTTAGAATTACTAGGAATTATTGAGAAAATCATGCATTTCTGCAAAAATAAATATACCTAAGAATTCTTAGGGATTCCAAAGAACTCCTAGAAACAGGAATAGAAACCTAAGTCCAATGCCATGTGATAATTTCAAGGGGAAATGGATTTTTTGTCATTGTGAAAAGCTTAGCTTGTTTGAGAAATTAATGTGTAAGAAAGTAAAATAAGAACTAAAACCATATTTGGAAAACATTTATTATAGAAATAAAATACACATTCAGATTGACATACAAAGGAGCTTAGATGAAGCAAGTCACCAAGTCTATTCTTATTGTATCTAAATGACCTATCCAACTGTTCAAATATCCTTGATTTTCAACTTTTTGCAGACGATACAAATTTATTTTCTTCAAGCAAGTCACTCTTAGATATTGAGACCACAGTAAGTGGTGAACTTGAATTAGTGCACAACCATGGTTATGTAGTAATCAACTTTCACTTAATATAGAAAAATCCAATTTCGTCATTTTCCATGCACCACAGAAAAAATAAATTTAGAAGTAAATTTAAAATTACATAACCAATCATTGAATCATCGTCTAACAGAAATATTGGCTGGTTCTATCAAAACAAATATGTGGGACAACTGAATAGAAAGCTGAAAATGAAGATAGTAGCAAACTTGATTCCAGTTCATTATTCGCCAAACGCTTTAAAAAGAGAGTAAGTGAAATGTAATAATAATAATAATGATAATAATACTTATTGACTTATAGCGCCAATGTCAATATATTTAGTTTTCGTCCTCCCTTCCACCCCTACTTTATGCCCCCATGAGCCTAGCGATAACCGACTTTCGAGGCGAGGCTCCGGGGAAACAAAAGAATGGATTAGGATTACTCCATTGTTTCCCCGGAGCCTCGTCTTGACTTGCTTTATTTTGTGCGTGATCACTCAACGATCAGCTCAATCTTTCTATTCAAAGGCCCATCGATGCGATCAAAAGTTTTGTCCAGAGCTTTTATGGTTGTTTTGTTGAAACGGAGTCGTGGTCCAATCTTTAGGGACTGATAGTGTAAGTTCAAGGTGGACTGGTTGGCGGGAACTCTCCAAGGAATATACTGGATAGTTCGTCGACTGAAAATTGGTACAGACATGGTTAACGTACTGGGACAGTTGGTAGAAGTGGTGAAGACTCGTTACACGGTATGTGGTAAACCGTCAATGGCGTCATGAACTGGGTTCTGGTTGCAAGTTGGATACGTTGTTCCATCGTAGAGAGAAAGAATCGTCCACCAAGATGAATCAGTGGTTGGAAATCGTCACAAGAAGTCTTAATGTGGGATCTTGGAAAGCTGAACTTTGTTCCTGGAGTCCAGTTAATACCAAGCCAAGTACTATCATGGTTGGTTTTCAGTATGGCATCGGGACATAGGTATGTACCTTCTCTACTGTAACATTGTGTTAGTACATCAGCCTTTACTACAAGTTTTTGCTTAGGGCACTTAATTAGGATAAGGTCATTATAAGCGATTGGACTCGTATAGCATTTATTTTTCTGTTGGTATGTGATTGGAATTAGTGATTCAACTGTACAAAGAGCTTTCCTTGATTTAAGTATTGGAATAGTAGCCAACGTATTCAGCGAAATAGACTTTTCACGTTGTTGATATTCGGTAACTGGGTTGATAATCAAAGGAAATCCGTCTTCTAAGACAGCAGCTGAAAACGAAAATTGATTTTGTGCCTTGAAATTAGCGGAAAGAGCAGAGATTACGGACTGTGGTAAATCGTTATAGCCAATTAATTCTTTATTTTGAAGATGAGCGAATTGCGTTACTATGTCCTGGATTTCTACAAATCGCAGCAAAAAATTAAAAATTTTATTACTCTCATGAGAAAATTTGGACAGAAATTCCATGTTTGCATTGAAATGGCACTGATCTTTTTGCTCGTACAAAGTTATAGCAGCTGTTGTTGGATTTAGTAATCTAATAGGCACAGTATCAAAATCCGAAACAGTAGCCAAAATTACATCACCACAAACATTATACCGTTGTGACAATGTGTGCTTAGGCTCAATAATACATGCAATACCTGGATCGAAAGGGCGATTCAGCTGTACAACTGAAATAGTCTCGCTCAGAGGTGGCAAAACAGTGGTTTCTTTCAAATGCACAGTGCACTGTTCTAGAATAGGACTAGTTGGTGTAGGTGATTTGGCTTCAGAAACCCCGTCGGGCAAAGTCAGTGCATTGCTTTGGAGGTCAATAATTGTGTTGAAATGTCTCAGAAAATCCTTACCTAATATAACGTCATAGCTGAGATTATGCGCTACGAAAACATCGAAGTAGTAAATCTTTTCATCAATTGAAAATGGTAATCTAATCTTACCGAGGACTGGGATATCTTGTCCACTAACTGACCTTAGCACACATGAAGCATCGCGTGTGAGTGTAGTCTTAATATCATTAGGCAATTTCTCATAAAGTTGAGAACTTATTGCTGAAACAGCAGCACCAGTATCAATCAAAAATCGGAGTACCATGTTAAACAAAGACCCAAAAATAGAAAGGTTTGCGGTCGAAGGCGAAAAATAAATTGCATTGACATCTTCTTGTAAATTTCTAGTTGCACTATTAAATCCTGTTCCTACATTCTCCTTAAAATTTCCTTGAATGTCACCGATACAAGTTTCTTGCACAGTGGCTTCGCTTGTCTCTTGTAAAATATTTGTACTCTCTGTTTGTATCTCATTATTATTAAACATATTTGGACTCTGTGAATGTACTTGAACATCAATACTCTCTTGGACAAAAATTTCGTCAACTGTGTCTTTATCAACTTCATGATTGTTTTCTTGGACTTCGTTTTTCGTGATATTTGAAGTGGCTACTTCATTTGTATTTACCTGAACTTCGTTTGCCATAACTTTGTCATTGCCAGAAATATTGGACATTGTCAGCGGTGTTACGCATGAATGAAAATGAAGTGGTTTTCTAGAGGAAAAATATAACTACATGGTTTCCAAGCACATATTTATATTCAACTATAATGTTAGTAAAACAATTCTTGCCAAAAAATAGTTACTTGACAATCAAAAGAACAACTATTATTTTTCTGTTGATAAGCCTCACCACAGGAAGCCCATTAAGGACAAAAAACAAGTTTCAAACGTAAATCGTTAATTTAAGCTTCCTTATTGTATCTCAGCAGTCAATAGGAGCTTGTAAAAACAAAATGGCGATATTTAGGGGTTTTTGAAGCTGTTTGGAGCAGTTCTCTGTGGTTTCTTGTCATTTTTAACTGAAAACTACGAGCTAACAACGCGTCGAATCGCTTAAAATTTAACCTAACTTCAAGCTTCTTGGGAACCTCCATTCTGAAGGCATGCTGTCTATTTTGAGCGGTTTTGGATTTATTAAACACTCGTTTCGTGATATCGAGGAAGAGCTCTTTTACTTTTAAATTTTTTCGAGCTCAAATAAGACGATTTTGGGGTCAAGTGTGGCCAGATTTATAGACGATGTATGGAATCTAGAGCTTTCAAAGCCTTTCAAAGGGAAGTAGTCCGGGAACCAATATGTCGCATGATTCAATGATCATTTTACGCTTATTTAGTAGCTTGTAGGGTGGGTTGTTTGTCGCGATGTGGAGCTAAGAGGAAATAAAACCCTATTCGCCGTAAATAGAGGAAGCTCTATATTCCCCATACATTTCCTATAAGACTCGGCGGCTATTTTGTAAGCTGAAACGCATCATTGCGCATGTATGAGCAGGCTCATGTCCCATATTTCTGGCAATGTCAAAAACTACTTCATTTGTATTTTCCTTTACTTCGATCGTTTGTCATAACTTTGTCAAAAACTACTTCATTTGTATTTACCTGAACTTCGTTTGTCATAACTTTGTCAAAAACTACTTCATTTGTATTTACCTGAACTTCGTTTGTCATAACTTTTTCAAAAACTACTTCATTTGTATTTTCCTTTACTTCGTTTTTTGTGATATTGTCAAACATTACTTTATCTGAGTTTTCCTGGTCTTCGTTTGCCATAATATTCTCAATAATAACCGCCTCGTTTAAATTTTCTTGTACATTGCTGGTCTTCGTGGGGTTTCGCTTCGTCTTTTTCCTAGCTAGAGTCTTACAGCTCTGGTATAATCTAAAACATTTTCGTAACGTTTTCCGAACGGTACGTTTATAAATTGTCTTCATCTGGTTTTTCTGCTTCGGAATTGCATTCTTCCTCAATTTGGTTATGTGGAGCTGGTGTAGTGGATTCTACGGTATTAGCCGTAGGTGGCAGGTACTCACTAGTCTTAACATCGCTTGAAATTTCGTCGCTAGGCGACGACGGAATTGGCCGGCTTATAGCATCTAAGTGCGGATCATTCGGATCAAGAGGATTATCCCCGATAAGAGGATTACCGCCTAATTGATTATTTCCTGTTTGGAATTCTATGGTGTTAACAGCGTTTGGTTGAGTATCATTTATTCATATTAAATGATACTCATTTTTATTAGTAAATATTCATCGATAATCACTTCGCCGGCGAATAATTGCTAAATATTAGTATTGAAAAGGCAGCGAGAAATACCTTTTAAAAGAAGCATCGTCTAGCTCAACTCATCCCGCGTTCGTTCACGCTGTTCATGGCATTACCCCGCCTGGAAAACTTGAGCTCGATACGAAAGACACTATCGTCAATAACTGGAAAGCCTACAAGCAGGTATGGCATAATTCCCATATTATAACAAACCTCGATCAGGGACCGCGGAGCGTAATTTTGATTGGGGGGGCTAACGACCACCAAATACTGGAAGATTGGTGTGGTCTTAACTTCAAGTCTTGTAAGTTACATTTGACTTATTTGGGGACTTTTTATGGTGTCTTACTTCATTATTTCCCTAATTCCTTCGTTAATTCTTTTTAACTCTGATAAATTAATGTTTGAGATCCTTCTTTGATTCTATTCCTAGCTTAACTGTGACACTAAATTGCATTATATTGGCATAGAAATCATAACCGCGCACAAACAGGGAGGGAGGGACTCACTGGGTAAAAGTATCAGTGATGCTAGTCGGAAATTTGACAAAAAAAAAAAAAAAAAAAACCCCTAAAAACTTGGTTTTTAAAATTAGCATGGCATGGCTTTATATTTTTTAACTTGTTCCCCACCCTAAAAGATACTAAAGTAATACCGGGGTTCTAATTAAATTTCAATTTCAATCATCTAACCGCCACCCGGTTGGCTCAGTTGAGCACCGGACTTTCGTGCGGGAGGTCGTGGGTTCAAGCCCCGGCCGGACCAACACTCAGGGTCTTAAAATAACTGAGGAGAAGGTGCTGCCTTTGTAATTACATCTACAAACAGTTAGACCTTCCCGTGGCTCGGATGACCACGTAAAAATGGCGGTCCCGTCTCTCCACACTACCTAACCCTGCATCGGAGGGACGTAAAAGAACCCCTGAGGACGTAAAGAAACCCTGGCAGTGACCATCCTCAGTGTCTGGCCTCTACTAATGATTTCTTAATGGGTTGATTGTGGGATGGGTATGGGAGTTTTAAGGGGTTGGGAATTGGTGCAATGTACCTCGAAGGGGACCTCGTGTTCTATATATTGTACAGCACCAGCCTGCATAGCATTCTGCATGACAACGTGTGAATGTAACTACAGTAACGATCGGACAAACGTCACTCAAACGTAATGCGCTGTATAAAAAAAGTGACATTTCGGTAACCCTATTTGCAATTGGAAGCCATTATCAGAATGATCGGCTGCCAGTGGCGGATGATGCATTATGGGATTGAAATGCGCACAAGCCAAGCCCAAAACACATGCTAATATGCTGCAACAATGTTTTCCTGCCTTGTTTCTAATTCATGGAAACCTAAGGTTTCTCGACTGATATCGATCTTTTTTTCCCTGTAAACTAAGCCTTTTTTTACAATGTTTGTCCGCATTTCGATCCCACAATGCTTTGCAATATCTGTTTTTAGTAACCGTGAAAAATGCTATTGCTATGGTTACGAGTTTTGTTTAAAATTTGTGGACTTTGTAAAAGCTTAGTTTGCCTAAGTTAACACTTTTGTCACTAATTGTATAATTTGCTCAAAATGTTGAGTATTAAAGAGCTATTTTGTCACCGGATTATTTAACCTTCAACGGTGCTCGCTAGTGTTCTGTGGGACGCTTCAGGCTATTTCAGTTCTCAGATGTTTGAAGATTATAGTCTCTGAACTTTATTTTGATGCCTGTTTTCGACTCGAGAAATCTTGTGTACGTGAAAGTCCTTCAAGGTAAAAATAACCTAACTTTAATCCATCAAACACCGACATTAGGTATATAAGACATAAAAAAGAATTAGTTTAATTTCAAAATTTCAACTACTAATTCTATCTAGAAGGGTCTAGATGACACAGTACTCTGTGCAGCTATAGTAACCCTAGCAAAAACACCGATTCCAAACGAGCCGAAGAGGCGAAAACAACGCTAGCTAGTCAGTTGTTCGTGATCTGTGGAAAAGTGTATGTATGTTCATTACACATTTAGGGTCGATATCCGCTTAACAACTTATAAGCTTAAAAACAGTTCGTAATGGTTCAAACAACAGCAACAAAGGTGAAGCTTGAACAGTGAATAAAAAAAACACATAGATCACAAATCACGGACGTTTTCACCCCCCCCCCCCCCCCCCGATACAGGCTGTCCCTTTGTGTCTGCCATGTTCGATATCGGTGTATTGTGAATTTTTTAAAATTAATATTATTATTTCTTTGGAATGAAAAAAGTAACTTAAGGCCATCCTACGTTAAAAACTGATAGGTTCCAAAAAGTGCTTTGTACTATCTTTTCAGCTTCCCTACAAGTAGGTGTCGAACTACTTTCCTTCATGATCATTTATTTACTTTACTTTTTTTTAGTCACTCGACAAAGCACGTAGCTAGAGGCTCTAGATTATGTTGTCAAACTGTAATTTTTTACTGATGGTACCAATGGCTTTCACACCAACAAGGACATTGTAGAATACTTTTCGAATGATTCATTTTCAGCACTGATTACACTGCAATTTTTAATTATGTACTTTCCTATCAGCTTATGAAAATGTTTACTCACCTTGGCTTCGGAAGCTTCGAAGGTTGCTGAGCGGGGGTGTGTTAGACTATTTGCCAAAGTTAAATATTAAACTTTCAAACGTTTTCCAAAGATGCAAATTAGCAACTGATGACTTCATCGGCTGGACAGAGTAAGTTTACAAAACAAATAATAGAGAATTTCTCTGTAAAAATAAGATAAAATGACTAAAACTTCACATGACTAATGCAAGTGTTATGCTATTTTTTTTCGGTGATCGTATCCGCGACCATCTTTATGATATTCGTAAGAACGATCAAACCAAATTTGTCTTTGTCAAAGAAGCTCGTGAACACGAAGTTTATAGAAAAACTAAAACGAAGTTTTAGCCGTAGCATCTTAATATTAGCCATGTTAAATCATTTTGACAGGCTTTGGATTCCTCTAAGAGTTCTAGTGACGCGAGTTGTGCTGCTCTAATCGAGTAAGTTTGAGTTGCTGACAAGTAATTCAGCTGATATGAATTCTCATAACACTCAATAATAAAAACTGAATTGTGGAGAGTCGTATTCAAACGCAGCGAACTCCCTTTGCATTTGAAGGGAACTTAACTAAATTCTAATGCTAGTTACATGTTCGTATAGATGCTAAGCTTTTATTCTGTGAATATTATACGGTATGCCTTATTCTGACCGGCCGCTTTATAAAATGTTTCATGAATTAACATATTCAAACAGTATTTTTTAACAGTTATCACTTTAATTCTAGAAATAGAAAGCTTGCGAATATCTTGATACGTGTAGAAATACATAATGCGAATGTTTCAGTAGCTGCAAGCTTTTCAACACTTGTCTTCTTTTGAATTCTTTTGATTTTACTGAAGAAGCGAACGTGAGTTGTTGGGTTTCCCTTCGGTTTGTTTATATTCTCGCACAATGACGCATTGTAAAAATGCACGGGCTAAAGGCTTACAAAAGGCTAACAACTTTGGAGGGATTGCATGCAGGCCTGGTCGCAAATACTTTACCTAGATTTGAGAAATAGACAAACTAAAACTCCAATTATTATAACTTTATAGGGCATTTTGGCGCATTTTGCGGGCTAAAATACGAAAATCAGCGGGCTAAAATAGATTTTAGCCCGCTGCCATCAGCCAATAAGACGTGATGTCGTATTTTTCAAAATATGTAGTCGTTTATTCCTTTTGTAAATGCCCTAAAAAGTTATAATAATAGTAATAGAGGCGATGTTCTCTGGCATAAATATGTTTTTGGCCCGACTCAGGCTCATTTTAGCCCGAGCGAAGCGAAAAACACAGCAAAAACACATTTATGCCCTCGAACATCGCCTCTCTTGTTATAATAAAAAAACTAAACAATTTGCTATGGTTACGAGTTTTGTTTAAAATTTGTGGACTTTGTAAAAGCTTAGGTTGCCTAAGTTAACACTTTTGTTCCTATATGTATAATTTGCTCAAAATGTTGGGTATTAAAGAGCTATTTTGTCACCGGATTATTTAACCTTCAACGGTGCTCGCTAGTGTTCTGTGGGACGCTTCAGGCTATTTCAGTTCTCAGATGTTTGAAGATTATAGTCTCTGAACTTTATTTTGATGCCTGTTTTCGACTCGAGAATTCTTGTGTACGTGAAAGTCCTTCAAGGTAAAAATAACCTAACTTTAATCCATCAAACACCGACATTAGGTATATAAGACATAAAAAAGAATTAGTTTAATTTCAAAATTTCAACTACTAATTCTATCTAGAAGGGTCTAGATGACACAGTACTCTGTGCAGCTATAGTAACCCTAGCAAAAACACCGATTCCAAACGAGCCGAAGAGGCGAAAACAACGCTAGCTAGTCAGTTGTTCGTGATCTGTGGAAAAGTGTATGTATGTTCATTACACATTTAGGGTCGATATCCGCTTAACAACTTATAAGCTTAAAAACAGTTCGTAATGGTTCAAACAACAGCAACAAAGGTGAAGCTTAAACAGTGAATAAAAAACACATAGATCACAGATCACGGACGTTTTCACCCCCCCCCCCCCCCCCCGATACAGGCTGTCCCTTTGTGTCTGCCATGTTCGATATCGGTGTATTGTGAATTTTTTAAAATTAATATTATTATTTCTTTGGAATGAAAAAAGTAACTTAAGGCCATCCTACGTTAAAAAACTGATAGGTTCCAGAAAGTGCTTTGTACTATCTTTTCAGCTTCCCTACAAGTAGGTGTCGAACTACTTTCCTTCATGATCATTTATTTACTTTACTTTGTTTTAGTCACTCGACAAAGCACGTAGCTAGAGGCTCTAGATTATGTTGTCAAACTGTAATTTTTTACTGATGGTACCAATGGCTTTCACACCAACAAGGACATTGTAGAATACTTTTCGAATGATAATTCATTTTCAGCATTACACTGCAATTTTTAATTATGTACTTTCCTATCAGCTGAACTTTGCAAGTAATTCACTGCTCGAAAAATTACTGACACCTTTTGTAAACGACCTAAAAAGATGACTTCAATTTTTCGATTTTTTGAGTCCATTTTGAGTCCATTCTCAGTCCATTTTGAGTCCATTCTCAGTCCATTTTGAGTCCATTCTCAGTGCATTCTCAGTCCAGTCCAGTCCACGTTTTACAACAGGAGCAACTGAATGAATAATCAGGACTTATCAATTTACAGCTCAGTGTGAAAAATGTTTACTTTCCTTGGCTTCGGAAGGTTGCTGAGCGGGGGTGTGAGACTATGTTTGCTATAAGATAGTTAAATATTGACACTGGTTGGCGATTGAACGGATAACTATATTCATCCAGTAAAACATTTTATCATATGACCGTATTTCACTGTACGCGTGATTCTAAGAAAAACCTTTGGGGAAAATGGCGTCAGCAAAAAACGTACGCTTTTCCGAAAAGTGTAATAATTTCCCGTTCGGACTCGCCGTTCGGACTCGCTGCCGATTTTGATTCGCATTTATTAAAAACGCTTTGAAATCGATTTTTTATATGTGGTCATATGATAAAATGCTTATTGACTGAGTTAAGGTCGGTCCGAACGGGAAAATATTTGGATCTCGGTCCTTGGCACAGAACTCGCTGCGCTCGTTCCGTACTTCAGGACCTCGAGCCAAATATTTTCCCGTTCGGACCTCCCACTCAGTCAATAAGTACATATTCTCTGTAGTGCTGATTCTCGTACTACGTATTTTCTTGTTGTTATTCAGTTATAAACGCTAACTATGAAGACAAAAATTATATCCTAGATCGATATCATAGAACAGTCAAACCAGCTCATACGTTCCTATCAAGCTTATTGGTTCAATTAATGTTTTGAAAAACAATTGTCGGTCGGTAAAAGTTCAGTTTAGCTGCCTTAAAATGTGAAACACGATTTAATCATCCCAAGAAGGCTTCAGCATCCTAGATAAGGGGCATTACTAGTATTGATATGATATTGACAATATGTAGAAATACAAGCTTTTGCGATTTTCCCAGACAAGGTCGCGCCTCAAAACAAATCATTGTAAACTCCTGAGACGATTGCAATGTATCGACGCGGAAATACATTTCAAATATGGATTAGAACTTGAAAAGATGACTTTCATCATATTTGGGAGTTGGCGCGAGTTGTGCTGCGCGAGTTGTGCTGCTCTAATCGAATAAGTTTGAGTTGCTGACAAGTAATTCAGCTGATACTCAATAATAAAAACTGAATTGTGGAGTGTCGTATTCGACGCAGCGAACTCCCTTTGCATTTGAAGGGAACTTAACTAAATTCTAATACTAGTTACATGTTCGTATAGATGCTAAACTTCTGTGAATATTATACGGAATGCCTTTTAAAAAATGTTCCATGAATTAACATATTCAAACAGTATTTTTTAACAGTTATCACCTTATTTCTAGAAATAGAGAGCTTGCGAATATCTTGATACGTGTAGAAATACATAATGCGAATGTTTGAGTAGCTGCAAGCTTTTAAACACTTGTCTTCTTTTGAATTCTTTTGAATTTACTGAAGAAGCGAACAAGAGTTGTTTGGTTTCCCTTCGGTTTTATTTATATTCTCGCACAATGACGCATTGTAAAAATGCACGGGCTAAAGGCTTACAAAAGGCTAACAACTTTGGAGTGATTGCATGCAGGCCTGGTCGCAAATACTTTACCTAGATTTGAGAAATAGACAAACTAAAACTCCAATTATTATAACTTTATAGGGCATTGTGGCGCATTTTGCGGGCTAAAATACGAAAATCATCGGGCTAAAATAGATTTTAGCCCGCTGCCATCAGCCAATAAGACGTGATGTCGTATTTTTCAAAATATGTAGTCGTTTATTCCTTTTGTAAATGCCCTAAAAAGTTATAATAATAGTAATAGAGGCGATGTGCTCTGGCATAAATATGTTTTTGGCCCGACTCAGGCTCATTTTAGCCCGAGCGAAGCGAAAAACACAGCAAAAACACATTTATGCCCTCGAACATCGCCTCTATTGTTATAATAAAAAAACTAAACAATTTGCAATGGTTACGAGTTTTGTTTAAAATTTGTGGACTTTGTAAAAGCTTACGGGTTGCCTAAGTTAACACTTTTGTCCCTAATTGTATAATTTGCTCAAAATGTTGAGTATTAAAGAGCTATTTTGTCACCGGATTATTTAACCTTCAACGGTGCTCGCTAGTGTTCTGTGGGACGCTTCAGGCTATTTCAGTTCTCAGATTTTTGAAGATTATAGTCTCTGAACTTTATTTTGATGCCTGTTTTCGACTCGAGAATTCTTGTGTACGTGAAAGTCCTTCAAGGTAAAAATAACCTAACTTTAATCCATCAAACACCGACATTAGGTATATAAGACATAAAAAAGAATTAGTTCAATTTCAACTACTAGCTAATAATTCTATCTAGAAGGGTCTAGATGACACAGTACTCTGTGCAGCTATAGTAACACTAGTAAAAACACGATTCAAAACGAGTCGAAGAGGCGAAAACAAGGCTAGCTAGTCAGTTGTTCGTGATCTGTGGAAAAGTGTATGTATGTTCATTACACATTTAGGGTCGATATCCGCTTAAGGTAATGCGATCGTGCATTCGTGCGCATCTTTCCTGCGCTTTATTGAATATCTAAACATTTTACACGGTTACCTACCCTGATTTTTCTACTGTGAGTCCAGAACAACTTAGGCTACAATATATCAAAAAATGAAGGCAGGTAATTCGACTAAATTTTTAGTAATTTCACGAAGTGTTAATTTACGAAGTACTTTTTCGTGATTGGGTTTCCTGTGGCCAAGGTCTTTCAACTATGGCGGATAAGACATTTTGACCTTTCTCCACGTTCAACGCCGTGAAATATCTAAAAATCTTGCTCGGTGACCTACCCTGATTTTTTCACTGTGAGTCCAAGTTTACTAAAGCTACAACATATCCAAAAATGAAGGTAGATAATTCGACTAAGTTTTGAGTAAACCGCGAAAATGTCCGGAAATTCGGATCGTAAAGTACAGTCAAAATGTACTGTTTTGGACATTTAAACATCGAGAACTCATTCTGAACACAATAAAATGAACAATTTTGGGGTTTTAATCATAATGTGTTAAGGTATGTATCATTTGAAATCGTTTATGCTACTTCTTCAAGCCATATGGACTACGATAGCTTCTAGTTTACTTTGTCTTATTTTCCCCGAAAACACGGCCGCAAGCATTGTCTTTGAAAAATTATATCTTCCGAACGGATTCGGGTATCCCCATTTTTTATTTCATATTTTCACACTACTGCTCAAAAGGAATATTTGTGCCAAATTTAAAAAAAATTCATAGAAAAAAAATGCGCGATCGCATTACCTTAACAACTTATAAGCTTAAAAACAGTTCGTAATGGTTCAAACAACAGCAACAAAGGTGAAGCTTGAACAGTGAATAAAAAAACACATAGATCACAGATCACGGACGTTTTCACCCCCCCCCCCCCCCCCCCGATACAGGCTGTCCCTTTGTGTCTGCCATGTTCGATATCGGTGTATTGTGAATTTTTTTAAATTAATATTATTATTTCTTTGGAATGAAAAAAGTAACTTAAGGCCATCCTGCGTTAAAAACTGATAGGTTCCAAAAAGTGCTTTGTACTATCTTTTCAGCTTCCCTACAAGTAGGTGTCGAACTACTTTCCTTCATGATCATTTATTTACTTTACTTTTTTTTAGTCACTCGACAAAGCACGTAGCTAGAGGCTCTAGATTATGTTGTCAAACTGTAATTTTTTACTGATGGTACCAATGGCTTTCATACCAACAAAGACATTGTAGAATACTTTTCGAATAATTCATTTTCAGCACTGATTACACTGCAATTTTTAATTATGTACTTTCCTATCAGCTGAACTTAGCAAGAAATTCACTGCTCGAAAAATTACTGACACCTTTGGTAAACGACCTAAAAAGATGACTTCAATTTTTCGATTTTTTGAGTCCATTTTGAGTCCATTCTCAGTCCATTTTGAGTCCATTCTCAGTCCATTTTGAGTCCATTCTCAGTGCATTCTCAGTCCAGTCCAGTCCACGTTTTACGACAGGAGCAACTGAATGAATAATCAGGACTTATCAATTTACAGCTCAGTGTGAAAAATGTTTACTTTCCTTGGCTTCGGAAGGTTGCTGAGCGGGGGTGTTAGACTATGTTTGCTATAAGATAGTTAAATATTGACACTGGTTGGCGATTGAACGGATAACTATATTCATCCAGTAAAACATTTTCTCTGTAGTGCTGATTTATGATTTTTCTCGTAATAAGAATGGTACAACTTCTTGTCTATTTGTTTACAGTCAAATGATATGCCCAAATTTGATAATTTTGATTATAAAATAGATAAATAGGTTCGTTTTCGGTTCGTTAGGTCCTTATATTCGTAAAACGAAATCGCACGCGCTTTTAGCCTTTAAATAATTTGAATCATTGTAAGACCTACTTTTCGCCCTGATGATGCACTAGATGTGCGAAAGCTCGGTATAATATTAAAAAATAGTGGAAGAAACAAACGTATACTATAAGATAAATAGATGTTGAGGGTACTGACCTATTTTATCAGGCTATATCAACACGGTAAACACAGTAATTTGCATACTTTTGCAAATTTGTCAAAATGTGTGTTGTTGGACGTATTTTCTTGTTGTTATTCAGTTATAAACGCTAACTATGAAGACAAAAATTATATCCTAGATCGATATCATAGAACAGTCAAACCAGCTGATACGTTCCTATCAAGCTTATTGGTTCAATTAATTCTTTGAAAAACAATTGTCGGTCGGTAAAAGTTCAGTTTAGCTGCCTTAAAATGTGAAATACGATTTAATCATCCCAGGAAGGCCTCAGCATCCTAGATAAATGGCATTAGTATTGATAAGATATTGACAATATGTAGAAATGCAAGCTTTTGCGATTTTCCCAGACAAGGTCGCGCCTCAAAACAAATCATTGTAAACTCCTGAGACGATTGCAACGTATCGACGCGGAAATACCTTTCAAATATGGATTAGAACTAAAAAAGATGACTTTCATCATATTTGGAAGTTGGTTTTTGCGAACTAATTATGGGAAAAATTGCTTTTCTGGACCATTCGAAAAGAAAAATAGGTCCTAATTTTAGTTGAAAAAAGGTAAAAAAATTACTTATAAGTTGTGATACTAACCTCTTTTTCTCGCTTTCTGAGACGGCGGCAGCCATCTTGATGTTTGTTTACATTGCGTGCGTTTGCCATCGATCATCCAAGAGATCACGTGATTTCCTTAGTGCAAGTTGCCTATTGTCTTATTAGAAATACTGCACAATAAATCTTGCTGTTTTACAAACGAATCTGAATAAAAACGACTAGCTATTCATTGCGAATCGTGTTTTCGAAAAAAGAATCATTCACTTTGCGGCTTTGCGCGTCCAATCCTTGATCAGCAAAAAACAAAATGGCGGACAAGGAACACGCAAGGAGAAGTGTCGCTAAGCTGAACATTTGAAGGTTAAAATGTTTCTACTTTAAAGTATATGTTGTTTAGAAGAAACTTAGGAACTTACCTTCATCGGACTGGTTACTCGTCATCGTTTTTATCAAAGAATGAAACTTAAATGCTCTCGAAGAACTGTGGCCGAAAAGCCTTCTCGACTCCATGATAGGATTTATCTACAAAACCAACATCTTCTGCTGCTTTTGGGCCCTTATTAATATCCAGAATGCATTATATCTTAGGAAAAGCCTCACATCTGTTTTTCAGAGTCTCTCGTTTTCAACAAGAAAAGCTTTATAGGCGAGAATGTCACCCATATTTAGCATCTTTCCAAGATGGCCGCTATGAAACACAAGTCAAATGAGCGTGCGTTGATTGATGGGATTGATTTCTCTTTCTGGTCACGAAAATCATGCTTTCTGGTTTTACCACCTGGTTTGAAAATACTAAAACTCTTAAAACAATTAAGCTATAACCAATAATCAATCAATCATCATCATCATTATCTTATTATCTATTAGGTTAAAACAGATCATAATACTTAAGATTTTTTTTTAGTTCAGTTTTCAATAATTAATAATTTATGTTAGTTTACATCTTTTTTAAAGCGCTTTTAATGAACGTAACGGAAACAGATCTGCACGAATGAGATATCGAGACGATTTGAAACTACGATTTTTCGCTCAACGCTGCGAAAAAAATCATTTTGAAAAGATTCGTCGGTGGAAATCGTCAGGTGTTATATTGCATTAGGTTATTGGTCGAAAACATTCACTTCCCGTATTTTAGCAAACGCCATTGCTTACTTCTTTTATTTATAGAATAGCTACACAATGGCTGAGAAAGGTTGCCCTAGTCATACAGGAAGACTGAAAGACAAGATAAAGAAAAATGAAACAACGATAAATAACTTGAAAGAAGAGATTAGAAAATTACAAGAAAAACTGAAGGACCATGAGGAAAATTGTGAACCGAAAATCAAGGAACTGGAAGAAGAAATAGAAAGACTTAAAGAAGAAAACAAAACCTTACAAGAAAAGATCAGAAAGTTGGAGACGAAAATCGGAGGTTTGGAAGGAAGCAACACATTCCTTGAAGACAAAATGGAGTCTATTGAACAAACAAATGAAGATTTGAAAAAGGAACTGAAATCATCCAAAAAGCAACTGAAGGAACATGATGAAAAACTCAAGAATTTTGAGCTTTCTGAAGATGAGTTGGTCATTAGACAACTCTGTTCAAACGTCCAGGAAAACATTATGAAGATTGTGCTGAAGGAATATTTCGACAAATTTGTGAACAAAAAGACTGAAGATATGGAAAATTACATAAGAACGCAAATTCCAAACGAAGACGAAAAAGAAAAAGCTAAATCAAGATGGGAGAAATTAAAAAAGGAGATTAAGTGGGATGGCTTTTTGATAAGACAGCTAAAATCGGTCAAGCAGAGAGGCAACTGTACTGCTCATCCGCAGTTGACAGACGGAAAGCAAATTGATAATGCGAAAATAAACTTGAAAAAAGAGCAGAAGTTAAGTGAAACTATGGTCAAGGCCATAGAAGACCTACGAATTATATGGAAACTAACAAATGACAAACTAACGCATAGGTAAGTATTTTACAAAATCCAAAGCAAAATGTTCTATGCATGCTTATGTTTGTTTTAGGAATGATCAGGACATTGACTGGTCATAACTCATAGGTTCTGTTCAAATCTATTTTCTATTTTCTATCATGTGACTAACGTCGCCTTTTCCATGCCATGGCAATTATCTTACAGGACAAGCTCCGCAGAGGTTCAAGATCAAGGTGGTGCACGGAAAGCGCCTATCACAAAACAAACCAAAGAAGATATTCCCCCGCACCAGGACACCTATGGAAGCAAGACCGCTGCTGGTGCACGGAACGTGCCTACCACAAAACAAATCAAAGAAGATATTCCCCTGCACCAGGCCACCGATGCAAGCAAGGCTGCTGCTGGTGCACGGAACGTGCCTACCACAAAACAAATCAAGGAAGATATTCCCCTGCACCAGGACACCTATGCAAGCAAGGCCACTGGTGAACGTGGAGGTTCCTTGACTCCCTACAGACTGGTGAAGACTGTTTAGTGTTAAGCACGATCATTTCTTGTAGCATTCAAAGGTATTTCTGGAACGATATTGCTCGTTGAATCACATAACGCGCGCATTATAAATTCGCGCAATGATTCCATCCATCCATCCATCCATCCATCCATCCATCCATCCATCCATCCATCCATCCATCCATCCATCCATCCATCCATCCATCCATCCATCCATCCATCCATCCATCCATCCATCCATCCATCCATCCATCCATCCATCCATCCATCCATCCATCCATCCATCCATCCATCCATCCATCCATCCATCCATCCATCCATCCATCCATCCATCCATCCATCCATCCATCCATCCATCCATCCATCCATCCATCCATCCATCCATCCATCCATCCATCCATCCATCCATCCATCCATCCATCCATCCATCCATCCATCCATCCATCCATCCATCCATCCATCCATCCATCCATCCATCCATCCATCCATCCATCCATCCATCCATCCATCCATCCATCCATCCATCCATCCATCCATCCATCCATCCATCCATCCATCCATCCATCCATCCATCCATCCATCCATCCATCCATCCATCCATCCATCCATCCATCCATCCATCCATCCATCCATCCATCCATCCATCCATCCATCCATCCATCCATCCATCCATCCATCCATCCATCCATCCATCCATCCATCCATCCATCCATCCATCCATCCATCCATCCATCCATCCATCCATCCATCCATCCATCCATCCATCCATCCATCCATCCATCCATCCATCCATCCATCCATCCATCCATCCATCCATCCATCCATCCATCCATCCATCCATCCATCCATCCATCCATCCATCCATCCATCCATCCATCCATCCATCCATCCATCCATCCATCCATCCATCCATCCATCCATCCATCCATCCATCCATCCATCCATCCATCCATCCATCCATCCATCCATCCATCCATCCATCCATCCATCCATCCATCCATCCATCCATCCATCCATCCATCCATCCATCCATCCATCCATCCATCCATCCATCCATCCATCCATCCATCCATCCATCCATCCATCCATCCATCCATCCATCCATCCATCCATCCATCCATCCATCCATCCATCCATCCATCCATCCATCCATCCATCCATCCATCCATCCATCCATCCATCCATCCATCCATCCATCCATCCATCCATCCATCCATCCATCCATCCATCCATCCATCCATCCATCCATCCATCCATCCATCCATCCATCCATCCATCCATCCATCCATCCATCCATCCATCCATCCATCCATCCATCCATCCATCCATCCATCCATCCATCCATCCATCCATCCATCCATCCATCCATCCATCCATCCATCCATCCATCCATCCATCCATCCATCCATCCATCCATCCATCCATCCATCCATCCATCCATCCATCCATCCATCCATCCATCCATCCATCCATCCATCCATCCATCCATCCATCCATCCATCCATCCATCCATCCATCCATCCATCCATCCATCCATCCATCCATCCATCCATCCATCCATCCATCCATCCATCCATCCATCCATCCATCCATCCATCCATCCATCCATCCATCCATCCATCCATCCATCCATCCATCCAACAGTCTATCCATCCATCCATTCCTTCCTTCCTTCCTTCCTTCCTTCCTTCCTTCCTTCCTTCCTTCCTTCCTTCCTTCCTTCCTTCCTTCCTTCCTTCCTTCCTTCCTTCCTTCCTTCCTTCCTTCCTTAATATTAACTCTGAAAAAACATGGCGCAGCCGAGATTTTTTAACAGACTTCGAGGTGTTTTGATATCGAATGAAACACCCTCCCAAGTGTTTGATGTAGCTTCTTAACTCAAGGATAATTCTAGGAGAAAATCAAAGCAAAAATTGGCCAAATTGTATACTAATTAAGCTGGTCACATAGCAAAACCACCGTCACGGTAGTGATTTGAGAACCGGAGATCAAAACTCGATAACACGTTAGACAGTGTTTGGAACCCCCTTTGAAACAAGAAGCAATGTGGCTTTTCAAATACATTTTACAGCGCGACGCGCCTTACCGTGGCCACCCTGCCAAAGTACGATAGATCACTTCTTGCAAAGAATTTCCACATGAAAAAGAGTGCCTACGAAAGTATTAAGTGTTAGCAAGCCAAAAGAGCAAAACTGGTTCTAGAAATAGAGATTTTTAAGCATTTTCTTCAAGTTCTTGCTCCGAATTAAAATTTTGCGGTAACAACAAAGCAAGTTCACATGCAAATTTACAGATTCTCGCTTTCTGATTGGCTAACTTGTAAAAAAGTTTGTTGGGTGGCTACGGTAAGGCGCGTCGCGCTGTAATTATACTAGAGTATTTTGTTTTTGGAATTTTTGGGTATTCAATATCCCAGACGTATTATAGACTTTTAGGTATTTAGTGTACCAACCTTTCTGAAATACCACTTTATATAATATACTTTATATATATATATATATATTTTTTTTTTTTGCCTTTTTGTTTCCTAACTTTTCTTGCATGGGTCCAAAGACCTCCAAATGCCTGTGCCTGTCATTGCGTTCTCGTTTTTCCCCGAGAATCTTAATCACTTAATCACTATATTTACATTGACAGGACTGATTCACTTACTTCTTAATTAAAGTGAAATGTATATGATTGAACAATTATTGTTCAAATTAAGAATGAGAACCGGCGGGACTGTTTTCTGGGGGGGAGGAGTGGGGTATAGGGGGAATAATAACAAGATACCCAGAATACACCAGTTTCACATTCGATGCAATCCGCTGTTTTTGAAAACCACAGACTCATTTGCACAGGCTTAGCCTCGTTTATAGGTCAGCTATTCAACGACATCATTAAATTTCTATTTCTATAAGGGTTTAGTGACTTTACTCTAGGAGTGCTTTCTATTTGTTCAGAAAAACCGGTTGATGAAACCGAGACAAGAATGGTTTTAATGGCACAGTTCAAACCAACTATACACCTACCAACTATACACCTACCAACTATACACCTACCAACTATACACCTACCAACTGACACCTATACCAACTATACACCTACCAACTATACACCTACCAACTATACACCTACCAACTATACACCTACCAACTATACACCTACCAACTATACACCTACCAACTATACACCTACCAACTATACACCTACCAACTATACACCTATACCAACTATGAACGTGCGAATTAGAGAACTGGGCCTGAGAAATTCCGAGAAATTTTTAAATGGTTCAGACAATCCCAGTTGGTTCGTACCAACCGGAATGGCTGGACAAGCTTGAAAGGTGTTCCACTTTTTTTGGTTGGAAGTTACGAAAAAGTGACAGTTCCATACACCTACCAACTATACACCTATACCAACTATGAACGTGCGAATTAGAGAACTGGGCCTGAGAAATTCCGAGAAATTCTTAAATGGTTCAGACAATCCCAGTTGGTTCGTACCAACCGGAATGGCTGGACAAACTTGAATGGTGTTCCACTTTTTTCGGTTGGAAGTTACGAAAAAGTGACAGTTCCATTTGTATTCCAACCGATATTACCGGTTTTTCTGGACAAATGGAAAGCACACTAAATATTCGCTTCAATATAAAGGGTTTACTTCTGACAAATTTAAAGTTAGATTTAGAAATTACAAAACAGCCATGGTATAAACTAAGAATAAAACAGCTATTCATTTTAAGGAAATTCCCCATAAATTGACAGTTTTTTGCTTTATTTCAAAACTGAAAATTCGGGTCTTACTTGGTGTTGCAGGAAGTATTGTATTCAAGGTTAGGGTTCTTTGTATTACAGGGGACACGCGTGAAAAACGTCTACGCATGCTCTAAGTCCGTATGCAAATTAGTCAAAAGCGTCTTCGTGCTATTGTAGAAATATTCAAATTTAACTTTCACACTTGCCTGAAGAATAGTCTTTACAAAATGCCAAAACTTAAAGTCAGTTCTTGAAACTTAAGTCTAATTCTTTCATATTGTCTTTATTAACACATTATCTTGGTCTCACAAAAGTATACCCACGAAATTGTTTGTATACTCGGAGAAAACAAGCATTTATTTTCTCACTCTTGTAAATTCTTGGAAAGCGTACGGAAAGGCACGCATGCGCAAACGTTTTTCTCTAGTGTCATTACAGGCCGATTGTTTCATTCTAATTACTTATTTTACCCTTTACGATTATTAATCTGACTTTTTGATCTTGTAAATTTGTTTTTGAGCATTGCTTAATTTGCATTTTGCACATTTCTCGTGTTGAAAAAACTATATTTGATTTTTTAGTAAACGCTTTACTTTTTTTTTGTTGCTGTCGTTGTTTGCTTTTGGTATAAAAATTCTTTTTAAACAAACAGGTTTTTGTTGTAAAAAAGCTGAGGAAAGCCAAAGGCGAAACGTCTAATAAAATTGTTACACTTACTAGTTGCCTGTCGTGGTACTTTTATCACTGATTTTACTGATGAATTCAATTTAACAAGATAGCCTGCGTAGCGACCCATATTGAGAGGAGGGGGTAGGTGAGGGTTGGGGGGCCTGTGGAAGAGGGGACGAGGGGGAAGCCCCCTCTCCTCTCTCCTCCTCTCTCCAAAAATGCGCCGCTACGCAGGCTATATAAAGACGGAATGCGAATCAGTCCTACACTGAAACGGATCCTCGTAGCTGCACGGGATTGTTGACCATTCACGATTCATGGCAGGGGGCTAGAGCCCCCCCCCCCCCCCCCCCCCACACACACATACACACGCTTTTTTAGACGATTTGAGGGGGGGAGGGGGCAGGTGGCGATTTTGGAGTCTAAATTCCGGTATGGCCTATTGGGGGAGCCCACCACTAGCCTTGCAGTCCCCCGTGAACACAAAAGTGCAAATTAATCCCCGATCTTGTGATGCGACAATGGATGTGGTTACAGTATTTCATCAAATCCAACCTTGACTTGAATCCAATTCAATTTTTTTTAATTCATACTTCTACATTTTCTACTGGATGTTTCAAAATATTTTTATTTTTTTATTTTATGCCACTTTACCACTCTGGGATGGACGGAAAGCCTTACAGTTCTAGGACCCAATTACAATTACGATAGATCGAATTAGAATTTGAAAGGTGATTTTTGCGGAGGGAGGAAAACCGGAGAACCCGGAGAAAAAGTTTACAAAATTCTCATTTCATAATCAAGCATTTGGAGCTGTGTCTGTTTTTGGCCGGTGTTATGCAAATTCAATAGACCTTTCCTGATATCGCTTAAGTGACCACGAGGCAATGGATTCAAGTCAAGTTTGGATTTGATGAAATACTGTAACCACATCCATTGTCGCATCACAATAAGATTCTCAAGCATGCTAAGGTATCAGGATGTGATTAGGACCCCTATAAGCGCTACCTCAAATTTCGCACAGGCTTTACAATATTTTGCCATAAAAGTATACATTTTCTGAAAGCTAAATAAATGTAGTTTTCGAATATCTATCTATTATTGTCTGTTTTGGAACACAAAAAAAAGTTGGGTTCAAAGTGACGTAGTCCATCCCTACTATACTACTGATCAATTTTCCGCGATCAGAGTTTTAAATTCTGAGATATTCTAGCTAATTTGTTTAGCTTGTGGCCCATAGCAACGGTAACTAAGGGGAGTCTGAACTATAAATACCTTGAGTACTTGACAGAAGACTCCGATGTCATCGTGATTGATATACTTCATGTTTAACCAGTAATCATGCGCTCTGATATGATACACATGCAGGGGATTTCGAATATTCCTGTTACCATCTCATCCAATATCATTTTAAAAGGAGCTTTTGCGCTATTTTGTTTGCCCCATTGTCTCGTACCAGTCCCTCTTCTGTAACATGATTCTAAGGGGTTATGGGTTTCCTGTGGTAAGCCATTCAACTGTTCAGTTGGATTTACATTTCCTGTTTGTCTGGTGAAAGATTCAAGCGTCTGATTCTCGTTGATCTTGTCCTCCTTCTCGCATTTCAAGTAAGTCTTACGTGTTAATATGTATAATAATAATAATAATAATAATAATAATAATAATAATGATATACGACAAAACGCTTATTTCACGACGTTTCGATGTCGCTGACATCATTTTCAAGTGAGTTGGTTTATTCGATAACTTTGAATATTATATTAAATATTATATATATATATTAATATTCAAAGTTATCGAATAAACAAACTCACTTGAAAATGATGTCAGCGACATCGAAACGTCGTGAAATAAGCGTTTTGTCGTATATTACCAAAATTTGTCCAAAAGCCACTCTTTTGAATAATAATAATAATACTTTATTTATATAGCGTAAATTCCTAAAGTCCAAATACGCTTCACAATAATATAAACAAACCCAAATAAAACATAATAAAGTAAAGCCTAATTAAACTAAAACGATTATAAGAGTGACTATAAAATAAGGACAGTCATAACATAGTTAATAAAGCCGGAAAACTGATTAATCTATAGAATAAGCCTGCTTGAAAAGATAAGTTTTTAGCCTTATCAAACAGTGCATAAATAAATTTACAATCGCTGTCGCTGTATAACTATTCCTTGTCGCTAACGTACAGTCGTTGTCGCTAAAAAGCAATTCCTTATCGCTAGAATATGTATTCGCTGTCGCTAAATTGTTATTCCTTGTCTCTAACTTACAGTCGCTAAATTGTGCAGTCGTTAGTTTGCACGCAGCTTCAGTTGTTCTTGTAATAAGTCGACTTCGGTGAGACCTAAACTAGAAAGTTTGAGTTCAAAACATGGATGAGAATATAATTTAGACGACTAAATCAAAGAGAAAATCGATGAAATACCAATAATAGAGCGGAGGAAAAACTGACGAATATCAATGTATGGGATGAACAAAAATGACAATCATTTGGATTGTAGTGCCTTTTTATATATCGGCATCGCTCAGAACTTGAATTCTTGCTTGAAAAAGCTAAAACTTCTACACTATAATAGTCAATCCCTCTCCGTTATTTGCTGTGAAAATAGAGAAAAGTTATTAAATACAATACAAAAGCGGGCGCGCATATACCAATATTCAAATGCAATTTTCTTGAAAGTGCAGACCGTTCTAGAAGATAGACAACCATAGCGTTGGTACGGAGCTCGGTTAGTGCCATGCAAATTTCGTGATTGATTTTCCTTTTCCGTACTTTTTTTTGTACTTTTTTCTGTACTTTTTTCTGTACTTTTTTCTGTACTTTTTTCTGTACTTTTTTCTGTACTTTTTTCTGTACTTTTTTCTGTACTTTTTTCTGTACTTTTTTCTGTACTTTTTTCTGTACTTTTTTCTGTACTTTTTTCTGTACTTTTTTCTGTACTTTTTTCTGTACTTTTTTCTGTACTTTTTTCTGTACTTTTTTCTGTACTTTTTTCTGTACTTTTTTCTGTACTTTTTTCTGTACTTTTTTCTGTACTTTTTTCTGTACTTTTTTCTGTACTTTTTTCTGTACTTTTTTCTGTACTTTTTTCTGTACTTTTTTCTGTACTTTTTTCTGTACTTTTTTCTGTACTTTTTTCTGTACTTTTTTCTGTACTTTTTTCTGTACTTTTTTCTGTACTTTTTTCTGTACTTTTTTCTGTACTTTTTTCTGTACTTTTTTTCTGTACTTTATTTCTGTCCTTTTTTTCTGTACTTTTTTACTGTACTTTTTTCTGTACTTTTTTTCTGTACTTTATTTCTGTCCTTTTTTTCTGTACTTTTTTACTGTACTTTTTTCTGTACTTTTTTCTGTACTTTTTTTCTGTACTTTTTTCTGTACTTTTTTCTGTACTTTTTTTCTGTACTTTTTTTCTGTACTTTTTTTCTGTACTTTTTTTCTGTACTTTTTTCTGTACTTTTTTCTGTACTTTTTTTCTGTACTTTATTTCTGTCCTTTTTTTCTGTACTTTTTTACTGTACTTTTTTTCTGTACTTTTTTCTGTACTTTTTTCTGTACTTTTTTTCTGTACTTTTTTCTGTACTTTTTTCTGTACTTTTTTCTGTACTTTTTTCTGTACTTTTTTTCTGTACTTTTTTTCTGTACTTTTTTTCTGTACTTTTTTCTGTACTTTTTTCTGTACTTTTTTTCTGTCCTTTTTTTCTGTACTTTTTTTCTGTACTTTTTTTCTGTACTTTTTTCTGTACTTTTTTCTGTACTTTTTTTCTGTACTTTTTTTCTGTACTTTTTTCTGTACTTTTTTCTGTACTTTTTTTCTGTACTTTTTTTCTGTACTTTTTTTCTGTACTTTTTTCTGTACTTTTTTCTGTACTTTTTTTCTGTACTTTTTTTCTGTACTTTTTTTCTGTACTTTTTTTCTGTACTTTTTTTCTGTACTTTTTTCTGTACTTTTTTCTGTACTTTTTTTCTGTACTTTTTTACTGTACTTTTTTCTGTACTTTTTTCTGTACTTTTTTCTGTACTTTTTTTCTGTACTTTTTTCTGTACTTTTTTCTGTACTTTTTTCTGTACTTTTTTCTGTACTTTTTTTCTGTACTTTTTTTCTGTACTTTTTTTCTGTACTTTTTTCTGTACTTTTTTCTGTACTTTTTTTCTGTACTTTTTTTCTGTACTTTTTTTCTGTACTTTTTTTCTGTACTTTTTTCTGTACTTTTTTCTGTACTTTTTTTCTGTACTTTTTTCTGTACTTTTTTCTGTACTTTTTTTCTGTACTTTTTTTCTGTACTTTTTTTCTGTACTTTTTTTCTGTACTTTTTTCTGTACTTTTTTTCTGTACTTTTTTCTGTATTTTTTTTTGTACTTTTTTTATGAACAACAGGTCTGGAAAGATTATGTTGATTAGGGGACATTAGTTAAATATGCCGGGGATTCTTGCAGGGAGTTCTCCCAACCCCAACCCCCTCCCCAATTCCCTCCTTCCCAGTCCCCCCTCCGAACTCCAACCCAGCATCTGTTCCGTTAATCGTTATTCTAATCCAGAGTATAATTGTTAGGAAAGAAAAAGTTAAAGTTTTTCACAATGGGAGTACATTCAAGTAGACAAGATTATGAGAGGATAGACCTACAATCATCGAGACAGAAATGGAGTGCAAGAGTTGATGCAGATGATGATCAACGATACTACGGCAATCGCAATGAGAGCGGCGAAAGACATGGAAAAGGGATATATTATTTTGCTAATGGTGATTACTATTCAGGAAACTGGAGGAAAGGACGTATGGAAGGACAAGGAAAGTATGTGCATTCGGCCCGTGGAATAATGTAAGTGTTGCTTATAACTATGACAGTAATAGATTAGAGTTTTCCGATTTACAGGTACTAAGGCCGATTGGCACTAATAGTACCGCGCTAGTACCACTGTTCAATATGCCTACATTCTGGCCATGGTTTTGTACTAAAGATTTTATTCATTATTTCTACAGTTTATTTATGACTGACTTCTATGGTTTGGAGTGATATTTGGAACAAATACCACGAGTGATAATTCAAAATTACTACAATTTTGAAATATCATGAGTGGTATTTATGCCAAATATCACTCCAAACCATGCTACTATTTGTTTATCATATGGCCTGAGAAATTTACTGAAAAATCTGTATAAGTTTGTTTGTTCATCGTTTGAGCGGCCGCTTCATCATGTACGGGGCACAAGATTTAATAAGCGCTTAAATAATAAAAAGAAACAACTAAAAGTGTGACTTAAAGCCTTTTTTCTAAAATATATATAAATCTAAAGCTGAGCTAAAAACAGCATATTCTAGTCATTTTAAGGAAGTTCGAGTTGATAATTTCCAATTCTGACTTATCTGCTTGTCTTGACTTGAGACTCGTTGTAAATATTAAGTTTTCAAAGTCTGTTTTACGCTTCAACGAAGGCAAATCCGAAAAAAATCCATGTTCTACCAGCAATAAACGATAACAATAACTGCAGATTAAAAAGTGCGCCAATATTCGAAATGATGAATCTTCTAAGACAATCGGACTTACATCTTGTTGTTATATTATTTAAAGTCCTCTATGAACAACGTATTTTTGAAATGACAATTTAGAATAGTTAGGAAGTATTAAGAAGATACCAGAAAGCTTTTTTTAAAGTTCTAACTTGGAAATGTAGGCACCGATTCCTCCAGATTAAGAGACATTCAGAAGTCACAGAGGACACTTGTCTGTAAGAAACATCATTTTCTAAGTTAAACTACTATCACTGAGTGCTCCCTCTCAACTAAAAATCTAAATTCCTAAAAATTCCTGGTAAGGACAACAAAAATCTTCCTAGTTCGCCTTTTAAAGACGTCTTTAATGTTTTATCTAACAGAAATATTGGCTGGTTCTATCAAAACAAATGTATGGAACAACCGAATAGAAAGCTGAAAATGAAGATAGTATCAGACTTGATTCCAGTTCATTATTCGCCAGACGCTTTAGAAAGAGAGTAAGTGAAATATAATAATAATAATGATAACAATACTTATTGACTGATATAGCGCCAATGTCAATTTATTTTGTTTTCGTCCTCCCTTCCACCCCTACCCAGAATTTTATTTCACTTTATGCCCCCATGAGCCAAGCGATAACCGACTTTCGAGGCGAGGCTCCGGGGAAACAAAAGAATGGATTATAGGATTACTCCATTGTTTTCCCGGAGCCTCGTCTTGACTTGCTTTATTTTGTGCGTGATCACTCAACGAAAATATCGAAAGTGTGCTATTATTTCTTAGAAAAAACCTACTAATGGTCTATCACCAATCGAGCCCTGTGATTGGCTGAGCTACTAGGGGTCTATTAGTGATAGACCTGTAGTAGTGAAAAGCGCCGGTTTTGAAAACCAAAAAAATATATATTTAAAGCAAAATCCAAAACTTTTTGCATCCTTTTATTGGACCGATTAGTAGGTTTTTACTAAAACAATCGGCCTTCCGCTTCATGGGCTATTGATTCGTAGACCATTCGGACTCGAGGACTAATTGTTTTAAATAGTGTCTTAATCATGTTCTTGTATCGACTCAATCTTTAGAGATGTGGACACCAACGAACGATATGTTGGAAGTTATAAGAAAGGGAGACGTCATGGAAAAGGAGCTTATTATTTCCCCAACGGAGATTTTTATAAAGGGAATTGGAGGAAGGGGTGCATGGAAGGAGAAGGAAAACGTGTGTGTGCAACTGGAAGAATGTAAGTGCTTTTTAAACCTAAGTATATATAGTTTAGGGGCCCATGAATTACTAGGAGCATCCATCTCCCATACTGGGTCTGTGAGACAGCATATTCCCAGATCAGGAGCCCATTACTAGGAGCATCCATCTCCCATACTGGGTCTATGAGACAGCATATTCCCAGATCAGGAGCCCATTACTAGGAGCATCCATCTCCCATACTGGGTCTGTAAGTCAGCATATTCCCAGATCAGGAACCCATTACTAGGAGCATCCATCTCCCATACTGGGTCTGTGAGTCAGCATATTTCTAGATCGGGAGCCCATTACTAGGAGCATCCATTTCTCATACTGGGTCTGTGAGGCAGCATATTCCAAGATCAGGAGCCCATTACTAGGAGCATCCATCTCCAATCCATCTCTAAGTGCAACCTGTGACACTGTGTGGTCTGTGTCTTCTTTATTTTGCAGAATGAATGGCTGGTTCTATAAAGATGAGTATGTCGGACGGGAGCCAAATGAAAGACTGCGTTTAAAAATAAGAAGAGGGATGATTCCTGGCCCTGGTGCCGCAGGATCACCTTGCAGGGAAGGGTAAGTGTGACAAAACTGCTCGATATTAGTGAACGGAGTACGGCTGCTGAAAATAAATTCTAGATGAAAGTAAGGTCGGTAGTTTATATATATATATATAATTTTTCGTAAATGTTTCATTCTTTCTTTACGATCTTCTCTAGCCAGGTTTAGACGTCAAATGTGCCGAATCTGTTGCAATGAGCAGCAAAATTCGAGTCCTTACGCTTTTTCGGTTCTAGAAATTCATCTGAGAATTTTTTCCTTGGAATTTTCTTATGCAATTAAAAGTATTTTAACAGACAAAAATATCAGTAATTTTTTTCTGATATTTCCCTTGATTTCCGTGTTTCATTTTTGGAGTACTTTTAAAATTCGACAATTATAATGGGCTTGACTCTTAAATTGTTGTTTTGTAGGTCAATTGATTCAGACAGTGAGGAGGAGAGCAATATCAACGGAGCAGCAAATTTGAAAAGAGTTTACCGACGACTTACCAAAAACTCGGCGAAAAAAGCATAAATAATTTCCATTTCCATTTACAATTTGCTAGAGTTAATATAGTTACTTAGGGTAAAAGGCCCTTCTAGATCGAATTAGAATATTAATAGATCAATAGCTGTTTGTTCATGTGAAGGGAGGAAAACCGAAGAACCCAGAGAAAAACCCTGGAAGCACAGAAGTGAACCAACAAACTCTACTCATACGACACTACTAAAACTTGCTACTCAAGCAGTTCGGCCGTTGAAAACAAAACAAAGCGTTAGTTTTACTCCAAATGTGGAGGAGACTCTGGTGCCCGTGTAGAGACGAGAGAAGTTATACTAACAACGCTGTCAGTCGTGGAAAGATCACCTGCTACGTCTTGTATTCGCGAGTTTCTAGTAATATTTCAACTCGGTTATGATGAAGTCAAACTTCGAACTTTACAGTTTCCGATGCGTTCTCGACGTTATTTGACCTTAACCTTTTAGCAATGTCTAACGAAAACGATGCCAATTTAAAAAAAAAATGTTAGTGTGACGCCGGGAGTGACCGCATAACCTTTAAAATGTTATTGTTCTTTTTCTTTGAATTGCCTGAAACATCAGGTAAAATAGCAGGTTGTCGAAACGTCAGTCACATCAAACAGTCCTTCTTAGGACTACATCCACCCGGATGATCATATTACAAATATTGCTTCTTCGACAAATATTGTTACTTCGATAAATAAAAAAGCCAAAATTTGAGAACGATTTTTGGTTCATCAAACTAACAAAATGCTAAATTTTGAGCTTATACTTAAGACTTTTATTCAAATATTTATAGTTAGTCTTCGAAAATAATGTTTAAAGTAGATGTTCTGAGAAATTATTTTCATAACTTTTTTAGCAAAGCTTGGTTTCCTGATTTTTCTATCTCTTCAGTCATAGAGAATCAATATTGAAAGTATTGTCTCAGGCTTTTAGTGAGCTTTCAGCACTGCTGGTTAACATATCGAGTGAAGGCCTGGAGAGACTGTAAAACTGTTGATCAGACTGGATAAAATGAAAATTTTTAATATAAGAGTTAATTGTAGGCCCAGGCCTCCATTCAAACTAGAATTGGATACCTCCTGTTTAAATATTGCTAAATATAAGTAAGTTTATTTAACAATTATTCACCTCAGGCTCAGTGATTATCGATGAATATTTACCGAGTGGCGAGTCTTCTTATTTGACACCACCAGTGTTAATGAAAATAGTATCCCCACTGGTGGGAGTGGGGATATCAATCTTATCATTTTGATGTCACTCAATATCACACTCTATTTCATATAATAAAAAGTTATAATGAACTGACGCTCATGACTTTAGTACTTAGTGGGAATAAGGAAGGGAAAAGGAAAGGAAAGGGAAGGCATAGAACCCGTGCAGCACGTAGCTCAGAAAATAAGAGCGCAGGCCTTGTGATAGGCCATTACTAGGTTTGGACCTTAGTTCTTAGTCGGAATTCTCCCCAACCCAATCCCGTCCCCCTCCCCAATTCCCTCCATCCCAGTCCCCCCTTCGAACTCCAACGCAGCATCTGTTCCGCCGGTTAATCGTTCCTTGTCGTTCCCAGATCCTACTCATTAGCCCAATCGTAGGCTCTGGGAAACCCTACTGACTAATAGCCAGAATCTTGCGACCAGGTCGTTAGAGCTGGATCTCAGGATCGCTGACTATAAAATGCTGACTCAACCTTTCTAACGGCTTGTTTACGACTTCTGTTTGCAAAAGTTTATATGTTCGACAAATGGAAATAGGATTTGATTCAAGATTCGTTCTAGTCGATTGGGCTTGCTTGGTTTATCTGGTATGTTTGTTTATCCTATTAACCAATCAGAGCTCGTTGCTATGTTATTGTCAACAGCCAATGAAATGTGATATATTTTCATGGTTGCCATGAGCTTACGATCTTTCGTTAGAAAGTTGAGAAGGCTCTGGGTACGAGATTGGTTAATCGTTATTCTAATCCAGAGTATAAGTGTTAGGATTTTCACAAAGGAATAGACCAGAGTACTTAAAAGTACGATTGTTTAATGGCTGATCAGGGGGTAATCCCACAATTATCGAGACAGGAATGGAGAGCAAGAGTTGATGCAGATGATGATGATCAACGATACTACGGCAATCGCAATGAGCACGGTGAAAGACACGGAAAAGGGATATACTATTTTGTTAATGGGGATTACTATTCAGGAAACTGGAGGAAAGGACGTATGGAAGGACAAGGAAAGTATGTGCATTCGGCCCGTGGAATAATGTAAGTCTTGCTTAGATTATCCTCGCTATTTATCTGTGCACCAAAGTTGTGGAATGAACTTCCGCTCACAGTCAGAAATACGCCATCCACAGACACTTTTAAACAAAGATTGAAGACGTATTTATTTCATTTATAGATTTATCAATATATTTAGATTTAATAAGAACATAGATTGATTATATGTATACATATATAAATTTTAGCGACTAATTTTAGAGACTTTATATTTTATATTTTATAATTTTTATTTGATTGTAGGTTTTCTTTATGCATGCATGTGTATGTTTATTCGTATGTGTATGTATGTATACATAATATATATATATATTGTGTATATATGTATATACGTATGTGTATATGGATATATATATTTATTTATTTTTAAGAATGTTATTATAAGTGCATTGAGATTGTTATGTAATGCACTCAGAATTAAATTATTATTATATTATCATTAAATTTAGATAGATTATAATACATTAAAGCTAAATTAAGTTCCTTAATTACTACAATAATAAGAAAAGAAAGGGAAAGCACCCAATGGAAGGATTGACAACTACCATTGATTTAGAATAACTATGCCCTCAATTAGAATCATAAAGCCTAGCGCTAGCATAAAGAAAGGTATTTTGGAATATATTAGTCTTACATAGTGACACTGCAAAGACCCTTTGCTTGCACAGGTTTACTGCAGGTTGGGTTGAATTAAATGGCAATAAATAACATAATTGATTGTAAGGGTTTGAGATGGCCAATCGAAAAAACCTCTGATACAATTCTGATCTTCGATGTGAAAGACTATTATAATTACAGTGAGGACACTCGAACCGTGAACACTTTGAGGTTTTTTCATACTTTTTTTCTCCTTTATCGCTTGTGTGAATCGATTGGAAATATGCTTTACTTTGAACAATAAGATTATTTGAGTTCATTGCTTTATTTTCAGAAGATTTGAAGCAGTAGAAAGTTTATAAAATAAAAAAAATGTTCATGGTTCGAGTTCACTGTAATATTTGAGGACGTAAGAGCATCGGTATGCAATATCGTAACTATAAATAATGCGCATATATAGCTCTCTTTTGTACTCTTTCTAAGGCTGTGTTGAGATACTCAGGTAAGCTGTAGTAAAAAAACTTGACTATAGATCCTGAGCTGGAAAGTTAACACGTTTGAAGTTAGAATTTTAGAAATGCTGTGCTCCTGAATGGCTTGTTATATTTATAATTAATTGTCTACTTTGTGCACTGATGGCCCAGATTTGTCAAGGACATTCAAGTACTCCTTCAAGCTGAGAAGACTGAATTTTATATATTTAATATAAAAGTTAAGCATGAAGATTATAAAAAAATTATTTCTCGATATTCTCGAAACAAACGAAGAATAATATTATTATGCAAAGTATTACAAATATCGCGAATGAATGAATTTAAATATTTGAGACATTCCGAAAGTTTACATGTCTAGAATATCATGATTTTTAGCTATGCCAATATGAAAAAATTATAACCTTAACAACCATGAAGGTAACAGATCTAGAGATAAATATAGAACTATAATTAAAATTAAAATTAAAATTAAGATGTGCAATTAAAGCAATTTTCGGAAAAGGGCACAGTGTGATAGATCTCTGCTGCTTGTTTAGACTATGTTTTGACTCCGTTCAAGATCTTTTGCTTGGCTTTCAAGGAGGATATGGCCAAAGACAGTAAAGAACGATGATGCATGGTGATGTGATAGTGATTGTGCCGGTAATGATGATGATGATGACGATGATGATGATCATGATGATCATGATGATCATGATGATCACGATGATGATGATGATCATGATGATGATGATCATGATGATCATGATGATCATGATGATGATGATGATCATGAAGATCATGATAATCACGATGATGATGATGATGATGATGATGATGATGATGATGATGATGATCATGATGATGATCATGATGATCATGATGATGATGATGATGATGATGATGATGATGATCATGATGATGATGATGATGATGATGATCATGGTTATCATGATGATGATGATGATGATCATGATGATGATGATGATAGTGAATTACCTATACTTAAAGCTTTTTTTTATGTGTTATCTAATAGGAACATTGGCTGGTTTTATAAAAACGAATATGTGGGAGAACTGAATAGAAAGCTGAAAATGAAAATAGTAAAAAACTTGATTCCAGTTCATTATTCGCCAAATGCTTTAAAAAGAGAGTAAGTGAAATGTAACAATAATAATGATAATAATATCTATTGACTTATAAGCGCCAATATCAATATATTTCGTTTTCGTCCCCCCTACCCCTACCCAGAGTTTTATTTTACTTTAAGACCCCATGAACCTAGTGATACCCCACTTTTGATATTCTGGTTGAGTGATCCCGCAGGTGCACAAAGTAATTCAAGGCGAGGTTCCGGGGAAACAAAAGAATATACTAGGAATACTCCATTGTTTCCCCGGAGCCTCGTCTTCAATTGTTTTGTGCAATATATCGAAAGTGGGCTATTATTTCATAGAGTCTTAATCATGTTCCTGTAATGACTCACTCTTTAGAGATGTAGACAAAGACGAACGATATGTTGGCAATTATAAGAACGGGAGACGTCATGGAGAAGGAGCTTATTATAAATCCAACGGTGATTTTTATAAAGGGAACTGGAGGAAGGGGCGCCTGGAAGGAAAAGGAAGACTTGTGTATGCAACTGGAGAAGAGTAAGTGCTTTTTAAACCTAAGTATATATACTTTAGGGGCCCATAAATTGCTAGGAGCATCCATCTCCCATACTGGGTCTGTGAGCCAGTATATTCCCAGATCAGGAGCCCATTACTAGGAGCATCCATCTCCCATACTGGGTCTGTGGGCCAGCATATTCCCAGATCAGGAGTCCATTACTAGGAGCATCCATCTACCATACTGGGTCTGTGGGCCAGCATATTCCCAGATCAGGAGCCCATTACTAGGAGCATCCATCTCCCATACTGGGTCTGTGGGCCAGCATATTCCAGGGTCCGGACTCCATTACTAGCAGCATCCATCTCCCATACAGGGTCTGTGGGCCAGTACATTCCTAGATCAGGAGCCCATTACTAGCAGCATCCATCTCCCATACAGGGTCTGTGAGCCAGTACATTCCTAGATCAGGAGCCCATTACTAGCAGCATCCATCTCCCATACAGGGTCTGTGGGCCAGTATATTCCCAGATCAGGAGCCCATTACTAGCAGCATCCATCTCCCATACAGGGTCTGTGGGCCAGTATATTCCTAGATCAGGAGTCCATTACTAGGAGTATCCATCTTCAATCCATCTCTAAGTGCAATCTGTGACACTCTGTGACACCTTTATTTTGCAGATTAAATGGCTGGTTCTATAAAAATGATTATGTCGGAAAGGAGCCAAATCAAAAGCTGCGTACAAAAATAAGAGAGGGGGTAATTCCTGGCCCTGGTACCGCAGAATCACCTTGCAGGGAAGGGTAAATGTGATTCTTTACGATTGTCTCGTAGCCCCGAGCCCAGTTTAGACGTCAAACTTCACATGTGTCGAATCTATTGCAAGGAGCCACAAAATTCTAGCACAAAGCATGATGGGAAACCGAGTCCTTACGCTTTTTCGGCTCTAGAAATTCATCTGAGATTTTTCTGATGGGATTAAAAGTATTTCAACAGACGAAAATATCAGGGTAGTTTTTTCTGATATTTCCCTTGATTTCCCTGTTTCATTTTTGGCCCCGGCGGTTTGAGCTTTGCGACTTTTGATGTGTGATTTCTTGATGCACGTTGCCGCTACGCTCGTGGTTCCACTTGAGTTTGAATCATTTTTGACGTCATTTTCATTGTCGATTACAGTACAGACGCATAGAAAATTACCTTCGATTTGTTTTTTACTATAACAGGCAAAGAAAAGATCCAAAAACGAAGAAAAAGTTTGAAAGAAAAAACCGTTTCAAGCGCGCGCTGGCTACGTGCGTGAGCGATTCGTCATCTTATCGGTCTGTCCTCTTATCGAACATGGTTTAAAGTAGATGCTCTGAGAAATTACTTTCATAACTTTTTTTTAGCAAAGCTTGGTTTCCTGACTTTTCTAACTTTTCAGTCATAGAGAATCAATACAGAAAGTATTGTCTCAGGCAGTAGGTGAGCTTTCAGCACTGCTGGTTAACATATCGAGTGAAGGGACTGGAGAGACCGTAAAACTGTTGATCAGACTGGATAAAATGAACATTTTTGATATAAAGAGTTAATTGTAGGCCCAGGCCTCCATTTAAACTAGCCTCAGCTGAATTGGATACCGCCTGTCTAAATATTGCTAATAAATAAAATAAATAAATATAAATAAGTTTATCAATTATTATCAACTATTTATCAATTATTATCAAATGATTTTAATAAAGGGGGACTTTGAACCCAAAAGGAACACTTTCGTGTGAAACAATAAAGAGCATATAGGATTGGCGAGTGGGTGAACTCTTGCTCAGGCAACCCAGTGAACGCTCCAAGAGCGTCTAGTTAATTTAAGCAACGTGTAATAAATAGAGGATCGTACATGGTCGCGCGGAGATACGTATGCTATTTTTTTTTTAGTGTTCACGTTCTCTTGCTCTTCCACAAATTGAGTAAGCTCTTCTTCTGTTATGTCGAGAACAAATCTTGGCATTTCAGAAGCCATTTTTTTTTTTCGGAACTAAAAGAGAGTTTGTTGTCACTTTTGCTGTCCGAAAAAAGGCAGATAAACTGTCGGAAGACGGACTGGCAAAACATCAATGCATAAGCGCGCGAAAAAATACTGAAAGTTGATTGGTCGAAATTTGACACCACCAGTGTTGATAAAAATAGTATCCCCACTGGTGGGAGTGGGGATATCAATCTTATCATTTCGATGTCACTCAATATCACCCTCTATTTCATATAATAAAAAGTTATAATTAACTAACGCTCATGACTTTAGTACTTAGTTGGAATAAGGAAGGGAAAAGGAAAGGAAAGGGAAGGCATAGAACCCATGCAGCACGTAGCTCAGAAAATAAGAGCGCAGGCCTTGTGATAGGCCATTACTAGGTTTCGACCTTAGTTCTTAGTCAAAATTCTCCCCACCCCAATCCCGTCCCCCTCCCCAATTCCCTCCTTCCAGTCTCCCCTTCGAACTCCAACCCAGCATCTGTTCTGTTAATTGTTCCTTCTCGTTCCCAGGTCCTACTCATTAGCCCAATCGTAGGCTCTGGGAAACCCTACTGACCAATAGCCAGAATCTTGCGACCAGGTCGTCAGACCTGGATCTCAGGATCGCTGACTATAAAATGCTGGCTCAACCTTTCTAACGACTTGTTTACGACTTCTGTTTGCAAAAGTTTATATGTTCGACAAATGGAAATAGGATTTGATTCAAGATTCGTTCTAGTCGATTGGGCTTGCTTGGTTTATCGGGTATGTTTGTTTATCCTATTAACCAATCAGAGCTCGTTGCTATGTCATTGTCAACAGCCAATGAAATGTGATATATTTTTATGGTTGCCAAGGGCCTACGATTTTTCGTTAGAAAGTTGAGAAGGCTCTGGGTACGAGAATGGTTAATTGTTATTCTAATCCAGAGTATAAGTGTTAGGATTTTCACAAAGGAATAGACCAGAGTACTTAAAAGTACGATTGTTTAATGGCTGATCAGGGAGTAATCCCGCAATTATCGAGACAGGAATGGAGAGCAAGAGTTGATGCAGATGATGATGATCAACGATACTACGGCAATCGCAATGAGCACGGTGTAAGACACGGAAAGGGGATATATTATTTTGTTAATGGTGATTACTATTCAGGAAACTGGAGGAAAGGACGTATGGAAGGACAAGGAAAGTATGTGCATTCGGCCCGTGGAATAATGTAAGTGCTGCTTAGATTGAGAGAGAGAGAGAGAGAGAGAGAGAGAGAGAGAGAGAGAGAGAGAGAGAGAGAGAGAGAGAGAGAGAGAGAGAGAGAGAGAGAGAGAGAGAGCTTTATTATCACCTGCAGCTACAACTGAATTGATAAGGTTTACATAAATAGAATTAGATTAATTAATATATAACTATAAGAAATATAATAATTATTATAATATATTAAAGCTAAATTAAGTTCCTTAATTGCTACAATATTATTAATAATAAGAAAAGAAAGGGAAAGCTCCCAAAAGAATTACTGACAACAAGCATTGATTTAGAATAACTATGCCCTCAATTAGAATCATAAAGCCTAGCGCTAGCATGAATAAAGGTATTTAGGAATATATTAGGTTTACTGCAGGTTGGATTGAATTAAATGGCAGTAAATGGAATAATTGATTATCAGGGTTTGAGATGGCCAATCGAAAAAACCTCTGATACAATTCTGATCTTCGATGTGAAAGACTATTATAATTACAGTGAGGACTCTCGAACCGTTGACATTTTGAATTTTTTTCATACTCCTTTATCGCTTGTGTGAATCGATTGGAAATATGATTTATTTTGAACAATAAAATTATTTGAGTTCAGTGCTTCATTTTCAGAAGGTTTGAAGCAGTAGAAAGTCCATAAAATAAAAAATATAAAAATATCAAGTGTTCATGGTTCGAGTGTTCTCACTGTAATATCAGGTCGCAAGAGCATCGGTGTATATAAAATAAAAATATAGCTCTCTTTTGTACTCTTTTTAAGGCTGTACTGAGATACTGAGGTAAGCTGTAGTAAAAAAAACTTGACAAGCGTATAACAATACTGACTGAATACAAGCAAAATAAAAACAGACTATAGATCCTGAGCTGGAAAGTTAACACGTTTGAAGTTAGAATTTTGGAAATGATGTGCTCCTGAATGGCTTGTTATATTTATAATTAATTGTCTACTTTGTGCACTGATGGCCCAGATTCGTAGGGGACATTCAAGTACTCCTTCAAGCTGAGAAGAATGCATGAATTTTATATATTTAATAAAGTTAAGTATGAAGATTATAAAAAAAATAATTCTCGATATACCCGAAACAAATACAAAATAACTTTATTATGCAAAGTATTACAAATATCGCGAATGAATGAATTTTGAATATTTGAGACATTACAAAGGTTTACAAGTCTAAAATATCATGATTTTTAGCTATGCTAATATGGAAAATTTTAACCTTAACAACCATAAAGGTAACAGAGATAAATATAGAACTAATTGAAATAAAAATTAAAATTAAGATGTGCTATTAATTCGTAATTTATTCGCTTCGATTGCTTTTTCGGAAAAAGGGCACAGCGTGATAGATTATTGTGAAACTGACTCAAGCATAACAGAAGACTCAGACTGCTGCTTGTTAAGACTATGTTTTGACTCCGTTCAAGATCTTTTGTTTGGCTTTCAAGGATGATAATTGCCTAAGACAGTAAAGAACGATGATGCATGGTGATTGTGATAGTGATTGTGGTGGTGATGATGATGATGATGATGACGACGATGATGATGATGATGACGACGATGATGATGATGATGATGGTGACAATGATGATAATGATGAAGATGATGATGATGATGGTGATGATGATGATGATGATGATGGTGATGATGATGATGATAGTGATGATGATGATGATGATGGTGACAATGATGGTGACAATGATGGTGATGATGACGATGATGATGATGATGATGATGGTGATGATGATGATGATGATGAAAGTGATGATGATGATGATGATAATGATGATGATGATGGTGACAATGATGGTGACAATGATGGTGATGATGATGATGTTGACAATGATGATGATGATGATGATGATGATAATGATGATGATGGTGACAATGATGGTGACAATGATGGTGATGATGATGATGTTGACAATGATGATGATGGTGATGGTGATGGTGATGATGATGATGATGATGGTGATGGTGATGATGATGATGATGATGATGATGATGATGATGATGATGGTGACAATGATGGTGATGATGATGATGTTGACAATGATGATGATGGTGATGGTGATGATGATGATGATGATGATGATGGTGATGGTGATGGTGATGGTGATGGTGGTGGTGGTGGTGATGGTGGTGGTGGTGGTGATGGTGATGATAATGATGGTGGTGATAGTGAATCACCTATACTAAAAACTTTTTTATGTGTTATCTAACAGGAACATTGGCTGGTTTTATAAAAACGAATATGTGGGACAACTGAATAGAAAGCTGAAAAGTAAAATAGTAAAAAACTTGATTCCAGTTCATTATTCGCCAAACGCTTTAAAAAGAGAGTAAGTGAAATGTAATAATAATAATGATAATAATATCTATTGACTTATATATATTTCGTTTTCGTCCCCCCTACCCCTTCCCAGAGTTTTATTTTACTTTATGCCTCAAGAACCTGGTTGTGTGATCACGCAAGTGCACAAAGTGATTCAAGGCGAATCTCCTGGTAAACAAAAGAATGTATTAGGATTACTCCATTGTTTTCCCGGAGCCTCGTCTTGGATTGCTATATTTTGTGCGTGATCACTCAACTAAAATATCGAAAGTGGGCCATTATTTCATAGTGTCTTAACCTGTTTCTATTATGACTCACTCTTTAGAGATGTGGACACCGACGAACGATATGTTGGAAGTTATAAGAAAGGGAGACGTCATGGAGAAGGAGCTTATTATTCACCCAACGGAGATTTTTATAAAGGGAATTGGAGGAAGGGGCGCATGGAAGGAGAAGGAAGACTTGTGTTTGCAACTGGAGAAGAGTAAGTGCTTTTTAAACTTTAGTACATATACTTTAGGGGCCCATAAATTGCTAGGAGCATCCATTTACCATACTGGGTCTGTGGGCCACCCTATTCCCAGATCAAGAGCCGATGGGTCATTACTAGGAGCATCCATCTCCCATACTGGGTCTGTGAGTCAGCATATTCCCAGATCAGGAGTCCATTACTAGGAGTATCCATCTCCCATACTGGGTCTGTGGGCCACCATATTCCCAGATCAGGAGCCCATTACTAGGAGTATCCATCTCCAATCCATCTCTAAGTACAACCTGTGACACCTAGGGGTCTGTGTCTTCTTTATTTTGCAGAATGAATGGCTGGTTCTATAAAGATAATTATGTCGGACAGGAGCCAAATGAAAAGCTGCGTGCAAAAATAAGAAAAGGGATGATTCCTGGCCCTGATGCTGCAGGATCACCTTGCAGGGAAGGGTAAGTGTGATTCTTTACGATTGTCTCGTAGCCTCGAGTCCGGTTTAGACGTCAAACTTCAGATGTGTCGAATCTATTGCAAGGAGCCACAAAATGCTAGCACAAAGCATGATGGGAAACCGAGTCCTTACGCTTTTTCGGCTCTAGAAATTCATCTGAGAATTTTTTCCTTCGACATTTCTTATGGAATTAAAAGCATTTCAGCAGACGAAAATATCAGATTAATTTTTTCTAATATTTCCGTCTTGATTTCCCTGTTTCATTTGTTTAGTACTACGACGGTTTGAGCTTTGATGTGTGAGCTAGTGACGCACGTTGCCTTTTGTTTAAAAACATTCGCATTAGTTTCGGCACATGTAAAATTCGAAATTTATAATGGGCTTGATTCTTGAATTGTTGTTTTGTAGGTCAATTGATTCAGGCAGTGAGGACGAGAGCAATATCGACAGAGCAGCGAAATTCGAAAGTCTTTGCCGACGATATGCCGAACAAGTGGCGAAGAAGCATAACTAAGTTCCATTTACAATTTGCTAGGGTTACTATTGTTACTTAGAGTAAAAGGCCCTTCTAGATAGAATTAGAATATAGATAAGAAGCTGTTTATTCGTAGAGAGAGGAAAACCGAAGATCACGGCCCAGAAAAAACCCTGGAAGCTCCGGGGGGGGGGGGGGGGGTACTCCCTATAATTGATAACGTACTTAACGTATTGCTCCGCCCGGGGATGCTCCGCCCGGACTCTCGACCCCTTACCCTTCTTTTTACCAAATTTCAGCAAAAAGGTACCCCTTTCGTATACCTTTGAAGAAAATCTACCCCTTTTTATACCAAAACTCACAAATTTCCACCCCATTTTTCTTCGAATTACTTGAAACATCAGGTGAAACAAGCAAACGTTGTTGTCGTTTGAGAACGATTTTTGGTTCATAAAACCAGCAAAATGCTAAATTTTGAGCTTATGCTAAAAACTTTCTTCAAATATTAAAAGGTTAGTCTTCGAAAATAATGTTTAAGGTAGCTGTTTTAGCAGAGCTTGGTTTCTGCCATTTTTCTGAACTTTTCAGTCATAGAGAATCAATACTGAAAGTATTGTCTCAGGCAGTAGGTGAGCTTTCAGCACTGCTGGTTTTCGTATATCGAGTGAAGGCCGGGACTGGAGAGACCTTAAAACTGTTGATCAGGCTGGATAAAATGAACATTTTAAAAATAAAGAGTTGTATATTACCATTGAGCTGGAAAAATGCAGCCCAAATTTGAACGAACGAAGAAGAAACCACGGGAAAATGGAGATATTCATGGCTTCACGATTGCACCATTTTGACCCACTCCTCCCATGTTATAAAACTCAACAATGTCAACATGTCTCGTCACGCAACATTAACACATTCAAAATTTGCCTTCGATCTGTCATTTTAAATTCCTTTAGAAGCACATTTCTGAAATTGTTTCAAATTGATGTAAATATCAGATACCAAAATCGCAGTCAAGGAACATCAATGAGTATATTTAAAACCTTGTCCACCAAGAGAGGTTCAAAATCGTCGAAAAAAGAACCAAGGAAACTAAACGAGATCGAAGATGACTATGAGCACCTTGAAAGGTACCAAGGAAGCTCGAAAGACGAGAGAAGACATGGACAGGGAGTTTATTATTATGATAATGGCGATATTTATGATGGGGAATGGAGGAAAGGACGAAAGGAAGGATATGGAATATATATATTTGCTGATGGAACAAGGTAAGCCTTTAGTAGCTTAATTTGAGAGATAAAACATTTTGATTTGTGGCAGCTTATCCTTCAAAATAAATGTCTAAATGTATCTGCATGTGAGCAGATATTTATCTACGCTCGGCGAATTTTAAAGCTTCCAAAATAGCAAACACTATTCAAAATTAAAACAATTTCTGAAGAAAATCGAACGAGGTGTAAACTTATTTAACCTTCAAACTCGTCGAGGTTAGATTTTCAGGATAAAATCTCGAATAGATAGAAAATTAACGCAGCTATAGAACGAATATGATAAATATTCATACAAAAGTATAAATATAGATTTGTTAGATTTGATAAAACAATATCATATCTGTACCTTTCGTATAAATATTAATAGTATTAGTAATAATAATAATACCAATGATAATAATAAAATTTTTGTTTAAAGTATATTTTATTGATAATATATTTTTTACGCATATATAGCTTTCTTATTGACAATATTATATTATCACATAATAATCCGTTATTATTATTATTTATCTTTTTAACGGAATAATAATAAATAATTGTTATAATAATAATAATAATAATAATAATAGTAAATAATAGTAATAATAATAACGATCATCATCATCATCATCACTATCATCATAATAGTAATAATAATAGCAACAATAATGATAATAATAATGATAATAAAAATAAATAATAGTAATAATAATAATAATAATAATAATAATAATAATAAATAATTAATAAATAATTAATATCGCCCCTTTTAACATTATAATTAATTATTGCTATTATTGTCTTCTTTATTATTGTTATTATAATTATTGTGAAATTATTATAATTATTATTAAAGATTATTATTATTATAATAAATAATAATAATAATAATAATAATAATAATAATAATGATAATAAATAATAATAATAATAATAATAATAATAATAATAATGATAATAATAATGATGATGATAATAATAATAATAATAATGATAATAATAATGATGATGATAATAATAATGATGATGATAATAATAATAATAATAATGATAATAATAATAATAATAATAATAATGATAATAATAATAATAATAATAATAATGATAATGATAATAATAATGATGATGATAATAATAATAATAATAATGATAATAATAATAATAATAATAATAATGATGATAATAATAATGATGATGATAATAATAATAATAATAATAATGATAATAATAATAATAATAATGATAATAATAATAATAATAATAATAATAATAATGATAATGATAATAATAATAATAATAATAATAATAATGATGATGATGATAATAATAATAATAATAATAATAATAATGATGATGATGATGATGATGATAATAATAATAATAATAATAATAATGATGATGATGATGATAATAATAATAATAATAATGAGAATAATAATAATAATAATAATAATAATGATGATGATAATAATAATAATAATAATAATGATAATAATAATAATAATAATAATAATAATAATAATAATAATGATGATGATAATAATAATAATAATAATAATAATAATAATGATAATAATAATAATAATAATAAATAATAATAATAATAATAATAATAATAATAATGATAATAATAATAATAATAATAAATAATAATAATAATAATAATAATAATAATCTTGATGAGTCTAGACTTTGATTATCTCAGACTGAGAAACGTCACAGCATTAACATGTTGGAAGTATAAATCTTAATATCTCCAAGATGCATCCCTCAAATCATATAAAAATATTTTACTATTCAACTATTCACTTCATGTATAATCAATACTGAAAATATTGAGTTAGGGTTTCAGTAGGCACTTTAAATTATCGAAGCTTGTCAAATGTTGACCAATGAGAGCTCAAAGATTTTTTTTACAATAAAAAGACGTCCACAGACGTCTCTTAACGATGTTGTCAGTAGTGTCACCTTTCAGGTCGATCAACTTTCTTTTTTAAAACAATGAGCAGATAATAATCATGTTAGAATGATTTCAAAAGAGCCCATTTTCGATATTTTGGTTGAATGATGACGTACAAAATGGAGTGATCCTAATATATTCTTTTGTTTCCTCGGAGCCTTGTCTTGAATAGCATTTTTCACGGTTACTAAAAATAGATATTGCAAAGCATTGTGGGATCGAAATGCGGACAAACATTGTAAAAAAGGCTTAGTTTACAGGGAAAAAAAGATCGATATCAGTCGAGAAACCTTAGGTTTCCGTGAATTAGAAGCAACAAGACAAGAAAACATTATTGCAGCATATTAGCATGTGTTTTAGGCTCGGCTTGTCCGCATTTCAATCCCATAATGCATCATCGTGACGTCATCTGTGGAAAGCGCTATGGCTTTGTTGCTTTTATAAAAGAGGATAAACCTGTTCAAATGAGTCTGTGGTCTTCAAAAACAGCGGTTTGCATCGAATGCGGAACTGGAGTATTGTACTTACTTCTTTCAAGTCTTCACACGCCTTTACAAAATATACATTCATGATGTTTAAATCTTTTAAAATTATTAATTTTTGGTAGGAAAATTGGCTGGTTTTACAGAGATGGATATGTGGGAAAAGAACCGAATGAAAAACTGAAGAGAAAAATGAGAAAAAAGAGAACGTCTTCAGATGATGCTGAGCCTTTACGAAGGAATAACGAGTAAGATACGAAAATATCTATTTTCAAACAAATGATTTTGGTTTTATAAGCTGGTAAAGACCCCTTTCACGTGACGCAAAAGCAGCTCAATTTGTATCGAGGACAAAACGAAAGAAGTTCAATATCCTGAGAATTGGAAACCTATTGTTTTGTCCTCGAAATTGAGCTGCATTCCGACGTGCTGCAAGGGATCTATGAAAAATAGACCAAGTTTACCTTGTGTGTAATGTTGTCCAATTTCAGACCACTTGTAATTCTCTTGAGAACAAGATTCTTTGTTTGAGTTGTATCCATATTCATGTGTCTTCTCATGCACAACCATTAAACAAAGAAATGATACTCTAGGGAATGACACATGGTCTTGAGATTAAGATTCTTTGTTTGAGTTGTATCGAGATTCATGTGTCTTCTCATGCACAACCGTTAAACAAAGAAATGATACTCTAGGGAATGACACGTGGTCTGAAATGGGAAAACATTACCACCAAAGGTAACTGAGTTTTCTATAGAAGACGAGGCATTCAACTTTTGAAACAAAAAAAAAATGCACGACCAGTACTAGAACATTTCAAATCTATTTTTAACGTTAACTAATTTATGTTCTTTTTACTTGTTCAGGACAACAAGTGATTTGGAGTATGACTCTCAAAGTGACGATAATAATGACGAGAATATCGGAGTGTGCCAAGATTTCTATAAAAATTGTAAAGAGATCAGAGAAAACGTTGGTAGAGATAAACACTAGATGATAAACGCAATGCGTAGACACGCGTGAGAAACGTCTGCGCATGCTCTAAGTCCGTATGCAAATTAGTCGAAAGCGTCTTCGTGCTATTGTAAAAATATTCAAATTTGACTTTCACACTTGCCTGAAGAATAGTCTTTACAAAATGCCAAAACTTAAGATCAGTTCTTGAAACTTAAGGCTAATTCTTTCATATTGTCTTTATTAATACATTATCTTGGTTTCACAAAAGTATACCCACGAAATTTTTTGTATACTCGGAGAAAACAAGCATTTATCTTCTCACTAAAACTCTATAATTTCTTGGAAAGCGTGCTGAATGGCACGCATGCGCAAACGTTTTTCTCTAGTGTCCAATGCGTATTTACCACTTTCACATTCCCATAATACTTTGCGTTTTTGGGGGGCAACAATAGCAAAAATTATTTTAAAATTCAAAACTTTTCGTGGAGATGTTGAGTATATTTGCTATTATCATTGAAAAATCCAGTATCAGTTTAATCAGAGTTAATTCCACACGCATGGGAGAATGAAACGTTTAGTGTTACAGACAATGTATGGACTTACCAAGAAATGTCATGACTTTTACTTGTAAACTTGTTGACATTTCTTTCTTTCTTTCTTTGTTTTTGTTTTTTTTGTTTTTGTTTTTGTTTTTTGAATTCTGATAGAATCTATCAGTTGCATAAGTGTTTTTAGATGTTTTTTTCTTCAATTCTTATTTATCTTCATGGTGATTTTGTTGTTGCCCTTCCCCTCAAAACGCAATGCATTATGGGAATGTGAAGGTGGAGAATGGTACTTCATGTATGGTAGGAACACGTGGATCCTCGAATACATTTATTGGTAGGAATAGAATAATAACCATATAACTTATGAAACGTCTAGGTGTATACATTCATGTTCTACTAAAATTTTAAAGATAAAATTGAATTTGGCTAAAAAAATTGGAGTTAAAGTTTATGCAAATCAGGACGATTTTGTATCAGATATACAACCTCCTCCACGGACAATGATTACTATTGTTTTAATTATTCATGAGTTTTATAATAAGTGTAATAATGTTGTACCATGTACGTGCTGAAAAAGCATCGCAGTATATTTTCCACTAGTGAAAAACTACAGATATATTCTATTTACTGTGGCCAACACTTCACATGAGCATAGCCTATCCCTGGACGTAGCGATGGATGGTACTTAAAGCCCCAACAGGAACACTCCGATAATACACTATCATTTGCCTTGATGGCGTAGTCAAACGACTTACAACCCTCCCATTTCCCTGTGCATTTGTCCTCGCACGCATTCACACACGAACTGCCAAAGTCAACGTGAAGCTTTCCGTGATCGTTCTCAGCAAAGTCGTGAATACCATTATCGTTTTGCCTGTTGATGATTGGTTTGTCCGTATCACACCACTGCACCCAGTTGCCTCGACCAATCACAAGCTTGGATCCAAAGTAACACGTGAGGATAATACAAATCACGAAGTATGGTCGCATTCTGTCAGCGGTCTTTGCTGTAAAACAGGCATTGAAGATAATCATGTGAGACTTTTTTGCGATAACGAACATTTTCGACATTTGCGAATTGATTATTCTGTGATTTCGTTGTCTAGAAATAATAGTAGTATTGGTAATGATAGTTAGACTGAATCAGCGTTTCACACGAGCAGTGCCACATTTATAATAGCCTAATTATCATTACCAATACTACTATTATTTCTAAACAACGAAATCACAAAAGAATTATTACTTCTTTTGTTCGAACAGCACGAGATTTCGAAAATATGTCGAAAATGTTCGTTATAGCAAAAAGAGGTAGTCAATAAATACCTCTTATATACAGCACGTCGGAATGCAGCTCAATTTGGAGAACAAAACAATAGGTTCCAATTCTCAGGAGATTGAAATTCTTTTGTCTTTTCCTCGAAATTGAGTTGCTTTGACTTCATGTTGATGTGCAAAACAAAGGCATTATTTAACATACATACAAACAGATAGTACGTATAGAGGCTTTGCACCATCACGTGATGGCAGCCATGACAGGAGGCAGGAACAATGGAGTCTTCCCCCCTGGGAAACTGAATTCTTTCTCATGTAAATCAAATTAGACCAGATTCAATTGTTCCTGCCTCCTGTCATGGCTGCCATCACGTGATGGTGCAAAGCCTCTATATATTGATGTCTGAGACATGATTAACTTTGAAAAGACTGGCTATACATTCAAAGGTTATCCAATATTTTTCCTTCGGATAGGGTCGTCCTTTTTTGTTACTAGAATAATTCGATCACTCACTAGTAAAATGTAAAAAAACTATACGAACAATTCCAGTAAAATTTCTAGTAAAATTAGTAAGAACTCGAGTAAAATTAAAACATGAAAAAAATGATTATCCAAACGATTGCTTCTCGTTATCAATTTCAAAGGTTTTTGCTGATTTAATAAATGTAGCGACTGAACCATTCACCGTTGCAGCAGTTTTCCCAGTGGAATTAAAATCTTGTCCCACAAACAACTACACAGTATCTGTTTTAAAGAGTACTACGAGGATAATACGATGCATTTTTCTTTTTTTCTTTTCACAGGACAGTAAACAGTTCAAACCATTTATAATCAATTTTCCACGATCAGAATTTTAAAATCTGAGATATTCTAGCTAAGTTGTAGAGCTTGTGGGACGTGATAGCAACGGTCACCATGATTGGAGTCAGAACCATGGATTCTAGATCTTCTCAATTACCTAACATACCTTTGTCAGCTAAGTTAAAAGAATCAGGATTTGATTTTGGTAAAATAAAATGGTATTTATCGCTTACCGTTTGTTGAAGATTCCAAAGGAAAGTAAAATCGTATAAGTGCAGACTAAAGATTGCTTATTTATTTATGTTTTAACCAGAAATTCTAGTGTTTGTAAACAAAAGTGCAACCTGTTCTTGGTCTTTAATTTTTAACGTCAACTAATTTATATTATTTTTACTTGTTCAGGACAACAAGTGATTTGGAGTATGACTCTCAAAGTCACGAATCATGGAAGATGGAACAGAAACTGGAGCCACATGGAAAGAAAGTTTAATCATGAACCTACCTTTACCGCAGCTGCTGCAAGATTCAACACTTTTCCCACAACTTGAGCAAAACATCTTCAACAAGTAGTTTTAATAGCGTGCCAAAACGTCCACCATATTGTAGCCCATGGTGCTTTGCGAAAATTCGTACCCAGCTCTCCATGAAGCTATCTCTTTTTCTCCATGAAGCTATATCTTTTTTTACTCCGTGAGCAATTCTTTTTCTCCGTGAGCAATTCTTTTTCTCCGTGAGCAATTCTTTTTCTCCGTGAGCAATTCTTTTTCTCCGTGAGCAATTCTTTTTCTCCGTGAGCAATTCTTTTTCTCCATGACAGTTATGGGCCACCGTAACTTGGAGACTCGTGGACACCAGCCGAATATAGCTCGTCTTGACACTTGTAGCCACACTTGGGACAAATTTCTTCAACAACTTTTCCAGTTCCGTATCTTTCACATAATATCTTTTAGACTATAACAGCAGAAACAGCATGAAGCTTAAAACATACAGTATTTGTTGATAATGAAATGGAATGCATTCTGAAGATTTTATCCTTGTTCTACGTCAGCTTGAGTTTGGTATTAAAAATTCTCTCGAGCTCATAATTCCTAAGATGGTGTGGAAACTGGAGCCACATGGAAAGAAAATTTAATCATGAACCTACCTTTACCGCAGCTCTCCTTGGGCCACGGTAGGTAGAGATAAGCGCTAGATGATAAACGCAATGGCTGATTCAGGATTTCAAAAAGGGGCGGCTTTTCAAAATGGCCACCACTTTGAAAACGCTGGTGCGATTGGCTTCACAAAGGGGAGTGACTGAGTGTTAAGAATGGTCGGCTTCACAAGGGAGGTTCAGTGGAACCCATGTTAAGATATTTGACTGACTATTTTACGCTAAGGAACCTCTGTGATAAGGAATTGTTTACCTTGTATGGTTGATGCGAATTTATAGTTAATGATTCAACCTTTAGCATAATCAATATATGTGAACTTGAACGTAAACAAACTGTTATAGTATGTGGCCCAGTTTCGTGACAGTACCAGTTTCGTGACACTTACAAATTAAACTCGTTTTTAGCGACAGCTATTTAATATTTCGGAAAACAAAGAGAACCGAAAGAAATCCGAACATTCAACTTCGGAATGCATGTTTTGGCGATCTTTTTAAAGAACGTTTTTGTCAAGGACAAGCCATTTATGTGAGGTGAGTGGAGTTGTCTCGACGAAAATCTTTGACTTTCACTGCGCAGTGAATTGCCCTGCGCTCGAAAACTAGGCATTAAAGTTGCTTATTCTCAAAGAAACACTTAAGATTAGTACTGACGGAAGCTAGATAGTTAGATTTCATTCTACAACTGTTTAATGTTCCGGAAGTTTTATATTTGCAAGAATATTAGATGAATAATATTGAGTCCGTTTTAAGATTAGGTGCCCAGTTTCGTGACACGCAAAAAACGTGACTACACTGACAATTAATAATTATAAACAAAGCTATAGTCGCAAATTGTTTCAAAACACAATATTTGTATTCTGCAAATATTCACAGTTACGATGTAATTTTTAATCAAATAAACAGATTTACAAGCTCTTCTTTCTCCCGTCGTATCATATTCCCCGATTTTAAAAATTTAACAAGGAACAATCCAAATTTCACAACAAAATAAAGTTAAAGGTAAGAAAATATGTTTTTGATTTGTTTTATCGAATTTTGTTGTGAATTACTTTGAAAACAATGCATTTTTTACAGCGTGTCACGAAACTGGCCATGCCCCAGCTGTCACGAACTGGGCACTTAAGTGGCCGTCGAAATATTCCTTTTATTTTATCAAATTAGAAGATTCGAAGAAAATATCTACATCATAATGTTACCTGAAAAATTTGCCTTTATGTGACAAAATTTTATAGAATTATCTCTTTTCGTAGAGAAGATATAGTATTCACAACTTGAAGTGTCACGAAACTGGGCAACATGCTGGTTATTTAAAAACTCATTAATTATTCATTGCCATTTTGTCCAATCCGATGTTCCTATCTGGTCACGAGGAAAGTATTTTCTACCACTTAAACTACGTTTGAAACTTAAAGCCCGGGGAGGGATTTGAATGCGGCCCAGGGGAATAATGGGGTATAATGCGTGAAGAATGAATTCCTGATCACCCTAAAACTTTATGATAAATTATCAAATTCATGACTAATTCTTTAGGGTGAGACCCAATGAAATCGCAATACTGGAATCACATGAACACTATAAACCCCGTACAGCTCAGATAATTAGTATTCTTTATCGGATTTACTGAATACTAATTAGGGTGTAGGTCCAGCTTAAGGAGGATGGTTTCCCAGAGCCTTTTCAAAAGCCAGTCCCACCAACTAGATCAAAAACCCTGCAACCTTTCTTTCTTGACCTAAACACAATATTCAATGTGGGATCCCCGTACCAAACAATGCGTGACATCAGAAAACATTGTACGCATGCTCCTTAGAAATGTAACACTGCTTTTCTTAAATAACACTGCTTTTAAAATGTATTCTTCAGAAATCAGTATTTTCATCAAGAACGAATATGATAAGAAAGATACGATATTCGTGACAATGTTGTATGGGATATACAATCGCCTCCGGCTCGTGATTGTATTTCCCAAATAACATTGCCACTAATATTGTATCTATTACGTCACGTGTCTTTATGATAAAAGTTTCTACGGATACACTGAATTTTTCGGGAATATCTCATAAAACAGTGCTAAATAAAAAATAAATCTTAAATAGCAACAAAATATTTGTATTACAACGTAGACTAAACTACGAAGTTATTAAATTAGTAATTATTAAATCCTGGTATTACAGCATTGTATAAATTTCAACTAAAATTAAAATTTTATTAAATTATGCATAAGTTTTTTTAGATGTTTTTTTTTTGTCTCGTTGTTGCCCCTCCCCTCAAAACGCAATGCATTATGGGAATGTGAAGGTGGAGAATGGTACTTCATGTATGGTAGGAACACGTGGATCCTCGAATACATTCATTGGTAGGAATAGAATATTAACAATAAATGACGTTCCTACCTTTCGGTAATAATAAGAAAGCTTTTAGTAGTAATTCTTGTCTGTTCACTGCTCAACAACGTTATATGTAATATATACAATATGAGTGGCCGTGTTGTATCAGATATACGACCACGAGCCGAAGGCGACACGGACACTCATATTATATATTACTTATGAAACGTCTAGGTGTATACATTCATGTTCTACTAAAATTTTAAAGATAAAATTGAATTTGGCTGAGAAATTTGGAGTTAAAGTTTATGCAAATCAGGACGATTTTGTATCAGATATACAACCTCCTTCACGGACAATGATTACTATTGTGTTTTCCACATTAATTATTCAAGAGTTTTAATAATATTGTACCGAGTACGTGCTGTAAAACATCACAGCATATTTTCCACTAGTGAAAAAACTACAGATATATTGTGTTTACTGCGGCCAACACCTCACATGAGCAAAGCCTATTCCTGGGCGTAGCTCTGGATGGTTCTTAAAGCCCCAGCAGAAACACTCCGATAATACACTATCATTTGCCTTGATGGCGTAGTCAAACGACTTACAACCCTCCCATTTGCCCGTGCATTTGTCCTCGCACGCATTCACACACGAACTGCCAAAGTCAACGTGAAGATTTCCGTATTCGTTCTCAGCAAAGTCGTGACCACTGACAGCTATTTGCCTGTTGATGATTGGCTTGCCTGTATCACACCACTGTACCCAGTTGCCTCGACCAATCACAAGCTTGGATCCAAAGTAACACGTGAGGATAATACAAATCACGAAGTATGGCCGTCGCATTCTGTCGGTCTTTGCTGTAAAACAGGCATTGAAGATAATCACGTTTTTGCTATAATGAACATTTCCGACATGATCGAAATCTCGTGCTCGAACAAAAAATGTGCGTATTCGTTTGTGATTTTTTTGTTTAGAAATAATAGTAGTATTGGTAATGATAATTGGACTGAATCAGCGTTTCACACGAGGAATGCCACATTTATAATAGTCTAACTATCATTACCAATACTACTAGTATTTCTAAACAACAAAATCACGAAATAATTCGAAAAATATGTTGCTTCGTTATAGCAAAAAGGTGTAGTAAATAAATAAAATTATATACAGCACGTTGGAATGCGGCTCAATTTGGAGGGCAAAACAATAGGTTCCAATTCTCAGGAGATTGAAATTCTTTTGTTTTGTCCTCCAAATTGAGTTGTTTTGACTTCATGTCTGAGAAGTAACTTTGAAAAGAATGGCTATACATTCAAAATTTATCCAATATTTTTCCTTCGGTAATTCTATTCTGACTTCCAACGATTTGAAACCACCACATTGAAAAGAAATTACATCTAAGGCTACATTATATATGTTAAAAGTTGATAACGAAAAATATCTGGTTTTGCCATCAAAGAAAGAAGGCATCTGAGTTGGATAGGGTCGTCATTTTTTATTACTAAAAGTAATTCGATCACTCACTAGAGTACAAACACTAAAAGTGTGCAATACTTTGCACTATTTACCACTAAATAGTGTTGATTAAACAATAGAGAACAATAGAATTAGCATAATTTACCAGTAATTAGTGGTATTTATGTTGCACACTTTTAGTGTTTGTACTCTAGTAAAATGTAAAAGATTAGCTAGAGTGCAAACAATATATCCGTGAAACATTAGTTATACTAAATAGTACAATTTTGTGCAAATTCTATTGTTTTCTATTGTTTAATTAGCACTATTTTGTACTATTTAGTAATTTGTATTTCACGGATATATTGTTTGCACTCTATACAAACAATTCCAGTAAAATTTCTAGTAGAATTAGTGATTAATTCGAATAAAATTTAAACAATTTTTAAAAAATTCAGTAAAATTTCTTGTAATATTAGTAAGATTGATTCGAGTAAAATTAGAAAAATTACAATTAAAAGAATAACTATCCAAACGGTTGCTTCTCAATTAAATTTTTTTTTTGTGATTTAATAAATGTAGCGACTGAGCCGTTCACCATTGCAGCAGTTTTCCCCGTGGAATTAAAATCTTGTCCCACAAACAACTACATAGTATCTCAGTGTTTTACAAGTAGTACAAGGATTATACGATGTATTTTTCTTTTTTTCTTTTCACAGGACAGTAAACAGTTCAAACCATTTATAATCAATTTTCCACGATCAGAATTTTAAAATCTGAGACATTCTGGCTGATTTGTAGAGCTTGTGGACGTGATAGCAACGGTAACCATGATTGGAGTCAGAACCATGGATCTTCTCAATTACCTAACATGCCTTTGTCAGCTAAGTTAAAAGGTTCAGGATTTGATTTTGGTAAAATAAAATGGTATTTATCGCTTACCGTTTGTTGTAGATTCCAAAGGAAAGTAAAATCGTATAAGTGCAGACTAAAGGTTGCTTATTTATTTATGTTTTAACCAGAAATTCTAGTGTTTGTAAACAAAAGTGCAACCTGTTTTTGTTCTTTAATTTTTAACGTCAACCAATTTATATTATGTTTACTTGTTCAGGACAACAAGTGATTTGGAGTATGACTCTCAAAGTGACGATGATAATGAGAAGAATATCGGAGTGTGCCAAGATTTTTTATAAAAACTGTAAAAAGATCAGAGTAAAAGTTGGTAGAGATAGGCGCTAGATGATAAACGTAATGGCTGATTCAGGATTTCAAAAAGGGGCGGATTTTCAAAATGGCCGCCAATTTGAAAACGCTGATGCGATTGGCTTCAAAAAGGGGAGTGACTGAGTGTTAAGAATGGTTGGCTTCACAAGGGAGGTTCAATGGAACCCATGTTGAGATATTTGACTGACCATTTTACGCTAAGGAACCTCTGTGATAAGGAATTGTTTACCTTGTATGGTTGATGCGAATTTATAGTTAATGATTCAACCTTTAGCATAATCAATATATTGGAACTTGAACGTAAACAAACTGTTATAGTTTCTTTAAAAAACTCATTAATTATTCATTACGATTTTGTCAAATCCGATGTTCCTATCTGGTCACGAGGAAAGTATTTTACACCACTTAAACTACGTTTGAAACTTAAAGCCCGGGGAGGGATTTGAATGAGGCCCAGGGGAATAATGGGGTATAATGCGTGAAGAATGAATTCCTGATCACCCTAAACCTTTATGTAATAGAATTGCATATAACATTGCCACGAATATTGTATCTATTACGTCACATGTGTCTTTATGATAAAAGTTTCTACGGATACACTGAATTTTTCGGGAATATCGCGTAAAACAGTGCTCAAAATAAATCTTAATTTGCAACAAAATATCAGTTTGTATTACAACATAGACTAAATTACTAAGTTATTAAATTAGTAATTATTAAATCCTGGTATTACAGCATTGTATAAATTTCAACTAAATTAAACTTTTATTTAAGGAATAAAAAACAGTTTTCCGTGTATTATACTCTGATAAAGACACGCGGGATGTGGAGAGAACACGAGAGAAGCGTAGGAAACCACGGCGCGTAGCGGAGTGGATTCCAGCTTCTCAAGTGTTCTCTCCACATCCCAAGTGTCTTTATCAGAGTATAATACACGGAAAACTGTTTTTTTATTGCTTTTATAAAATAACTAGCGCTCAAATGCTTTAAAGAAGCAGTTTCGAGAGAGAAAAAAATGACGTGAGCATGTATTATACTCTCATAAAACATGTCTTTTTGACCAATCAGAGCGCGCGTAATATCAAAGTTATTTTATAATAAATTATGCATAAGTGTTTTTAGATGTTTTTTCTTCAATTCTTATTAATCTTCATGGTAATATTAACGATTTTGTCTCGTTGTCGCCCCCCATAAACGCAATGCATTATGGGAATGTGAAGGTGGAGAATGCTACTTCATGCATGGTAGGAACACGTGGATCCTCGAATACATTCATTGGTAGGAATAGAATAATAACCATATATGACGTTCCTACCTTCGCGCAATAATAAGAAAGCTTTTGGTAATAATAATAATAATAATAATAATAATAATAATAATAATAATAATAATAATAATAATGATAATAATCTTTATTGCACATATAATGAAATATGCTCACTACAGCACTATATATACGATAACCATTCTCATGGGAAGCCATTTCAATGTTACGGCATGTCGTACCGTGTACGTACTGTAAAGCAGGACTGTATATTTCCCACTTGCACGTGCACGTATAGACCCCTTGCACGTGCCGTCAGAGCAGCTCAGTTTGAAGGACAAAACAAAAGATCTCCTGAGAATTGGAACTTATTGCTTTGCCCTCCAAATTGAGCTGCATTCCAACGTGCTGCAAGTGGTTTATTAAGGAATCTAGTGAGCAAACTATGTTTATGTTGTATTTACTGCGGCCAACAATTCACATGAGCAAAGTCTGTTCCTGGTCGTAGCGTTGGATGGTTCTTATACCCCCAGCAGGAACACTCCGATAATACACTATCATTTGCCTTGATGGCGTAGTCAAACGACTTACAACCCTCCCATTCCCCCGTGCATTTGTCCTCGCACGCATTCAAACACGAACTGCCAAAGTCAACGTGAAGCTGTCCGTTTTCGTTCTCAGCAAAGTCGTGACCATCGATCTCGTTTTGCCTGTTTATGATTGGCTTGTCCGTATCACACCACTGCACCCAGTTGCCTCGACCAATCACAAGCTTGGATCCAAAGTAACACGTGAGGATAATACAAATCACGAAGTATGGTCGCATTCTGTCAGCGGTCTTTGCTGTAAAACAGGCATTGAAGATACTCACGTGAGACGTTTTTACGATAACGAACATTTCCGACATGTTCGAAATCTCGTGCTCGAGCAAATGTGCGAATTGATTATTCTGTGTTTTTGTTGTATAGAAATAATACACGCATCAAGAGTTCCGCGCTGCTGCTCAATGCGCATGTTCAGGGGATTAAAAAGTGGGATGATATTTTGTATAATATGCATTTTTTCGGTATATTTGATTCAGAATTCGCTTAACGGTACGCGATCTTGAATATTTAGTGAAAATTGTACTTGACAAGAAAGATACAACTAAAATATAGCATATTTTACAAATTTTATCCCACTTTTTAATCCCTTGAGCATGCGCTTAAAGCAGTAGCGCGGAACTCTTGATGCGTGTATAGAGTGCAAACAGTATATCCGTGAAACATTAGTTATACTAAATAGTACAATTTTGTGAAAATTCTATTGTTTTCTATTGTTTAATTAGCACTATTTTGTACTATTTAGTAATTTGTATTTCACGGATAGAGTGCAAACAATAAATCCGTGAAATACAAATTACTAAATAGTGCTAATTAAACAATAGAAAACAATAGAATTTTCACAAAATTGTACTATTTAGTATAACTAATGTTTCACGGATATATTGTTTTCACTCTAGTAGTATTGATGATGATAATAAGACGGAATCAGCGTTTCACACGAGCAGTGCCACATTTATAATAGTCTAACTATCATTACCAATACTACTATTATTTCTAAACCACGAAATCACAAAAGAATTATTACATATTTGGTTCCAACAGCACGAGATTTCGAAAATATGTCGAAAATTAATCCATAGTGTTCGTAATCGCAAAAATGTATATTATAACTAGAATAGTTCGTTCACTCACTAGTAAAATGTAAAAGATTAACTATAGTAAACATTCTAGTAAAATTTCTTGTAAAATAAGTAAGAATTTGAGTGCAATTAAAACAATTAAAAAAATACAGTAAAAACGATTGCTTCTCGTTATCGATTTCAAAGTTTTCGCTGACAGATTTAATAAATGTAGCGAACCATTCAACAGTTTTCCCAGTGGAATTAAAATATTGTCCCACAAACAACTACACAGTATCTCAGTGTTTTACAAGTACTACAAGGATAATACGATGCATTTTTCGTTTTTTCTTTTCACAGGACAGTAAACAATTCAAACAATTTATAATCAATTTTCCACGATCAGAGATTTTAAATCTGAGACATTCTGGCTAATATGTAGAGCTTGTGGGACGTGTAGCAATAATAACTATGATTGGAGGCGTGTCCATGGATTCTAGATCTTCTCTATTATCTAAACTGCCTTTGTCAGCTAAGTTAAAAGGATCAGTTAGTTTATTATTGTTAAAATAAAATGGTATTTATCGCTTACCGTTTGTTGAAGATTAGAAGGGGAACTAAAATCGTATAAGTGCAGGCTAAAGGCTGCTTATTTATTTATGTTTTAACCAGAAATTCTAGTGTTTGTATACAAAAGTGCAACCTGTTTTTGCTGTGATAGAGGGAAGTGCTTCAGTGACAATTGGGAACCGGACGGGGGAGGTGTTGGGTAAAAATGGCTTTGTGTTGAGGAATTTTTAATGGTCACTTTTTGGAAATGCGCGAGTTGAAGGGAAACGCATCGAGAGTCGCAAAGAAGCCAACAAGGAAGACAAGGACGACAAGGACGACAAGGACGACAAGGACAACAAGGACAACAAGGACGACAAGGACGACAAGGACGACAAGGACGACAAGGACGACAAGGACGACAAGGACGACAAGGACGACAAGGACGACAAGGACGACAAGGACGACAAGGACGACAAGGACGACAAGGACGACAAGGACGACAAGGACGACAAGGACGACAAGGACGACAAGGACGACAAGGACGACAAGGACGACAAGGACGACAAGGACGACAAGGACGACAAGGACGACAAGGACGACAAGGACGACAAGGACGACAAGGACGACAAGGACGACAAGGACGACAAGGACGACAAGGACGACAAGGACGACAAGGACGACAAGGACGACAAGGACGACAAGGACGACAAGGACGACAAGGACGACAAGGACGACAAGGACGACAAGGACGACAAGGACGACAAGGACGACAAGGACGACAAGGACGACAAGGACGACAAGGACGACAAGGACGACAAGGACGACAAGGACGACAAGGACGACAAGGACGACAAGGACGACAAGGACGACAAGGACGACAAGGACGACAAGGACGACAAGGACGACAAGGACGACAAGGACGACAAGGACGACAAGGACGACAAGGACGACAAGGACGACAAGGACGACAAGGACGACAAGGACGACAAGGACGACAAGGACGACAAGGACGACAAGGACGACAAGGACGACAAGGACGACAAGGACGACAAGGACGACAAGGACGACAAGGACGACAAGGACGACAAGGACGACAAGGACGACAAGAAGCTGTCTAGAGAAAGGATTTCTTCTCTGTAACCGGTGCATTGACTTTCCCTCCCCTCCCCTCCCCCTCATAATCGCCTACTTTAATAAAGCTGTTTTATCTTGGTCATTAAATATCACAGTAAAAAATTCTCCCCCAGGGGTTGCGCCCTTTCTTGTCTGCCAGTCGGAAGAAATTAGAAGTTTTGAATATTACCAAATGACCAAAGCTGATACTCTTCAACTAGATTCAAGACAAACCTTTCACATATATATTTAGAAAATTATAGGGAAAAGAACGTGGAAAATATATTAAACAAGTGCTTAAAGCTTTCAAAACCACTTAACGAGCCGGAAAGTTTATAATACCCAGAAATATGATAGACATGCAATGCCAAAGCAGTTCGAAATGAAATTCTTACGTGACATTTTTAACTCGATTGTTTCGAGTGACAAAACTAACTCAAGATCGAGTTTCAGTCTTTGAAAATTATAAATTTTCTATTGTTTTTGCCTCTCAAAGGAATGATAGATTCACTATATCACATTCAAGTCACGATTCGCTGGCTCTGACCCTAGTTTTATGCAAATATTCCCAGGCTTTCGAACTAATGTATGCTTCGAATCATTAGCGCGCGAAGAGTGAGCGAGTGGAGAACTGTGCTTGAACACGCTTGACCCTTACTGTTTGGTCTTGTTTTACTTCGTATTTCTTCTTCGCTGTTTCTACAAGTTCGTCAGTAGTTCTTCAGAATGGGAGAGTGTACGTCTAAGATTTGCCAATGCCATTTTTGCCGTTGCTGCGAATGTGGACCGAAGTGTAGCTGTTGTAGCTGCTGTCGAAAATGGTTCGGGGATTGGTGGATGTGTAGTGATTGCTGCGAAGACTTTGAAGAAGACGAAGAGATGATAATATCCAATGGAAATGCGAAGCCAAAAGAGAAGCCAGACGAAGGCGAAGGCATGTATCAGTACGAGAATGGAGATTTTTACGTTGGTGAATGGAGACGTGGTAAAAGACATGGCTACGGCTCTCTGGAGAAGAAAGACGGTTCAAGGTAAAGTTTCTTAAGACTAATTATAATCAAACTACTGATATTCCTTAACTCTATTTCTAATTGTTTTTATTCTGAGATTAATTTTTCGGCAATTATAACCGAACTACCTTTGATTTTAATTTCAATGAACCAATGTTTTCAAATTCTAATTCAGTCTATCCAAATCTCTAATCTTTTCTATCAGTTTTGACTATTTATCGTTTCTGAATCTTCGAGGTGAGTCTATCGAAAAAGCGAACAAAGAAATACAACTTTTGGCCTCTAAGTTCATGTTTTAGATCATTTTTGTACTCAATTATAAGACAGCCGCCAAAACAGTATATTTTAAGCAAACATGGAAACCTCTCTTTCAATTAAAAAAAATCATTCCTTCTCAGTTAGAACTTTGTATGTGTATTCAATCAAACTCGGAAATTATTTTAGCAACGAGACGATGTTATTTACAAGTATCTCGGCAGTAGGCCTATTTGAAACAGTTAAATTTAAATTATAAATATTCACAGTTTCGAGAACTTAAGCTCCGTGAAGCGTAGTTAGAAGTCTTAGAAAGAAACAGGTCGAATACTGGCCATAATAATAGAACTACATTCGTACTTAACTATTACAAAAATATACCGTCAAATGTACAATTTTTTAAAAGCTTTGCTCAATAAATTATAGAAATAATAAACAAAAAGTTTAAGAATATTTTATTAGGAGGAAAACAATTCTAAAGCAAGCAGAATTTGCTTCAATTATTATTCTAATTCAGCCATAGAATTAATTTGAAAAAAATGGCTTTGTTTTAAGCTACATTATTCGATTTCTCACAAACTTTGATTCTTCATTTTAATCAAAAAATATATTTTCTGGAGAACAAGAATAAAGATTTTTAAAATTAACAATTGCAAAAAATCATATTTTTCATAGGATTTTCATAAGATTTTAGCTGTTGCATTTCTTACGAAGACAGTGGTTGCTAAGTTACGGGACATTTGGGCTGTTAGTCGCCTAGGAAGATTTTTTAATGATTAATTTCTTGGCATTTAAGATATATTACACCAGAAGATAGAATTCTAGTGTACGCGTGTATTATATTAATTACGAACTTTATAAGACGTTAGAGTGAGGACGTGGTCACTCGATCGTGACTTTGTTTGGCTTGTCTCTTTTCAATCAAATGGCTTGTTTAGCTTTGTCACGAAATCTGCCCGTTTGAAAACAGCAGCTGAATGGTTTCCTCGTTTTCCCAACCTTCCCCTTCGCATCTGGAAAATACTTAGATATAAACACTAGCAACAGTTGAATGGCTTCCTTAGTCCTCTCCCCTACCCCCTCAGAAAACTACTTAGATACAAATCCTAGCAGATAGCAGTTGAATGGCTTCCTTAGTCCTCTCCCCTCCCCCCTCAGAAAACTATTTAGATACAAACCCTATCATATAGCAGTTGAATGGCTTCCTTAGTCCTCTCCCCTCCCCCCTCAGAAAACTATTTAGATACAAACCCTATCAGATAGCAGTTGAATGGCTTCCTTAGTTCTCTCCCCTCCCCCTCAGAAAGCTACTTAGATACAAACCCTATCAGATAGCAGTTGAATGGCTTCCTTAGTTCCCTCCCCTCCCCCCCTCAGAAAAAAATATATTCTAGATAAAAACCCTTAACCAGTGAATGGCATCCTAATTTCGCTTCTGTCTTTCTCCATAAAGAAACTAATTAACAATTAATCAAGAAAATTAACAAATTAATTGAATGGCTTCTACATTTCCCCTATTCCTAAAGCATAGAAGAAAAGAAATACTTGACTCAAAACAGCTGAATTCTTTCTTATATTTCTCTCTCCTCGAGCTCTTCTATTTTTTGTATATAGTAACCCTAACATTATAGTGAATAAATTAAACATTTAGATGGCTTTCATATCTCGCCTGTTTTCCTCAAAATAATAATTAAAAAAATATTTTATTTTAATTAAATTGTAATAACATACTTTTTTCCAACTTTTTCTAGCTTAGCAACCAACACGAACTTTTCTGTAGCTACTTTTAATCAGAACTAGATGGGATTCAAACTCCATGCCCAAAAAGTAATAGTAGAAACATAGGAACATAGAGAGTAAGAATATGGTCAAGCGGCCGCTAAACATAAGTTGGTCGCTTAAATTAAGCTGGTATAATCTTTGTCAAAAATCTTCCCTTTGGCAACAGCTGGTTATTAGATTCCACAGATTTGGTTTTCGGTGTCGTATGTGAGTAGTGTTGTCTGTTGGTTCTCTCCTGTGCTTCGAGGGTTTTTCTCCATCAGGTTCTCCGGTTTTCCTCCCTCCGCAAAAATCAACTTCTAAATTCCAATTTGATCATGGAACGAGGGCCACAGGTTTGTTAGCAATTGGCTATTAAAGCCCGTGTCACACCCTACAATTCCTCATGCATTTTGTCTCGCGAAAAAAAAAGTATTGCAAGCTTGCACGCGTAATTTGAATCAATGGTGAATGAATGATTGGCTTGTGCGCGCGCTCTAATCGCAAGTTGCACGACCATGTCACACGTACATAAAATTTTACAAAAATTATTGCAGAAAGTAGAAGTCGGTTCTACTTTTCGGGCCGCAAAAAATGAAAAATTCAAGTCGCGCGAGGGGATGTCAAACGTGAAAAACGCTCGCGCAATTGCAACCTGCATTTTTTTTCGCGTGACAAGTTGCACGAGAAATCGTAGCGTGTGACACGGCCTTAAGTACTACCTTCGTTAAAACAAAGACGGAAAAAATGACTCTCTAGGAAATGCCACATGGTTTGAAATGGTAAAATATTACATCCAAAATGATTTTTTACATTGTGTAATCATGATGATGAATAATTCGTTCTATCGCACAGGGTTGTGGGTTTTTTCTACCAAGACGAGTACGTTGGTGAGAAGCCTGACGAACGACTCAAACGCAGTCCTGTGACGTCACGACCATTTAGTAAGAGAACGAAGCAAGATGACGCCGCGGATGAAAGGTAGATACATCATGGTGGTGCAGTGTAGCAGTAGTACACTACTCACCTCTATAGCCAGGGTCTTGGGAGGAGCCATAACAATAGAGTCTTCCCCCCTCGGAAACTGAATTCTTTCTCATGTAAATCATATTAAACCAGATTCAATTGTTCCTGCCTCCTGTCATGGCTGCCATCACAAGATGGCACAAAGCCTCAAAAAGCCAGTTCAAAGTTTAAGAATCGTTTTCAGTGCGCATGCGATTTTATCCCGAATTTCTCACCTTCTTTTGTTTAAGTAAAAACAAAAGAAGGTTTAAACAAAAGAAGGTGAGAAATTCGGGATAAAATCGCATGCGCACTGAAAACGATTCTTAAACTGTGAATAGGCTTATACTACCGACTTCTGTCCGAAAAAAACAACAACAATAGCTTGGTCCTAGCTTCTCTCTCTCTCTCTCTCTCTCTCTCTCTCTCTCTCTCTCTCTCTCTCTCTCTCTCTCTCTCTCTATCTCTCTTTCTCCCTCTCTCTCTCTCTGAAATCAGGCAGTAGAAAACAATTGAAAGCCATTTTGTATGCAAGTACGCAGAAGGGGGGGCGAGGTGGTTAGATTTCTTGAAGGATTCACTAGGAAGTGCCGGAGGCTACTAGAAAAAGGAATAGAGTTAAAACCATTTAAGTTTGCAAGACCACACGTCGATTGTTGCATAATCCTTTGACTTTGCATTTTTTCAACAGCGCAACTGTTCGAAGAGAAGACCAAGAGAGGATCGAAAAAGCGCGCGAAGAGGAACAATCATCACGTGACCGACTACTACTTGGTGATAACGGCCAATCATACGACAGCGTCCAAAAATAAACCATTACGTCATAGTCCATTATACAAACCCGTCAATCAAAGCGTACGTTTTTTGTGAATTTATTGAAATAACTTAGCATAGCTATCATCATGTTTATAGACCCCTTGCAGCACGTCGGAATGCAGCTCAATTTGGGAGACAAGCCAATAGGTTCCAATTCTCAGGAGATTGAAATTCTTTTGTTTTGTCCTCAAAATTGAGCTGCTTTGACGTCACATGAAAGGGTTCAAAGGGGTCTAGAGTTAAACAAGGCATTCATGTTGGAAGATGTAGGTTTCCTTGTCCTCCATAATGGCTGCTTAATTCCTAATTGAATGTGGATCGATTGACAAAGTGGAGTGAACATAAGGGAAATTGTTATTGGGTGAAAACCTTCATTTTTTGGGGGGGATGACGCATGCGCAACTGGTTCGATCATGCATACATCCCACACGTGTTAGTATTAGTGGTTAGTGGCCTAATTATCATAGTAAATGATCATGAAATTGTTGTTTTTTTTCCTGTCATTTTCTAGTACTTTCCAACTAGTTTGTTAATACTAAAACAATTACATTTCTTGCCCTCATGAGCTAAGGTTAATTAGCTTACTTGGCTGCGCCTTGTGGGATGATAGAGTACTGATTACCTGTTTCTGGGTTCGTAATGATGTAATGAAAATATTTTTTTGACTACGCATGCGTTATCACCAAGCGAACTTAAGGTTGTTTGTACAACATGGGGCATGCAGTGCAAGGTGTTGACCCATTGAAGTACTACCAGTGAATGCAGCTCAATTTGGAGGACAAACCAATAGGCTGCAATAAGTCAGTTCAAAGTTTAAGAATCGTTTGCAGTGCGCATGCGATTTTATCCAGAATTTCTTGACATTCTTTGGTTTTCAATCAAACAAAATAAGGTGAGAATTCGGGATAAAATCGCATGCGCACTGAAAACGATTCTTAAACTGTGAACTGCCTTATTTATTCTCAGGAAATTGAATTTTTTTTATTTTGTATTCCAAATTGAGCTGCTTTGACGTCACGCGAAAGGGTTCTATAGACCCCTTGCAAGACGTCAGTCTGAGGGTCGTCAAATAGAATACATTGATTTTGACTCCCAAATGGTGAAATTACTGCAAGGGTCTGTAGAGGGGTTTTGAAGCAGTGATGTTGAGAATTTCCAGCAAACCCTCCATACTCCCCCCCCTGTTTAATGTCTAACGGGTTCAAATATTCAATAAAGATAACTCACTTCCAATTATACAATAAATTAATAACTGATAAATATGTTAAAATGGGAATGAATTTTTTTGTTGTAAAAATTGCTTAATTAATTAATTATCTGACTGGAACTTTGTTAAAAAAGTGAAGAATTTAAAAAGTTTAGTACAGAGGCTCATCGGAAATAAAACACAATTCTTCTTGTACTTTATTTGGTTTGCTATTAATTATTCCACTATTGTTTTTGGTGTCCCCCTTGCGCTGAGAGAAGAAAGTCATTTGGCTGCGTATCAGGTATCGAAAGAGATAAAGAAAGAAAGACAGGAAGAAAGAGAAAAAAAGAGTGTGTGTGTGAGAGAGAGAGAGACAGACAGACAGACAGACTAAGAAAGAAGGAGCGAAGGAAGGAAAGATCGAGAAAAAAAGAGTGAGAGAGAGAGAGACAGACAGACAGACAGACAGACTAAGAAAGAAAGAAAGAAAGAAAGAAAGAAAGAAAGAAAGAAAGAATGGAAGAAAGAAAAATAAAGAGTGAGAGAGAGAGACAGACAGACAGACAGACTAAGAAAGAAAGAAAGAAAGAAAGAGAAAAAAAGAGTGAGAGAGAGAGAGAGACAGACAGACAGACAGAGTAAGAAAGAAAGAAAGAAAGAAAGAAAGAAAGAAAGAAAGAAAGAAAGAAAGAAAGAAAGAAAGAAAGAAAGAAAGAAAGAAAGAAAGAAAGGAAGAAAGAAAGAAAGAAAGGAAGAAAGAAAGAAAGAAAGAAAGGAAGAAAGAAAAATAAAGAGAGAGAGAGAGAGAGAGAGAGAGAGAGAGAGAGAGAGAGAGAGAGAGAGAGAGAGAGAGAGAGAGAGAGAGAGAGAGAGAGAAATTCTTAGCCCCAGTCGAGGTCGTGATGAAACACAATTATCACACCACTAATCTATTCTTCTATATATATCACCTTTTCATAACAAGAGTCATAAAAATTGACCTGTACAACATTCCGTAGCTATTAACTTACAAATACAAATATTGGATTCCACGCGTAACACAACGACACATCACAGAACATGGCTCCTCGATGAACCGCTCAATATTCATATCCATCGCCAGAAATATTAGAGTCAACCGAGTGTAAAAAATTATGGGAGCCAACTGCGCCAAGTGCTGTATATGTTACTGCTTCAAGTTCATGGAGTGTCCAGTATTTTGTCGCTGTCCTGAGATAATACGTTCGGCTTGTGGCGAGTTCTGTGAATGTGGGGACTGTTGTGATGTCGTTGATGATGACATGGAAGCCGTGCTGCAAGATAAGCCGCCTCCAAAGTTTGGTGAAGCAAGCTTTACATATGATAATGGAGATATCTATCATGGTCAATGGAAGAATGGACTGAGGCATGGAAAAGGAGAGTTGATAAAATCCGATCACACAAGGTAATATATTTTATAATTTGCCTGTTTGGGCATATTACGATTTATCATCACCAAAGGTCATATTGAGGGCCAGTTCGTTTGAAGGTACAACTTATTTACTAGGGGAGAGGGGTGGGTTAGTATTGGGTCGAATTTTTAACAACAACGGAGAGATCAAACCATCTCGTCCAAGAGCCTACTCTGACAATGAGGAACGTATAGTCTGGGGACGAGATTGATGATGGACACGTGACAAAACGTCTGCGCATGTTCTGTATGTAAATTAGTTCAAAACGGTTTCGACTCAGAAAATAGTGAACCAATCACCGTTGCAGCAGTTTTCCCAGTGGAATTAAAATCTTGTCCCACAAACAACTACACAGTATCTGTTTTAAAGAGTACTATAAGGATTACGAGGCAATTTTATTTTATTTTCACGGGACAGTAAACAATTGAAACAATTTATAACCAATTTTCCGCGATGAGAGTTTTCAATTCTGAGGCATTCTAGCTAATGTGTTGCGCTTGTGAGACATAGCAACGGTAACTAAGGAGAGTTGGAGCCATGAATTGTAAGAATATTCATATTCTTTGTTTGAGTTGTATCCATATTCATGTGTCTTCTCATGTACAACCGTTAAACAAAGAAATGATACTCTAGGGAATGACACATGGTCTTGAGAATAAGATTCTTTGTTTGAGTTGTATCCATATTCATGTGTCTTCTCATGTACAACCGTTAAACAAAGAAATAATACTCTAGGGAATGACACGTGGTCTTGAGAATAAGATTCTTTGTTTTGAGTTGTATCCATATTCATGTGTCTTCTCGTGTACAACCGTTAAACAAAGAAATCTTCCCTAGAGTATTCTAGCGAATGACACATGGTAAAACATTTCTATATTTTTACAGCTCATAGATCCTTGATTTTTTTGAAGTTATTTAACCAAAAGCCGCTTATATTTGAGCAAGTCTTCCAAAAATTGAAGATCATTTAGAGAAAAAACAAATTTTAAAAATACTGGAAATTTTATGAAATACTGTACTTTTGAGAAACCGAGTTACCGTATTAAGAAAGACTATTAAAAAAAATTAACCTTAGGTTTCAAGAAGTGATAGTTCAATGTGAATGAATTAAGTTTCAAATTTGAATATGGATACAACTCAAACAAGTGAAAAATTCTGTTTCCTTGATTTCACATTTCACTGTTTTCCTAAGTCATAAATGCAAAATCCTTGTAGAACCTGCCTTCTGAAACAACTTTCACGAGCAAAAAGAACTTATACTTGTACTGTTTGACTTTGGACTGTTTAGACTAGTCTAGACTCAAGACTTTCTTGTTTAATTTAGCTTTTAAGTAGTGCGTATTAGTTTTCTATATAATCTACATATATATAAATGCAACGAATACTACAAACAGTTTCTCAGAACTATTGCATTAACGTTGGAACTCTTCCTAATCTATTCTATATTTTTATTTTTATATTTCTATTTCATATTAATGACTTTTAAAGTTTTTTAATTATCAATCTATGTATACATATTATATTTTATTATATGAAATAGAGTGTGATATTGAGTGACATCAAAATGATAAAATTGATATCCCCACTCCCACCAGTGGCCAGTGGGGATACGATTTATATCAACACTGGTGGTGTCAAATTTCGACTTTTTGCTCAGCAAGTCTCAAATTCTCCATTATTTTTCATTGAAGATTTCATTAAATAAAAAGAACATTACATGGCCGCTTGGAGATACGAATTTATCTTCTCGTGCTGATATTATCTTTCACTCGTTCCGCCGGCTGCGCTCACTCGTGAGAGATTTGAGATATATTATATATATAAATATTTATTTTTATTTATATTTTCTCACAATTGTAAAGCGCCTTAGAATATTTTATAATTTAGGCGCTATATAAATTACTAAATTATATTTGAATTATAGTGTGAAACTTTTTTGCCAAGAAAATTTATCACAAGCCTATATTTTACACAATAAATCTTGTCTCACAACATGCAACGCTATACAAAATGTTCAGCAATAAATTTTCGCCCCACGTAACAAGCGCTACAGCACATGTACAGCAATCAAGAAGTAAATATCAGTTCATTCAAATGAATAAAAAATTATAGAATTTCTATTTTGACATTTTGATGAGTGACTCATACTTTGTAGACAAAGAAAAATAATATTGTTTTCTAAATTAATCTTAAAAAACAAAGTTACTTGAAAATACGCGAAATGGAAACAAATATTTACAAAACTGTCTATGTAACTAAAGACTAAAACTTCCTAAGGAAGCAAATGTCAGTAAAACTCCCTGACAATCAAAGAATTAATTATTTTGGGTCTGTTTTAGGAAAATGATACTGCCTAAGGTGACTGGCTACTTTTTGAAAAAAAAAAAAAAAAAAAACAACTTTTTTTTAAAAACTACGATTTTTTAAAGTGAAATTTAATGCTGATTCCCAATATGAAAAGACAAATGGGGTGTCCCGCGCTCGTTTTCGAGATAATCATAATATAATAGTTCTTTGAAGACTATATCATGCACAAATTCCAGCTAGTGAATAATTCTACAGTACCACATGGATATTTTTGAATAAAAGACAAAGAAATACATTGATTTGTCACATTACGCCCTTTCAGTGCTCTCAAAAATCTCATAAAGTCAACCAAAAATTCCTACAAAAAAATATTTTTTTTACGCGTTAGAAAAATTTAACTCTTCTAAAAAATTTGATATAATGTAGATTTTTAAAAGTTCTTTCAATTAAGCATGATAAAAGTATAGAGCCCCGTGCAAAATTTGAGGGTTTTGTGTTGTTGAAGTTCAAAACGTGTATGGTTCCTCAATAAAATTTCGAATCGAACACTTTGATTTGGTCCAGTTCTGTTAGCTTTACGTTAGTAATTTAATCGTTTGCTTAGCAATGAAATATCTGGCTACCAATTTACAAAGTTTGTAATATCAATATACACTTAGTTGTAAGAAACGTTGTCATATCTAAATATCAAATAACGAATAGGAATTAATTAGTTTTGCAAACCAGGTGTAATTAATTCACTGCTTTGAAGAAATAGAATGATATTTTTGAGCTACTCTTCTTGGTATATAATAAGACTGTTTTAATCTCGCTAATCTAGGGGGCTTGACATCAAAATTTAAAAATAAATATTTCTTATTAATTCCTATTTGTTATTTTGTGATTTTTATATTACAACGTTCTTGGGATTAGGTTTATCTCAAGGTGTTCCCCTCCTGTTTTCAAACATTGGCACCGAACATTTTTGAGCGGCCGTTAAACTTACTTTCCTAAGTTCAATTATTATGAAATTGATACGAGATATTTTGCTTAGATTGAAGTTTATAAAAATGTCAAACTTAAGCAAATGAACGATAAGATAGCGGTGATAAACAAGAATATTTGAATTCATCTAAGCCTAAATTCTGAGGGATTACGACGGTACCTAAGAAACGTATTCTATTAAACTATGGTGTATGCCAAACAAAATATCTAAAAACTAGAAAATTTTATCTGACCGATTTTGAGTAAATCGTAAAAACATTTAATTTTGGTTGTTTGGTTTAGGAGTTTTTTAGAACCTTAAAATATATATCTTGTATGATTTTTATAATAATCGAACTACGGAAAGTTAGTTTAACGGCCGCTCAAAAATGTTTGGTGCGGTTGTTTGAAAACAGGAGGGAAACACCTCAGTTAATGAAGACGTACTTCAGTGTTGAAAGTGCAGTGTCATAAATAAATTTTCGCGATACATGAATTTGTATGTTGTTTGAGCTTATTTGATTGAGAATAATCGAAGGAAATAATGATTGTGGAAAGAAAATTAAAAGAAAGAAACGATAAAGAAAAGAAAAGAAGAGAAAGAAAGAAAGAAAGAAAGAAAGAAAGAAAGAAAGAAAGAAAGAAAGAAAGAAAGAAAGAAAGAAAGAAAGAAAGAAAGAAAGAAAGAAAGAAAGAAAAATAAAAGGAACGCAGAAAGGTTTTTATTCTTTACTTGTAAAAATGAATAACTTTATTTTCCATTATCTTCTAGACTCAAGGGTTATTTTCAAAATGACGAATTCATTGGGGAAAAACCGCCACAAGAAACAGATCCACAACAAGACGAGCCAACGAACCCATCTGATGTTCTTGTCTGAGCAAAACGTTATCCACGAACAGGACCATTGTACATGGATAGAGCATAGACCCTTTTCATAAATCCTACAATGCTTTATTTTCTTTTTTTTTCTTTTCATTTTCATTCAAAAACCCAAATTTCATAAGAATAAATTTGACGTCAAACGCGGAAAATAAAGCATTTTAGGATTTTAGAGTCTATACTTGCTATCAGTATACTTAACATAGTGTATAAAATATACAAAAGTAGATCATTAAAGTTTGAAACAAGAAACATTTTTATTGTAGTGAATGAACTTAACATGAATTTTGAATTATGAAGCGCCTTAGAATGTTAGATTTGCGCGCTATATAAATATAGTTATTATTATTATTATTGTTATTATTACTTTCATAAGATGAAATAAAATAGAATAAATTAACTTGTTTATAGAGGATAGCACGTAACAGTAATTCAACTGACAAACTTGTGGCCCTCTTTTAACGTCTCTTAAGCTGAAAAGGACGGGACCGCCATTATCGTGATCATCAGAGCCACGTGAAGGTCTAACCATTTGTAGATATTATTACAAGGGCAGCACCTTCTCCTCAGTTGTTTTAAGACCCTGAGTGTTAGTCCGGCTGGGACTCGAACCACGACCTCCCGCACGAAAGTCCGGTGCTCAACACCAACTGAGCCAAAAGCTTTGTCATCTAACTATTTTCCAATGTGGCCCACTGGGCACACCTAACTCACAGATTGAACCCTGAAACAACCTCTGGGCTGATCTAAGTCAAGGCATGGCTAACTCACAGATTGAACCCTGAAACAACCTCTGGGCTGATCTAAGTCAGGGCATGGCTAACTCACAGATAGAACCCTGAAACAACCTCTTGGCTGATCTAAGTCAGGGCATGGCTAACTCACAGATAGAACCCTGAAACAATCTCTGGGCTGATCTAAGTCAGGGCATGGCTAACTCACAGATAGAACCCTGAAACAACCTCTGGGCTGATCTAAGTCAGGGCATGGCTAACTCACAGATCGAGTTGTTGGAGTTTATTTTTTACGTAAGTGACATCATAACGTACTTCTTGGGGATTAAAGTAAACATGTCTCTGTTTATTGAATTAGGGATAAGAAGGGTGGTTTTTCTTGCAGGTTTTCAGGAATTTTTTGCGATATAATGCCTCTCATGTCAACCATTTGCATCTGTTTGTTGACATTATTTTCTTAGTTCAAAAAACTCTATTTACATAAATCCTTGAAACGTGCTTATGAAGTTATTTTTGAGTCTGTATGATATTTTTAGTTTTTCTTTTGATTACGAAAGAGGTTTTTGAATTTTAAAGAAGTGGTTGATGCTCATGGTTGTCGGTCGATCGAGGCCATAAAAGGGGCAAGTGTGAACGAGAAAACCCATTCCTTGAGGAGAGACCCCGTAGAACACAACTATACTACAAGCACCATCACCAATCATTTGTTATCAGTTATCGGGTGAGTTTGAAATTTGAGCAACTTTTCTTTCTTTGTCCTTGTCCTTGTCCTTGTCCTTGTCCTTGTCCTTGTCCTTGTCCTTGTCCTTGTCCTTGTCCTTGTCCTTGTCCTTGTCCTTGTCCTTGTCCTTGTCCTTGTCCTTGTCCTTGTCCTTGTCCTTGTCCTTGTCCTTGTCCTTGTCCTTGTCCTTGTCCTTGTCCTTGTCCTTGTCCTTGTCCTTGTCCTTGTCCTTGTCCTTGTCCTTGTCCTTGTCCTTGTCCTTGTCCTTGTCCTTGTCCTTGTCCTTGTCCTTGTCCTTGTCCTTCTTTTAATTACTGCTGCTATAATTATCTTCTTTCGAATACTTCGACTTTCGCTTCCTCATTCGTTTTACTCTTCTTTTCCAAATCCTTTTCCTTTCACTACAGCTTTTCAACATTATAAAAGGTTTACCATTCACATTTTATCTTTAACTTATCTACAGAGAATCGAACCATGAATCTCAAAGTCATTTTCCTGCTATGCCTCGTTGCGGTCTTGCTATTCTCTGATGCCGAGGGAGGGTGGGGACGTCGTCGTCGTCGTCGACGCAGAAGATGCGTCCTTCATTGTCCTCTGGTCTGCTACGGTTACAGATGCACCATTCACAACGGAGGACTCGTTTGCTATCGAGTGTGTAGAAAAGTTTGTAGAACTGTCTGCTATGGGAAAAGAGAAGTACCTGCTGAAGGAATGGCTGCAGATGAAGGAATGCCCCCTGAAGATGTAGGATGTCATTCATCATTCTTTCTTTCTTTCTGAGAATAGGATTCTTTGTTACAGTTGTATCCATATTCATGTGTCTTCTCATGCGCAACCGTTAAACGAAGAAATGATACTCTAGGGAATGACACGTGGTCTTGAGAATAAGATTCTTTGTTTCAGTGGTATCCATATTCATGTGTCTTCTCATGTACAACCATTAAACAAAGAAATGATACTGTAGGGGAAAACGTTAGGACCAAAAGAAAATGTCCCATTGCAGCTCGAGTCATCGCCGTAAATTATAACAAGAGTCTTTTAGGAGACAAAACCAGGCTAAACCAACATGTTTTAACTATTGTAGCCAATACATATCTTTTTGTTGTAATACAGAATAGTTTACCCTACTTTTGCCTTGGATTTCAACACAGTATTACGCTACTCACTATATGCAGTATTTCGTGGGAAAAAAATCTTTTTTTAAATTGCTAAACGTATCTGTTTTTGATGTTTTTAAGGATCCTGAAAAGAAAGCTGCCTCCCGCAGTAGAATGAAGCTTATTCCTCAACCACTTCCTGACAAGTTTTCAAATTACGATTCCAACAACGATGGAAAAATCTCTTACAAGGAGTTCAAGAAAGCTTTGCCTCATGTAACAAATAACAAGGTTATTCGTAAGGGATTTGATATCATTGATAGAAACGGTGAGTAACATGAGCACAGCACAGCACAGCACAGCACAGCACAGCACAGCACAGCACAGCACAGCACAGCACAGCACAGCACAGCACAGCACAGCACAGCACAGCACAGCACAGCACAGCACAGCACAGCACAGCACAGCACAGCACAGCACAGCACAGCACAGCACAGCACAGCACAGCACAGCACAGCACAGCACAGCACAGCACAGCACAGCACAGCACAGCACAGCACAGCACAGCACAGCACAGCACAGCACAGCACAGCACAGCACAGCACAGCACAGCACAGCACAGCACAGCACAGCACAGCACAGCACAGCACAGCACAGCACAGCACAGCACAGCACAGCACAGCACAGCACAGCACAGCACAGCACAGCACAGCACAGCACAGCACAGCACAGCACAGCACAGCACAGCACAGCACAGCACAGCACAGCACAGCACAGCACAGCACAGCACAGCACAGCACAGCACAGCACAGCACAGCACAGCACAGCACAGCACAGCACAGCACAGCACAGCACAGCACAGCACAGCACAGCACAGCACAGCACAGCACAGCACAGCACAGCACAGCACAGCACAGCACAGCACAGCACAGCACAGCACAGCACAGCACAGCACAGCACAGCACAGCACAGCACAGCACAGCACAGCACAGCACAGCACAGCACAGCACAGCACAGCACAGCACAGCACAGCACAGCACAGCACAGCACAGCACAGCACAGCACAGCACAGCACAGCACAGCACAGCACAGCACAGCACAGCACAGCACAGCACAGCACAGCACAGCACAGCACAGCACAGCACAGCACAGCACAGCACAGAGGCAGGGCGATAGAGGTATAACTTCTCAAAGGTCAGCTAAGATTTCTTTACTTTATTTCACATTTTGACGATTTTATTGAGGTTTTTCTTATAGTTCCCCATACATTTTCTTATGATATGACACCACAGAAACCCAGCTTGGGCTACCTGTGGATCAATTCCATGATTGTTTTAATTCTTTTGTCTCTTTGACTATTAGAAATTAACAAGTAATTTCTATTTCACAGGTTTAGTAATTTCACTCGATAACATACAAAGTTCTTTGACTTAATGGTGATCGTATTTTTTCTTATATTATTCAAGGCGATTCCCACATCGACTGTGAGGAAATCGACTGTGAGGAATTTCTGAAGTCTCACTTGAATGTCCTCAAGGCAGAAGCGTGCTAAACACCACGCGTGACACGCCAGAAGATTCAACCATAAAGTGACGTGAACTTCGTAAAGTTAAAAATATCTTACTAATCAAAATTGTCAAGGGAATTTAAGTAAACTAGAATGATTAAAGCATAATATTTCACTGAAGCATCGTTGAGTTTATAATGGTGCAATGATGACTTATATAATTAAGATCTAGGTAAAGTATTTGCGACCAGGCCTGCATGCAATCCCTCCACAGCAAAGTTGTTAGCCTTTTGTAAGCCTTTAGCCCGTGCATTTTTACAATGCGTCATTGTGTGAGAATATAAACAAACCGAAGGGAAACCCAACAATTCTCGTTCGCTTCTTCAGTAAATTTAAAAGAATTTAAAAGAAGACAAGTGTTGAAAAGCTTGCAGCTACTGAAACATTCGCATTATGTATTTCTACACGTATCAAGATATTCGCAAGCTTTCTTTTTCTAGAATTAAAGTGATAACTGTTAAAAAATACTGTTTGAATATGTTAATTCATGGAAAATGTTATAAAGCGGCCGGTCAAAATAAGGCATACCGTATAATATTCACAGAAGCTTAGCATCTATACGAACATGTAACTAGTATTAGAATTTAGTTAAGTTCCCTTCAAATGCAAAGGGAGCTCGCTGCGTCGACTCTCCACAATTCAGTTTTTATTATTGAGTATTATGAGAATTCATATCAGCTGAATTATTTGTCAGCAACTCAAACTTACTCGATTAGAGCAGCACAACTCGCGTCGCTAGAACTCTTAGAGGAATCCAAAGCCTGTCAAAATGATTTAACATGGTTAATATTAAGATGCTACGGCTAAAACTTCGTTTTAGTTTTTCTATAAACTTCGTGTTCACGAGCTTCTTTGACAAAGTAAAACCCGCATCCAATTATCAAATCAAGGGAGGGGAGCCTGAACATTTTCTCGAAGCTTGTTCTAGCTCTCAAATTTGAAAGAAAAAATAATTTTATTGATAATAACTTTTCAGTATTTTAGAAACACCGGATCCTGCGTTTGTAATGAGAGAAATTTGAATTCTAGTTCCAATTTTGTTTATACAGAAAAACATTTGCCGTGTCCTACTCTACTAAGGAAGTCATTGGTGCGCAATTTTTTCCCGTCATGGGTTATGCTAACAACTTGAGCTTGTTAGCTTCGCGCTGATTGGCTAGTTACATTTTCTTGTATCACCTAGCTATTATGATGCTCAGAAGATTGAAGGGGGAATTGAACTGAAGAATTTAGAATTAGAGAGGACAGAATTAAACAGAACAGAACAGAACAGAACAGAACAGAACAGAACAGAACAGAACAGAACAGAACAGAACAGAACAGAACAGAACAGAACAGAACAGAACAGAACAGAACAGAACAGAACAGAACAGAACAGAACAGAACAGAACAGAACAGAACAGAACAGAACAGAACAGAACAGAACAGAACAGAACAGAACAGAACAGAACAGAACAGAACAGAACAGAACAGAACAGAACAGAACAGAACAGAACAGAACAGAACAGAACAGAACAGAACAGAACAGAACAGAACAGAACAGAACAGAACAGAACAGAACAGAACAGAACAGAACAGAACAGAACAGAACAGAACAGAACAGAACAGAACAGAACAGAACAGAACAGAACAGAACAGAACAGAATGCGCAGAATTTATTGATATCTAACGAGTGTTTGAATGTTAAAATTTTGAAGGAAGTTTTTTTTGAATGACAGGACCGAAAGAACACATAAAAGAATGCTTAATGTGTTGAAAGTGGGCAGACATTTAGGAATCATGCTGAAGCTGAACCCTTTACTTTGTTTCTAAAATTGAGTTTAAAAATAACAGTTTAAGGATGGCTAAAGGTAGAAGAGAAGAGAACAGAAGAGAAGAACAGAAGAGACGAGAACAGAAGAGAACAGAAGAGAAGAGAAAAAAAGAGAAGAGAAAAGAAGACAACAGAAGAGAGGAGAACAGAAGAGAAGAGAAAAGAAGACAACAGAAGAGAAGAGAACAGAAGAGAAGAGAAAAGAAGACAACAGAAGAGAAGAGAACAGAAGAGAAGAGAAAAGAAGACAACAGAAGAGAAGAGAACAGAAGAGAAGAGAAAAGAAGACAACAGAAGAGAAGAGAACAAAAGAGAAAAGAAGATTTTCGAAAATGAAAGTTTTAATGAATCAAAATTTGTTTGATCTTAATGCTGAACTGAAATATTCATATTCATGTGTCATCTCATGCACAACCATCAAACAAAGAAATGATACTCTAGGGAATGACACTTCGTCTAAAGTGGGAAAATGATTACGCTCAAGCTAAAGAAAGTCTATTTTAGTTTTGGCAAACATTTTACAACTTGAGTGCGGAAGCAGCAAGTCAGAGCATAGTACAAAAATAATGAAAGAAACTCATAAATACCTTCTGCTTATTTACTTTATAAACTGAAAGAGGTTGGAGAGGTTGGAGAAGGGGGAGGGGGGGGGGGGGGGAGGAGGAAAATATAGCTTTTTGCCGGAGAATTTCCTTCCTCCGCTAAATTCAAGTTATCTCTGCGAGTTAGTCGTGCATTCACTTAGATCAACTCAGCGGTTGTTTCAGTATATTTATTTTTTCAATTTTCCGAATCATGAGGAAAAAAAACACAACCAAAATCCCGAAAAAATGCTCAATGCTAAATATCATCCCTCATCGAATATCAAATACAAATCTCTAATATACGAAGTTTTACTGCGATATAGTTTCGAGTGTCTTTCGTATTTGAACAAGCAGACGACGTAAAATAATTGATATTAATCTGGTAATATTTTAGTGAATGAGTGCCGTGATTGATCGCGTGACACATTTGCATATTTAGAAGCTTAAGAATAACTCGTTTCAACGACTTTGTGACTAAAAAAGACGTGAGATAATTTTCGAATCACAACAGAGCGTTAATCCCGAAAATTCCTGAGAAACTCTTAGACTTTTTCGAGGAATTATATCCTCGTCAGCCCAGAGGTTGTCTCAGGGTTCAATCTGTGAGTTAGCCATGCCCTGACTTAGATCAGCCCAGAGGTTGTTTCAGGGTTCTATCTGTGAGTTAGCCATGCCCTGACTTAGATCAGCCCAGAGGTTGTTTCAGGGTTCTATCTGTGAGTTAGCCATGCCCTGACTTAGATCAGCCCAGAGGTTGTTTCAGGGTTCTATCTGTGAGTTAGCAATGCTCTGACTTAGATCAGCCCAGAGGTTGTTTCAGGGTTCTATCTGTGAGTTAGCCATGCCCTGACTTAGATCAGCCAAGAGGTTGTTTCAGGGTTATATCTGTGATTTAGCCATGCCCTGCCTTAGATCAGCCAGTCAGGAGGTTGTTTCAAGGTTCGATAATTATTTCAGACCACATCACTCTCGTGCTAATTTCCCAGCTCTTTCGTTCTTATTATTTATGACGAAACTACAACAATAGTAGTCTGAAACTCAAATAAAGAATATAATATACAAAAAGATCGAAATTGGGAAAAAATATACAAAATATCAAAGGATTTCAAAACTTTATTTGATAATAAACTTTATCAAAAACAAATCTCGCGCAGCGGGCGAAAGTGTACATCTTGTCCCACAAACTACTCCTAAAAATATTTTTTGTCAAGGAAATATTTCAGTTCGTTTAACTATTATTGAGAAAAAAAAAATAATTTTTTTTTCCATTTTTCATGCTGCAAGAAACTTAAATTCTTTAACTTTTAGATCTTTCAGCAGGTAAATACGTAAATATGTGAGTCATATTCAGTTTTGAAATGTTTTAATCTCTTTTCATAATCTTAAATACGTAGAATTTATTTATATCTAACGAGTGTTTGAATGTTAAAAGAGTCCATTTTGAAGGAAGTTGTTTTTTGAATGACAGGACCGAAAGAACACATAAAAGAATGCTTAATGTTTTGAAAGTGGGCAAACATCATTTAGGACTCATGCTGAAGCTGAACCCTTACTTTTTTTTCTAAAATTGAGTTTAAAAATGACAGTTTAAGGGTTTTTTTTTTTGCAAGGAAGTTAATAAAGCAACGTGGTCTTCTTTTGCTTTCTAATTCCTTTTTCAAGGCTAATTCAATTGTTGAAGAGTTTCGCTTTAGTGCAAATGACATGTACATCTCACCTCGCTTGAGGCAATATAAGAACGATTCTTCAGAGTTCATTTATACTTTCAGTCGTTGTTCGAGGGAAGTAAGTCACAGAAGAAGTGAGATCTCCTAGCAAGTAATCCAAAGGTAATGCTTCTTAATATTTAAGATAGGTTTTTCTTCGGGAAATGTAGAGGAAAACTTCAAGAAAAATATTTACCAGAGTTTACTGAATTATTTTTTTGCTTTCCATGCACGAGCGGCATTTAGAAATTCATTGATAATTATTTTTCAAGATTTGGAGCATAATGTTTACGCTAGCATGTTTTGGCCATTTGCAGCTTAGACTGATCCGGCTGTTCCAAGTCAGGGCACGGCTAACTCACAGATTGAACCCTGAAACAACCTCTGGGCTGATCTAAGTCAGGGCATGGCTAACTCACAGATAGAACCCTGAAACAACCTCTGGGCTGATCTAAGTCAGGGCAGGGCTATCATAGCTCAGAGATTGAACCCTGAAACAAACTCTGGGATGACACGGCTAACATTATATAAATACAACACAACCTGTGCATTCCTCTATCTTAGAATCACTCTCTTCCATTTAGGCAGAAGAAAATCAAAGATGAATTTCAAACTGTTTGCACTGCTGTGTATTGCCCTCGTGGTGGTGATTATGATGGAGCAAGCAGAGGGTCGTTGCAGGCGAAAGTGTCGTGTGTCCTGCAGGGTGAGGTGTTCTTATAGGCACGGCAGAATCAGGTGTAAACCACGTTGTGGACTCCACTGTAGAATCTCTTGTAGAAGAGGTGATGAAGCTGAACAAATGGTAACTATACATAGAAGCTACTGTATGCCTTATAAATATTGCTTTCTGTTTAGTTGGGGACGCGTGTTGTATTATAACACACAGGACATGAGCGAGCTTTCTTTTTCCTCATTCGTGTCCAAGATAACAAGCTAAAAAGAAAAAGGATATCTCACAAACTTCTCTCGTTTTCTGCCAACCGCTGCGTGTTTTACGACTGCACATAGTACTCGCGTGCGTTTTCTATTTCTTCAATATGACTAGCAAAACTGACTGGCAATAATCTCTTTTCTCATTTGGTAAATACCGATGTGTTCCTTGATTACAGAGTCACTTGTATAGAGTTTGTAAGAGTAAATCTTTCACAAAAGTCAACTGCAGTGTCAAGAAAATGTGCACCTTTAACAATACAAATGTTTTCGAATTCCAAGAAATTTTAATGGTATCAGTAACCAGTGTAAATGATTTTGTGGTCATTAGAATATATTCAATATTCATTCATGATATCCTTAGCCTCACGTTCGTGCAGGTCTGATCACATTTATCGTATTCACATACTTCTATGCACGAATTCAGTTTCAATGCGAAGTTGGCTGGTTTAACCAAAATAAGGCTTGTAAAAAGCAGCAAAAAGCCCGTGCATAGAAGTATGCAAATACATAAAATGTGGTTAAAGGTGCATGAACGCAACCCTAAGCTAGGTTTCATGTACATGAATATTTAAAAAAGGCCTATAGGACTGTTTTATTCCCTTATGTGTGATTATCTTATCTGCAGGCTCTTGAGGATGAGAACGACTCTTCAGTGACATTACCAAACAACTTCAACGACTACGACGAGAACAAGGACGGAAGAATCTCCATCAACGAGTTCAGGAATGTTGTTCCAACAGACAGCGAGGATGGTTTCTCTGCTTTGGATAAGGACGGTAAGACAAGGAACAGATGCTATATATATTAGGCGATTTGATTCTTATAATGCTAGCTAAAGAATCTTCCTTTCCTTTCCTTTCCTTTCCTTTCCTTTCCTTTCCTTCGCTTTGCTTTGCTTCTTTCCTTTCTTCTTTCTTTCTTTCTTTCTTTCTTTCTTTCTTTCTTTCTTTCTTTCTTTCTTTCTTTCTTTCTTTCTTTCTTTCTTTCTTTCTTTCTTTCTTTCTTTCTTTCTTTCTTTCTTTTTGTTTCTTTCTTTCTTTCGCTGTTTCTCCCGTTCTTCTTTTCTTCTTTCCTTCTTTTCTAATTTTCCTCCTTTCTTCTATCGTTCGTTCTTTCGTTCTTTCTTTCTTCCTTCCTTCCTCTCTTTCTTCAGGAACATCTTTTCACCAATCTCAACTTTTCTCTTTCAGAGGATTCATTTCTCAATTGTGAAGAGTTCATGAGATCCAACCTAGACTTCGGTGATCAACAGCCTTCTTGCTAGACATCCCTCACCAAATCGAACAGGAAAAGTCTTTGTCAAACGAAAAACGGCCCGGTTAAAACAACCCAGTTCCCTTGACCAATTTTGTCACTAACCTATTTGTAGGGCTTGGGTACTAAGGCTTGAAGTCAGCCCAGACTCTTCAGGTTTGAGTCGCGGCAATTAAGATCGAGGGAACTGGGTTTCAATACCGTCATTAGAAAATTTACTTAAAAGTTAAGAAATAAATTGATTTTGAAAATAAAAAAATAACGATGTAATCTTGCAAATGAAATATTAAAAATCTTTTATTTTTAACTCGTAGCTTGGTGTGATTTTTTTGTGCAAAATCCTTGATCAAACTTGAACCTTTCTTGATAGAGAAAAAATGGTAGAAACGTCATTTAAGTCATTTAATTTGATATCTAAATGTGAATGTATTGAATCCTCACTCCTTTGTATCATACATGAAGTACGTCCCCTCGCAGAAAAGTCAGAAATTTAGGACATTAAATGTTATAAGTGAAATATCTAGAAGATTCCAGCAAAGTTGTGGTAGTTTTGAATAGCATATTCAGTGTTGCATTTTTCCCTCAAGGCCATACTTTGTGTCCATCATAAAAGCTTTGGAGACCATGGTCTTTTGCTTCTCTAAGATGATGTGTTAAATGTTGAAAAAAAAAATCGAATTTGAAAGGGAAAGCCCTTATTATAATTGAGAACGAAGTTGGCTAATATAGAGGAGTTTCAGGAGTTTTGTGTTTGTTACGGAAGTGCGTCATTTCTCTCGTTCTAAACAGGTTTGACTGGTTTATTCTCCATATAAGGAAGTGTACATAGTTTCATTGTGAGTTGTGAGTAATTATGTGGCGTGACGAATTGGCTGCTGCACACTGAATCCAATAGGTTTTTTCGTTCGACTTCTAAAAATTATCTAAATCTTCTAAGAAATTATCTAATTTTAAATCTCATCACTTCGTTGGCATAGTTAGATTTTCTTAAGAACAAACGCTAGGAGTCAATCCTATTACTGATAAGTATTACTAGTATAATGAGGGTTTATCAGGTCTTGCGTGACATTTTAAATTTTAATCCAATAAAAAAGAAAATATGATATTTGTAAAGAACATAGTAAAATTAGTAAAATTGGAAAGTTTGAAGTGGTTTTGTTGGGTAGCGCCGAAGATATCGGCGACCGAAGTTGGCTGCTTTTACAGAGAAATGTATGGGAAATATGTTGGGAGGCAACAGCTTGCCTTGCTTCAATTGTTTTAAAATGTCACGCAAGACCTGATAACCCCTCATTAATATAGACATAGATTTTCCAATAGACCTGTCCTGTCACGTGATGTCAAAGCAGCTCAATTTTGAGAACAAAATAAAAGAATTTCAATTTCCTTAAAATTGGAAAACTACACTTCTTTTGTCTTTCAAATTGAGCTACATTCCGAAGTGTTGCAAAGGGTCTTTTTAACTTGAGCATATTTTACGAATATTTTCAACCAAATAGATAGAGTTATTAAGAGTTATTGAAATTTTCACAAATAACAATGGTAAAGTAATGGATGTACAACTTCAACTATATTGACACTTTGAAATCTTGGGAACTCTTGGAAAGAAGATTATGTTTTGGATCGATCACATATCAATATTTTTGTTATCTTCTATACGACCCCTTGCATGTGACGTCAGAGCAGCTCAATTTGGAGGACAAAACAGAAGAATTTTAATCTCCTGAGAATTTGAACCTATTGTTTTGCCTTCCAAATTGAGCTGCATTCCGACGTGCTGCAAGGGGTATATACAACGTATAAAAGAAAGGCATTAAAGACAAGTGGTCTGAAGTGAGGAACAAAGTTACACACTCAAAAAAGGGGGTTTTTGAGTAAATAAACGTGCGTGTTTGTTAAACTTTAAATAGTATATTGTATATAAAATAGATCTTAATAGTTCTAGAAATACATAGAGGGAGCTTTCGTGCAGTTTGCGACACTATTTGCGATATTTATTGCGAAAATCAGACAAGATGTTAGACGTCTAGTCTTAGTACAACTTTGTTGCTATGGGAACTACATTTTTGGCGCGTTTTTTATTCGTTGCTACGTAACCACGAGTAGTTTTCGTGACGAAGTCTAGATATTAATAAACTAAAGATAATATACTGAAGCTCAAACACGGAAAGAAGAAAAACAAACAGACAAACAAAAAACTCAAACGATAACCATTCTTATGGGAAGCCATTTCAGTGTTATGGCATGTCGTACTGCGTATGTGCTGTAAAGGCGCGATCACACGGTGCAATTTTCTCTGCAACTTGTCTCGCAATTTGAAAACTGTTGCGAGACAAGTTGCAGCAATCGTTGCGAAAAGTAGAATTCGTTTCTACTTTTGGCCACGATTGCGTCTCCGTTCCACCGTGTAAACCCTCTTGCAACTTGTGTCGCAACGCCTAAGTCATTACCGTACTGGTTTCCCACTCATACGTTAATTAGCAATTATTGGATGAGGCTGAGTATGATATGAAAAAATATATACATAACGAGGAGAGTGTTATCTGCCGAAGCCGTAGGCTTCGAGGTATGCATCATTTTTCATATCATACGACAGCCGAATCCAATGATTGTTTTATTATTTATTCAAAATATTTTCATAGCAAACTCAATTCAGTCATTTAAGAAAGCATTTCAGATAGGTTGGCAAACCTTCCCTGTTGGGAAGCCATGTTTGTCTGGCGGCTAATCTATCGTCCAATATTTAAAAAAGTTATTGGACGAATGACGTTTCTTTCCAAATTTGGTCAGTCAATGCTTGTTATGAAAAATTAATCGGTGGCTGTGGGCCAATCAGAAACGGTGAAATATTTTGAATAAATAATAACAATTCTTATTGGAAGCCATTTCAATGTAACGGCATGTCGTACCGTGTACGTGCTGTAAGTCAGTACTGTACGTTTCCCACTCATACGATAACCATTCTTATGGGAAGCCATTTCATTGTTTTGAAAACCAAAAACAATTAAACAACCAAACAAACAAACAAACAAAAACCTGTGCTTTATTATTGAACGGAAAACGGAAAAAAATAAAAAATACCCAAAATAAACATGCTTTCCCGGAATCAATTGCAAAAGGCAGGAAACTCTGGTAAGTTGCTATGAGATTCATTGGTGTTAAAGCTTGGAATACCATTGACGAGGAAACAAAAAATGCCTCTAGCATATCTAAATTTAAAGATTTACTAAAAGCACCAATCTTGAAGTCATATCTAGATTAATATTCTCTAAAACTCTCTTTACTTTCGTGTGCTATAATTATAGAGAAAAAACCTATATTATATATTCATTTCCTTTTCATAACTTATTTCCTTTTCGCCTATTTTTTTCTCTCAAGTGCATCGTTTACATTATGACTAAAAAACTTTTACTACTTAATATAGATAGCTTACTGGCTCGTATAGCACTGGCTCGTATAGCCACCTTTGGTTATTCCAGTTAGTTAACCCCGAAAAAAACGGCATGTAAATTATTTTTCAACATGTCAAGTCAAGTCAAGTCAAGTCAATCTTTATTTAAACACGGTAGAAATTCATCAGCTATATACAATATACACTAATAATAATAATAATAATAATCTATAATAATGTTAATAATAAGAAATAAAAAGCTGCTTTCCATGAATGCCGTGCCTTATATCAAATCTTTAGTTAGATTTTTGAATTGTTGAAGGGACTGTGCCTGCCTCATATGAACGGGGAGGCTGTTCCATGTTACTGCCCCACTATAACTGAAGCTCTTTTTGTAATATTCAGTCCTTGGAAGGGGGACATTTAGTTTTTCGGCAGAGTCCCTTAGATCGTACCCACACACATGGTTTGAAAACAGTGTACTTAGGTAGTCAGGGGCAAGACCCTGGCGACATTTGAATGTCATTATGGCACGTGCCCTTCTTTGTTGTAAATCAGTAAACTTAAGGTGTAAATAAACATATTGTCATTGTCATTGTCATAGGCATCGATAATATGGCATTTAAGAGATCTTTTCGTGGTAAAATTACTTGAAGTTAAACTTTTCTTCTATTAAACGAAATTGTTTCTAATTTTTAGAAATTGAATACCAATTGCAAATGTTTTTTTTTAGAATGACCTAAGACAAATTGCTTAACTTCTTTTAACTTAATTTTTAGTTTCAAAAATAAATCTGATGATTATAATAATCATTAATGTATTTACTCATTTTTTTAGTTCTTCAAACTAGTCTTGTATTGAAATCCGGGGGGGGGGGGGTACTCCCATATATAGCCTATAAGGGGATGTTCTGCTTAGTTATAGGTATGGTTCTTCGGGATTTTGGTCTTAGACAGGGTATACGATTTCCATGCCGATAATGGCTTGAATGGGGTCATCATTCTTGAATAGGTTTACCCTAAAGGGGTACTAGTGAACACAAGTCTTAGATAGGGCATTCAATTTTAACTTTTTTTCGAAACTAGTTCTCTTCCCCGCCAAAAAAAACCTAACTTTTAGCACGTAACTTTCAACTGTGCCGGCGTATTCAGGTTATATAATTTCTTTTTGGGTCTTACATAGGGTTATAAGTTACAGTATTGTATATTGAACAGGGTATGTTTTTCAAGATATTCTTGTCTTAAATAGGGTCAGGGTCTTCGGGTCCCAGGGAATCAACCTTATCACTGAACCACCCCTTTAGTACCCCCCGGATTGATATGGTGAATAAAAAGGCGAAAATTGCACCAACAATTCAAAAGAGAAGTTTATTAGAGCTTCCGTTTAGCAATAAATAAATGCTCAAATAGTTTGCAGGCTGATAGGATTTCTATAGCAAAAGTATTTTATTTTTGACCTAATCATAGCATAGTATCTATGAAAAGACATATATTTGATGTGATTGACTGCCGGAACATGCAGACAAAGCTCATAATATTGAGTTTTAAAAGTTTATTGCTTGATATCAATCAGCTGAATGAATCTCACGAATCTCATTACCAGCCTACAATAACAGGCAAACACTGCCCGTCATGTGCTATCAACCAGAGAGTATTCTATTGCTTGGTATCAATCAGCTGACTGGCTTTGTATAGCTTTTCAGTTAATCCAGTTGGTTCGCACCTTTATGTAAGGATAAATGTTTTTTTTCGTAATTCATTTGTGTATTTTTAAGGTGCAAATAAAGACATTGTCATTGTCATTTTCATTGTCTGAATGCATGAATCTCATATTACCAGTTCAGAACGGGACAAGTAACGGGGACTTATTTTTAAATTTTAAATTTAAAAGCTATTCTAGGTCATCCGTGTAGTATTCTCACGCTAAACTGTGAATCGAATGCACGAGTTTTATTTTTAGTTTCTCAAGGTTTTTCACCATAAATATCACCTTGTTCCACTATTTTGTATTGGGTTGTCATGGAAAATGCCCACTGAAAATAAAGTTGGAACGTGATTGGTTGCGAAGGAACCAATCAGAAGAGATAAAACACAGTCTCAATGAGTATTTAATTTTGAGTTTTGGTAGATTGAGTCAGATGTTTCCAAGATGAATGTCAAAAAGGTGGTCGCAGCTTTCGCAATTTTCTTTGCTCTACTGTTGGAAAATGTTGATGCGGAAAAGGCAACAACATCCCCGTCATCGGGTTCGTGCACTAGAAGAGTGTGTATAAGATGGCGACTTATCAATTTTGATTATATTTGCATTCAATGGGCCACTGTAGTGAATTGTAAAAGGAAAAGGGACGTCATTGAAGGGCCATTACCAAAGGTACTTGACACACCAAATTCTCTCGCGAACTCCATCAGTGCAGTATGAGCCGTGAAACTGCTGAGCAAATATTCTCATCGCAAGGGGATGAATTAAAAGAGATTCATTAATCGCTTGACAACTTTCTCGATTTTCGGCAATTATCGAAATTGCTCATTCCATTATCACTATAGGAATTATTTTATTTTATTCTTTTTTCAATTTTCATGATTATTTCAGTCGTCATCATCATGTTGTTGCTGTTGTAGTCGGTAGTGGTGTTAGAATATTTCAGTCTTCTCGTTCTTGTTCTTCTTGTTCTTCTTGTTCTTAATTGTTCTCATTCTTCTTGTTCTTCTTCTCAGTTCCTAGTTCTTAGTTCCTAGTCTTCATCTCAGTTCTTCTCCTTCTTCTAATGCAGTGCACTATTGCATTATTGCTATTGCACTGATTCGGGTTGGTTAGTGGTGGTGATATTATGATTTTTTTTCCATAGCGTTTGCAGATCAATAACATCCCTTAACGTAAATATTGATAACAATGGTAATGTACAATATATACCCTATTACATGACACTTTTGTGACGTGCTAAATTCGTGTTTCTTTCAGTTAATAGTTGATATATTTAGATTTTTCTTTTACGAAAGAGCTTTCTAAGTTCTACACGACAGATCTTGGTAGATCGTGTATATGTAACATGATATGGTCAATGGTCTTTAATGTGCATGCATTCTCAAACGGTTATAAATTGCAAGAAGTTCCCAGAATTGGCAGCCAATCAGAATTTTGTCCTCGATATTGATCCGCTTTGAGATCACGTGAAAGGGATCTAATAACGTCAGATAATTGTTTGAATTTTTCTATTTTTCACAGGGAACGACCTCATCTCTTGAAGCGAGTCTCTGAAAGCTCCGTAGGACTTAGATGGCAGATCTGTTAGGCACCACTCGAAGAGAGCTAAAGATTAAAATAATAATGATAAAATAGTCACAGAAAAAGGGTTTAAAGCCAAGTGTAAAGTGATTGAGCAAATTAAATTTAGTAAAATCATAAAATAAAATTATAAAATCCTTTGATTTCCTTTTTTTTTTTAATTGGTGACTGCAAAGTATTTCAGTTCAGAAACTATCGCTTTTGGAAACCAAGGGTGGGGTAGCAGTAGTACACTCAGCTTCTCACCTCTGGGGTCTCTGGTTTGAATCCTGGACTCAATTCTTATTGTGAGTAGAGTTTGTTGGGTTTCTCCCATGATTCCAGAGTTTTCTCCAGGTTCTCTAAATGTTATTTAGATTTTAAAAAAATCTTAAAATTGTAATTTTATATTTATTTGAAACCTGAAACAACCTCTGGGCTGATCAAAAACGGCATTTATATTCGCAATCACTTAAAAAGAAAGAAAGAAAGAAAGAAAAGAAGAAAGAAAGAAAGAAAGAAGAAAGAGAAAGAAAGAAAGAGAAGAAAGAAAGAAAGAAAGAAAGAAAAGAAAGAAAGAAAGAAAGAAAGAAAGAAAAGAAAGAAAGAAAGAAAGAAGAAGAAGAAGAAAGAAAGAAAGAAAGAAAAAGAAAGAAAGAAAGAAAGAAAGAAAGAAAGAAAGAAAGAAAGAAGAAAGAAGAAAGAAAGAAAGAAAGAAAGAAAGAAAGAAAGAAAGAAGAAAGAAAGAAAGAAAGAAAGAAAGAAAGAAAAAAAAAGAAAAGAAGAAAGAAAGAAAGAAAAGAAAGAAAGAAAGAAAGAAAGAAAGAAAGAAAGAAAGAAAGAAAGAAGAAAGAAAGAAAGAAAGAAAGAAAGAAAGAAAGAAAGAAAGAAAGAAAGAAAAAAGAAAGAAAAAAAGAAAGAAGAAAAAAGAAAGAAAGAATTAAGGTAATTCTTGGTATGTATATAATAAAATATTCTAGTGTATTTTTTATGGATTTTTTTTGCTCGTTCGTATTATACAGGACATTATCTTGACCAAGAATTAAAAATTTAATTAAACGCGATTTTTTCCCGATTTTATTTTCACCTTTTACTATTATCTAAATTGGGCTCCCTGTGGTGAAACTTAAAAAAACCCTCTGTTTTATTTGTTTTATTTGTTTCTCTGGTTGTCTTCATTCATTCCAATAAAACATGAATAAAACATCACTAGTGTAATATATTCGTGTCCCGTAACCTATCGAGTGATATCCCGCGGGTGGTCACATGATAGGTGTTGGTTATGGCCCGGTCCATACTCTTGTCAGTCTTATCTTGTTGTTGGTTCTTGTTCGTCTCGTTGTCTTCCCAGCGTTCAACACAGAAGACATCAACCCGGCGTGCTTTGCGATTATTTCAATCCCAGAAACTCCAGGTAAACTTAGACTGTTTAGATTAGCGAATAACACTATTCTCTTACTAGTTCACAGTTTTTCCTGGCTTTTTTATCTTTTTCTTTAATTTGAATTCGGATTTTCGTGGAGTCCAATGGCGGACCTGAATCCATGGCGACTCTGTGAACGATTTCTTGCAACTGACTCAAAGAAATTCTACAAAACTCACCTCGTTGATCTTCTACAACCTTCTCCTATCTCAATGAAGGCTCTCTGCTTCAAACAGAGCTAAAAACCAATCATTCTTGATCCTTTAGAGGGAATTTCCTCGGAAAATTTCGCTTTGAGTTGGTTTGAAAGACAATGCAAAGACGCTGAATTGTAATTTGCGCGCCATTACAAAGCACATGGTTTCACGATCAAACACCCTGGAAATACTTCTTCCTTACTTCTCGAACCGTTTTTACTCCTTTTATTTAATGATTTTAGCCTGCAAAGCCTCTTCAGGGATCATCAAATCAGTTTTGGATGGATTCCAAGGACATTTCTTTTGACTACTGAAGTTAAAAATTTTAGTCCGGATTACTTCCAAATTACGAGGATTTTGCTTAAATTTTATGGTAGAGCCGTTGATTTTATGTCATTTGTTCATAAATATCCTAGGTTGTTGTGTTTTGAATTCTGTAGATAGATATATTATGAGCTCAAAGCGTAAGAAATCTTGGCTTTAGTTAGTAGATTTCAAGCATGAAATTGGCAAACTAGCATGAAAGCCACACAGTTCTTGTCTGTGGTGTTTAGTGTTGAAAATGCATTCTAGATCAGCTATGAATATAAGCTATTAAAATATTGTAAAACTCTAAAACCTCTGTTTTTAGCTTTCTAGAATACTTAAAAATATTTTACTTTGTAAGCTGTTTTGATTTTAGCTCAGAATTTTTCAAAGATACTTTGCATTTTGCTTGGTGTAGTAGGGAAAAATCACTTGGTTAAAAGAAATCTCTTTCAATGAAAATGAGCAGACTATTTCTTCAAAAAACAACCTCTGTTCAGATCAAACCCTGAACCAACCTCTGGGTTGATCTAAGTCAGGGCATGGCGAACTCACAGATCAAACCCTGAAACAACCTCTGGGCTGATCTAAGTCAGGGCACGGCTAACTCACAGATCAAACCCTGAAACAACCCCTGGGCTGATCTAAGTCAGGGCACGGCTAACTCACAGATTGAACCCTGAAACAACCTCTGGGCTGATCTAAGTCAAGGCACTATCTTGAAAGAAAGCTGTGCCTTTGGATCAATGCGAGATGAATAGCTTGCAATGATAGAGCAATGAGAGTATTGTCCAAAGTGTTAAAAAAATATCTCTATCATTGCAAGCTCTCCTTTCATCTCGCTTCAATGCAAAGGCACTGCTACCTTTCAAGAATATGCAGGGAACTGTGAAGGGGACTATTGAAATTGAGAGTGTTGGGAGACTGGATGAACAACCCAGTGTTAGGTTTTGTAGAGGGAGGAAAATCAGAGAATCAGGAGAAAAACCCTTGAATCGTGATGATTTATCATGCAATTTAGATACAATTTATACAATATTTGCCATCACTGAAACAGTATTTATTTCAATTAGAATTTTTAGGAATGATATTTAAAAAAATATTATGAAAATACAATTCCTTGTATTTCAAAGAGTTTCAGTCTCATCTTCAGGAAACAAAGTCTTGGAGTCTCAATAGTTTAGAATAATAGATCACAAATGTTAAAGAGTCCATTATTGCCTCAGGCACAGAACTTTACTATGACTCACAGATATGTCTGAGGATAAAGGACCTGAGTGTCAGGAACAGACAATGAAATATTCTCCTTATTTTTTAATGCCATTTTTCTCCAACCACCCTATTTTTTTTGGCTTTTTGGTTTTTTTCTTTCCTTCAGCAGACAAATAAGAAAGTTAATAAAATATTAATGAAATTGAATAAATAATAATTCTATCCCTTCTCATCAACTCCCTCGTCCTTGATCCATTCCTCTCCCCAGAGGTGGATCCAGAAATTTGACAAGGGTGGTGAACTTTGATTCTTAGAGCAAGAAAATTCCAAATATTGAAGCAATCAAGATCTTTCAGGGATATTCGAATATTAGACTCATAATACAGTAACAACAAGTGTTATACAAAATACTTGCATTGTTAAGCGCATTGTAACTATCAATAAATATTCTGATACAGATTTAAATTGCTGAATGCATAACTGCAAAAAAGGGCGGTGAAAAGTCACCCAGTTCACCCCCCCCCCCCCCCCCTCCGTCCGCCCCTGCTCCCATCAAGGGTAGTGTAGCAGTAGTTCATTCTCTTCTGTCTCGTCTCTGGGTTTAGCAGATATCACAAGTGAACAATGTCTAGACTGTCTCAATTTAATTTTTTCTCTCCTGGTTATCAAACAGAACTTCATAACTCATTATTTGATTATGTCTATTGTAACCTACACCATTTTTTTGTATAACAAACTAGTGTATAGATTGAGGTTTTGCACCATCACATGATGGCAGCCATGAGAGGAGGCACAACAATAGAGCATTTTCCCCCTGGGAAACTGAATTCTTTCTCATGTAAATCAGATTAGACCAGATTCAATTGTTCCTGCCTCCTGTCATGGCTGCCATCACGTGATGGTACAAAGCCTCTATTGTCAACCTCATGGCCATTGTTACTGTATGTTCTCTGGGGGTCAAAACAATGAAAAAAATTTTTACATGAGAAATTATGTTTTCCAATCTTTGGAGAAGAAGACTCTTGTTTTTATCCTCAAATAGACCTCTTGCACATGACATCAAAGCAGCTCAATTTGGAGAACAAAACAAAAAGAATTTCAATCTTGAGAATTGGAAAATTATTGTTTTTTCCTCAAAACTGAGCTGCATTCCAACATGCTTTGTGGATCTATAGGGGATTGTTGTGTGGGAGGTCTATATTGCCAATCATGAGCTCTCATTGGGTAAGCCATGTGCATTAGTGGTCCATATCCCACAGCTCAGGGACTGGTCATAAAGTAAAGGAGGGGGGGTGGGGCTGCAAAACTAGAATTGAATTAGCATATTTTTATCATGGCCCATTATTAAATGCGATTGAAAAAGTGATGACCCACCCCCAATTTTGAAGCAAAATTGCATAGATGTTAGATTTTCCATTTTATAGATAGCCCACCTCTTTCAAGGAGCTCAAAATTATGTGGCCCATTCTCTGTTTTTGCCAGCCCACCCCTTTACTTTATGACCAGTCCCTCAAGGTTTAAGTCATCTGTGGCCCATTTCCATTCAGTTATGACTTAATTCGGAAGCATGGGTCACTGGTGTAGCGATGAGGCCACTCTCCTCTCACTAATTGATGTGACCCAAGTTTAATTTGAGTCCTGTCCTGTGGAGCTTGGGGTTGTATGTGAGTAGAGTTGCTTGTTGGTTCTCTCCTGTGCTTCAAGGGTATTTCTCCAGGTTCTCTGGTTTTCCACCCTCCATAAAAATCTAAATTCTTCTAAATTCTAATTGGAATTTAGTGGATAAAGAGTTACTCTGTAGAGATGCCACTGCTAAATCCTATTTATTATTATTATTTTATTGTTAATTATCATGAAATGTATCTCTAATGTTATGGTGTATATTTACCAGGTTGAAGCGACAGTATTACCTGTCAATCACCATGGAAGCCGTCCATTTAGAACAGATGCCTCCCCCTGAAAAAGAACCAGAGGAACAAGAAAAAGAACATACTGTAGAAGGTATGAGTACTGTCTTAGTCAAGTAATTATATAAGCAATAATATTGTATTGAATAAATATCATTTTGAAGAGATTAGTGTTTCATATTTCTTTGTGCGATAACAAAATCACACGACCATGTAGCTGGAGCGTGATTTGTAAGTTTGATTTGCTGAGGGAGGATAACCAGATAACCCAGAAAAAAAAAACACGAGGCACAGGAGAGAACCAACAAGCAACTCTACTCACATACAACACCCTACAACACCTAGCCAGGTGGAAATCCAACCCCATTTGCAGTGGTGAGAGGCGAGCGCTCTTACTGCTACACCACCCATGCCCCTCTAAAGTTAGTAGTTCAACTATAAGGTTTATCAAATTAACAGTTGATTTGACAATTCTATTTACAGAAACAGTTGAGGAAACCTGTGAAGAGTCAGGTGGTGTAGAAGCTGTCAATCAAGTTGCAGGTCAGACAATCAACTCAACAGAACAAGAAGTTATTGGCTTACTATTGGCTCAGCAACATGTGTTCTCTAACTCAAATGCCGAAGCTGAATCTGTCAAAGCTGTTGCTATGGTACCACGAGAAGTGCTTCAAGATGAGACTGTTGTTGAAGAGGTTAGTTTTTCTTTGAAGGCCGGCATGTTTGTTAAAGCTGTTTATATATAGGGAAGCATTGGTGCTGTAACTGCACTGTAATAGGGCTGCATGGCTATTCTAAAAATAGCCTGCTTAATAGATGCATGACTCAGACAAGCGTATATTATACTGCAAAGAAAACGGAAAAACATATTAATTTTTGTTTATTTATTTTTTATTACAAAGCATTTCTTTTCAAAAAAAAGTTGTCATTGAAAACCAAATTGGCAGAAATCTGACTCAAGGAGATGAGAAATTTGGTTTGTTTGTCTGAGTTTGACGTCACTGCCATGCAGCCCTATTGCTTCACCTCTCACAAATGCAAGCTGAATTCAATTCCCAGACTTGGTGCTGTATGTGAGTAGAGTTGCTTGTTGGTTCTCCACTGTGCTTTGATTGTTTTTCTCTTGGTTCTTCAGTTTTCCTCCATCAGTAAATTCCAAATTATTATTAATCTGGCATTGAAAGCTGTTGAAGATTTTGTGCAGGAAAGGGGTCATCATATTATACCAATACTCCAGTTCTGAGTTCTCTGTTGCTCAGGCTAAACCTTGATTTTGTATTGAATTATTTTGAATGTATACATTCCAGTGAAAGTCCATGGAATTTCAAAGTGTTTGTATTGTTGAAGTTTAACATTCTTTACTTTACCGTTGGTACAGTATTTGTGAATATTCTGACACTGAAATCAGGCTAACCCTGAGTAAATGAGTCTGTAATCAAGGAACACCGCAGTATTGTATGAATCAGAAAATGGTTTATTCCACCTTAAGAGAATGGATAAAATATAAATGAATAAAAAATTGAATAAATGAATGTTACATATACATTTCCAGGAATTGGATCTTCTTCAGTGTGGTTGGACCGGGGCTGACAGTTTTTTTAAAATAAACATATTCTATATTATTAAAAATGATTTTGTTTGTTCATTGTTGATGTAGGTGACTGACCAGTCTAGCCTTGAGAACAAACCAGACCATGAGATCATTGTTGGGCAGCAGTGTGAACAGGAGAGCGCAACAGCATCTATCATGGAGACTGTTCAGCAGTCTAGTGAAGGTAATGACAGTAATTAAAATATATAATGATAATAATAATCTTTAATGAGGTAGCCAACATCACAAAGTGATTTACAGAAAGGTCCTCAGTAAAAGAAAATATATATATAAATAAAAATGTACATATAAGATGGACATCATTCATATAATTTAAAGTATAATGTATATGAGAGTTAAAAGAGTGGTCTCCATGAACCCAAGAAGTAGAGTGTATCTGTGATATGGTGAGCATGAAGTAAGACCAATTTGGCGTGTGTGTGTGTGTGTGAGAGAGAGAGGGTTGAAAATCTAGATCTAGAGTTCAATTGTGTTTAGTGATGGAAGGAAGTGGCCAAGGAGAGGTGTGGCTGACGTATTGAGCTATTTTAACAAGCAATTAGATCTGGAACAGGGTTCTTACTGTCAGGGAATTTTGAATAATTAATAATTGGTCAGTGAATTTTTGGCAATTTTCCCAAAAGTCAGAGGATATATGGTCCCTTTCACAGTTCCCTGCACCATCTTGCATCAACACGAGATGAACGGTGAGCTTGCAATGATATACAGACCATTTTTTTAAGACCTAAAGAGGACAATTATTCTTATGTCTATCATTGCAAGCTCATCTGTTTGTCTCTCTTTGATGCAAAGGCATGGCTTCCTTTCAAGATGGCACAGGGAACTGTAAATGGGATTATTTCTGTCCGCCTTCACAAAACTATTGGTTAAAATTCAGAATTCTTAGTAAGGCTTCCTTTGGTCTAATTGCCACATATTTTTTTTACAAATATGCACACATTGTGGTCAGTGAATACTGTTTTTTTTTGGTCAGGGAAAAGTCAGGAAATTTAATTTTTCCAGATGAGTGGAAACCCAGTCAGAAAGTCCATGTCAGCTTCAAGTTCAAATTTTATTGAAATTTGAATTATTTAATCTATTTGAAATTATAAAATTTTTTTGTCTATACAGACCACACCCAACAAAACACAGACAACTATGTGTCCGTCCAGTCCAGCTTGGCGGCATCAGATCTTGTACAGTCAGTAGTTGTCAGCACAGCTGGTGGTGCTGTGTACCTTGAACAACAAGCTATAGCACTGACTGAGCTTCCTGCTGGAGTCCATGCTATTCCTGCAACAGGATTTGAAGGAGGTTTGTACATGCGTGTTTGTTTTATGATCTATAAAATGTGCAAATAAAATATGAGGCATGCAATGGTAGTATTGGTGGCATACATGTCGTCTTTCATCACTGTGGTTCCAAAGGTTCGGTTCACTGGTTCGAGCTGTGTGGATACTATAGAGGCTTTGGACCATCATTTGATGCAGCCATGACAGGACTCAGGCAGGAACAATACAATCTTGATGAAACTTTGCAATTTTACTAATATTGATGTGACAAATTTGATAATTAACTCCTTTTCCCAATAAATCTTATAATATTGTGGTAGTGTGATATGGTTCTATTATCATGATAATCATTGTCTCTAACTTATTTATCAGTAACAAAATTGTTTTTTTTTAATTTCATAGCAACATATGTTCACCAGACATCTGATGGCACAAGCTATGTCATCACCTCCGAGGGTGGTGCTTTTGAAGCCCCCACATCTGTTACCATGGGCAACATTGCTGAATCCAGTGGTTCCATGGTAACAACAACAGGAGAGACAGTCGACCATAGTGGAATCCTGGAACAATATGCACAAGTGCATCAAGGTAACCAGTCAGAGCATGGAGACCATACAGGTACTTTGTACGTGTTACATGAGGACCCTGATGCCCAGGATGCACTCGACCAAGAAGCACAGGTAGGGAATGGTAACTACTGGTATTTCATTTTCATGTTTTTCATTTATTCATTTTTTTTTTATTCATCCATTCTCTCAACTATTCATTTACTTGTTTATTCATTGATTCAGTCTTTTAGTCACTTATTGATTTGTTCTTTCATCCATCCATCCATCCATCCATCCATCCATCCATCCATCCATCCATCCATCCATCCATCCATCCATCCATCCATCCATCCATCCATCCATCCATCCATCCATCCATCCATCCATCCATCCAGTTGCATTATAAGTCATTTTTTCCTTTGTCTTTTGATACATTTTGATAGTCAAGGCATGAATCATGAAGGGCTTGATATATAAGTCATTCTCTTTATTTCTCAGGCAACTCCTAAAAAGATCTATCACTGCAACATTGATGGCTGTGGCAAGCAGTTCTCGACGACATATCGCCTCAAGGCCCATGGCCGCAGTCATACTGGTGATACATTCCGATGCGAAGAAGATGGGTGCAATAAATCATTTATAACCCACAGCGACTTGACGAAGCATGTCAGGACACACTCAGGGGAGAAGCCGTACCGATGTGAGCATGAGAATTGTGGACGGGTTTATACTACAGCACACCATCTTAAGGTACTTTGGTAGTGTTACTGTATATATGGGGGAAGATAGGTAGAATAGGTAGGAGTGTATACTACAGCACACCATCTTAAGGAACTTGGAGTAGTGTTACTGTATATATGGGGGAAGATAGGTAGAATAGGTAGGAGTGTATACTACAGCACACCATCTTAAGTTACTTGGGGTAGTGTTACTGTATATATGGGGGAAGATAGGTAGAATAGGTAGGAGTGTATACTACAGCACACCATCTAAAGGTACTTGGGGGTAGTGTTACTGTATATATGGGGGAAGATAGGTAGAATAGGTAGGAGTGTATACTACAGCACACCATCTAAAGGTACTTGGGGGTAGTGTTACTGTATATATGGGGGAAGATAGGTAGAATAGGTAGTAGTGTATGCTACAGCACACCATCTTAAGGTACTTGGGGTAGTGCTACTGTATATATGGGGGAAGATAGGTAGAATAGGTAGGAGTGTATACTACAGCACACCATCTAAAGGTACTTGGGGGTAGTGTTACTGTATATATGGGGGAAGATAGGTAGAATAGGTAGGAGTGTATACTACAGCACACCATCTAAAGGTACTTGGGGGTAGTGCTACTGTATATATGGGGGAAGATAGGTAGAATAGGTAGGAGTGTATACTACAGCACACCATCTAAAGGTACTTGGGGGTAGTGTTACTGTATACATGGGTGAAGATAGGTAGAATAGGTAGGAGTGTATACTACATTACACCATCTAAAGGTACTTGGGGATAGTGCTACTGTATATATGGGAAAGATTTGTGTATTTGTAAGGTGCAAATAAAAACATTGTCATTGTCAACTAAGCCTTCTGCGATAGTTACTATGGAGATGGCTTTAGGGATATTTCCCCCTTTTTCCCCTCTATTAAAACACTTTTTTAAAATATTTGATTGACAGGTCCACGAACGAGCACATACCGGAGAGAAGCCATTTAAGTGTACATTTAATGACTGCACCAAAGCCTTTGCTACTGGTTATGGACTGAAGAGCCACACACGAACTCATACCGGTGAAAAACCATACAAGTGTCTGCACGACGAATGTGGCAAAGCATTCAAGACATCAGGAGATCTGCAGAAACACATCCGAACACATACTGGTGAGATGAAATAGACACTTTCCATGTAACATCAAAGCAGCTCAATTTCAAGGACAAAGCAAAGGAATTTGAGAATTGGAAACCTATTGTTTTGTCCTCCAAATTGAGCTGCGTTCCGACGTGCTGTAAATTACAGACTCATTTACTCAGGGTTAGCCTCCTTTCAGCATCAAAATATTCACAAATATCGATGGTAAAGTGAAGAATGTGCAACTTCAACAATACAAACACTTTGAAATTCTACACACCTGTACTGAAAAACGTGGATATTCCACACACAATTGAGGCTAAATACGAGCAAGAGAGAATTCAAAACTAGTGTATAGCTGGGTTTCACTTGACGTCATTTCCTGTCTCGTGCGGAATGTTCCTCAGCTGAATCACAAGTTTTCAATAGAATTCTTTCTGGTTGACAGCACATGGTGGTCAGTGTTTGACCACCATTTGGAGCAGATAATCAGATTCAAAGACTTTTATCAGCTGATTGAAATCCAGCTATAGACCCCTTGCAGCACGTGGGAAAGCAGCTTAATTTGGAGGACAAAAAAATAGGTTTCCAATTCTCAGGAGATTGAAATTCTTCTGTTTTGTTCTCCAAATTGAGCTGCTTTGACGTGACGCGAAAGGGGTCTATATTCGTGCGCCTCCTAAACTACTTCTTTATCCCTAAAAGTCACATCTTTAGATACGCTATTTATTTCCACTCAGATTTTTTACTCCCCCCCCCCCCCCCCCCTCGGTAATTTTTACCCTCGGAGCAGAGCTTAAGGAGACTCTTTCAGGGTATACCCATCAACTCAACCATCTTTATGTTCTGTTTGCTTCAGGTGAGCGTCCATTCAAGTGCCCCTACGATGGGTGTGGTCGTGCTTTCACAACCTCTAACATACGTAAAGTTCACATGCGTACACATACTGGCGAAAGACCCTACATCTGTGAAGCTATTGGATGTGGACGGGCATTTGCTAGTGCTACGAACTTCAAGAATCACTCCCGTATTCACACTGGTAAGTGATCAGCAAAATTTCGCGTTGTTTCCTTGATTTTGAAAAGTCCCCTTCACAGTTCCTTGCAACATCTTTAGCCCTGAGCCATCTTGAAAGGTAGCCGTACTTTCGTATCGAAGCGAGACTAACAGTGAACTTGCAATGATAGAGACATGTGAATAATTGTCCAAGGTGTTAAAAAAGGTATCATTGCAAACTCACCGTTCGTCTCGCTTCAATGAAAAGGCACGTCACAGTTGGAAGCATAAACCTTTATAACTTAAAGACGCAACGCTCAAATAAAGAAATATTTCTTCATTCAACTATTCACTTCATATAGAATCAATACTGAAAGTATCGTATCAGGATTTAGGTGCACTTTAAAATACAAGTGAGGAAATACGAATAGACGATTTTCGAGATACACGAGCGCTTTCAAAAATATCGCAGGCGCAGACATGAAAAAGAGGCATTTTCGGGCAAGATCACGCGCGCTATTGCCTCTTTCCGAAAATGCCTCGAGATCATGTCTGCGCCTGCGTCTATTGGAAATTATATGAAAGAAAATTTGTAAAGCATTTAAAACGTCTTATTTCTACTGTTTTAGGTGAGCGTCCTTACCTGTGTCAAGTCCATGGCTGTAACAAACGCTTCACCGAATACTCTAGCCTGTACAAACATCATGTGGTCCACACCCACAACAAACCATACACCTGTAATATATGTAACAAGACCTATAGACAGACTTCTACTCTAGCCAACCACAAGAGGACTGCTCATGGAGAAGTAGAAGGTAGGACATTTTGGGAGTGAGCAGGGGCGGATCCGGGGGAGGGGTGCAGGGTGTGCGCAGTGGCGTAGGGAGGGGGCATCCTCCCTAAAAGTTTTGGTAGTTAAGTAATTGGTTGTGTGTTAACCATTTTTTTTGTTGGAACTTTTTTTGGCCTTTTTTTGTACTGGGTGCCCCCACTGTTTGTGGAGAAATATTTCCCTATTTTCGTCGCAAATATCGCTTTGTTTCTTTTTTTGCTTTGGCGCTTTTGGCGGAGGTGCCCCCCAGAACCTAAGTCCTCGCTACGCCCCTGGGGGTGCGCAATCCTTTGCGTCGACTTTGTACCCCTATTTTGAAAATGACCAATACAAAATATATTTTTTTCTTTTTTCTGAGGGTTGCGCCCCCTTCTCCCCCGAGCCGACTTTGTGCCCGAATTTGCAACTGGTAAGATATCCGACACAAGGTTCGGTTTTTATTTTCTAATGGAACAATTACTGATAGCTTGTAGCGTCCATGTCCAATCAGCCAATCAGGAAGCGAGATTATGAACAGTTTGGTAATTATTTTAAATTCTGTTTTTAATAGAATTTGATGAAGACGGTGCGCCTGCGAACAAGCGTCAGCGGATACAGTACACAGAAATGCCAGGCCACCACGCCTATGCCCAAGTGGTGACAGACGAAGCGTCAGTAGCAGCAATCCAAGCAATGGATGGCACACTGGCCGATATGCAGCAAATAACAGAAGGAACCCAGATAACCATTCCCGTTGCTATAGCAACTGAGTCGGGTATAGAAGTACACGACGCCCGTGGTTTACAGCATTCGATCGCTCTGTCAGAGGGTGAACAGATCCCTGCTAGTCATTTGGTCGAAGGGAATGGTCATGAAATCGATATTGTCTCGTCTCCGAACACCGTCGTTGTTACCTCGTTAGAGGGCGGCGCTGTCGTGACTCAGGCCAGCGATGACACACAGAGATATCACGTTGTGCATACTGGGCTGCCTGGTGAGGAAGAGGTGACGGAGGTCGTACATGTACAGATGGTGAAGGAGGGTGGTGAAGAGATTACACAAGAAAATACGAACCAAGAAAACACTGAAAACATGGAAGGAGGTAATATAATATATAATTATCAATGAAATACCTATATTCCATTTCAAAAATTTGATATTTTCACATGTAAAAATATCGTCACTATGGTTACATACTTCTTATAGCAGAAAAAAGCTCGAAAAAGCTTTCTTTTCTTTTTCATTAATAATCATATAATAAACAGAATATTACATGTCATTCTCATATACATTTTAAAATTTTCCTTTTTCCCTTTTAGCCGAGCAAGCTGTCCTTGTGGAGCACCAACGAATCCTCAACGCCAAAGCCACTTTAGATGAGGTTCTAGCTTCTCAAATCACTCAAGAAAATACCCAAGAAATAACTACATCAGAACCTTAGGGAAGACATTAACCTAGGCTATTGTACTAGCTTTCTTAAAAGTATGTTTGTAGAGATTGTGAACTTTGTATAGCCTGAGTATTGAGCAACGATGCCAATATGTTATAAATAGCCCTTGTTCTCTGGATCTGGTCTCTCCTGATCGGCTTTCACTCTAGCTACTTCGTGATTGGCTATGTTTTTCGGGGTGGTTCCAGTGGATAAACATGGCTCGTTGGACTTCGGTGCGCACCAGTATTTTTAAACTGAAGAAGATTATTTGCTTTTCTTAATATTTATGCATAAAGTTCTTAGTTTCACATTCATACAGCTCATTAAATACATGCATCAAGCATTCCGCGCTACTGCTCTAAGCGCATGCTCAGGGGATTAAAAAATGAGATAATATTTTGTAAAACATGTTATATTTTAGTTGTGTTTTTCTTGTCAAACACAATTTTCATTAAATATTCAAGATCGCGTACCGTTAAGTGAATTTTGAGTCAAATATACCAAAAAATTGCACATTTTACAAAATAGTATCCCACTTTTTAATCCCCTGAGCATGCGCTTAGAGTAGTAGCGCGGAATGCTTGATGTGTGTATACGCCTTATTATATTTGATAAAACCAGCCAGATTCACTTCACAAAGCCCCTGTTTGAAGTATATGCAAATGAATTAAATGTGGTCACACCTTTGCGCAGTGCGCTGTAATTCTAGTGAGCTGCATGAATGTGAGGCTAAGGACTTCATGCATAAATATCAACAAAAGGTTATTCTTTATTGAACTTACAATGCGACCCCTTGAATCAGCACGTAAGTCACATAAGAGGAAAACGTTTGCGCATACTCGAGCTCGGGTCAAGTATAAGCCAGTTCAAAGTTTAAGAATAGTTTTCAGTGCGCATGCGATTTTATCCCGAATTTCTCACCTTCTTTTGTTTAAACCTTTTGTTTTTAATTAAACAAAAGGTGAGAAATTCGGGATAAAATCGCATGCGCACTGAAAACGATTCTTAAACTTTGAACTGGCTTATACGAATGATTTCAATTCTTGGTCCCGAAAAGATCTTCAAAATCTTTGTATATTCAAAACAAATGAAGGATTCCATTCTATACTATACAACAACTTATATCGCGAATGTTTTCCCATTTCAAACCGCCATGTTGATTGACATATCAAAAGAAACCAAGACGAACTCTTTTGTTCAAGTCAGCCAACATGGCGGCTTTGATGCAAAGTACACATGCGTGAGCATCTTACGTCTCCATGGAAACGGATCTTTTCATTTTGGTTTTACTCAGGGCGCTACTTTAGAAAATATTTCACTCAATATCACAGTGTGTTTCGCATAACTTTTGGCGGTAGATTCCGAAGTTCGCGAAGTTGTCATTGCGAACTTCCAAAGTACGACTTCAACTTCGGAACTTCCGAACGAACTTCGGAATCTATCGTCAAAAGTTATGTGAAACGCCCTGTCAGTCAGATAACAGAGTCGCTAACCGAACCTAACTGATTTTTAAGATATTTGTATTTAAAGCAATCTTATGTTCGTTAGTAGTGTATCTTATTGTTTCAACAAAAAATGTAGTTAAAGAATAGATATTGATAGTGTTTGGTATACTGAGCCGGGCTCGTCTTTGCCACACTTGATAATGGGAGAGTCTTGAAGAGGGATCCGGGGTGATCACCATTTAACCGTAGAAACCGGAAAATCCGCTTTGAAAACAAATTAATAGTAATATGTATCATTCCGACCGGAAAGTTCCAGAAAACTCGGTTTTCCGATTGAGGTAATCTACTTTTCCCGCTCTTTTCGGGACGCGTGTACCATTTGTCGGATTAGAATCGAGAATAGAAAATCGCTTACCATTCCAACCGGATAGATTTTTTCACTACGCTTCTCAGTTGAGCTTGGAAGGGCCGAAGTTTTGTTGTTGAAAAGTGTATGTTGTCAGGGGCAACGTTAAAAGTATTCAATACGAATCAAGCATAATACTGACGTCACCGCTGCGGTAATTAAGCTCGTGAATCTTTGGAGACTGTGTTTCTATTCACAGTAACCCTCATCCCATCTATTTTCCCAGCCCAAAATGAGATAAATCCCAACTCTCATTTAACCTTTAATGGGACATCGCATTTAATATCTCATTTTTCGAATTCGTAAAAATACCTTGACTGCAGATTCATTTACACCGGGTTAGCCTCAATTTTGTGTAGAATATCCATGCACGTGTTCCAGTGAAGGTCCGTGGAATTTCAAATTGTTTGTATTGTTGAAGTGTTGCATTCTTTACTTTACCGTTGGTGAATGTTTTGATACTGAACTGAGGCTAACCCTGTGTAATTGATTCTGTGAACACAGCGGTATTTTACGAATTCGAAAAAAGGCTATTTTTATTTGTTCTTCTTTTATCTGATCTATCTGACAACATCACCACATTTACATTTCTGCCAACTTTAAGGATGTTGTGGGCTTTAAAAATGGGGATGTTGGGCATTTAAGCTTCAAAAATTCCCATACATTTGTATTGAGATTCAATTACCTATATCTCACCCGGTGTCATGAAGCCTGTGAAAATTGACTTACAAAAGTGTTTATCTGAGATAAATCTAGATTTCAGGAGACGTTTCTGATATTTTGTATACATTTACTTTGATATTCATTATTGAATGGAAAAAATAGAATAAAGAAATAACCGTTTCCCGAGTCGCTGGACAACTAAGGATGACACCTCAGTTTTGCAAATTTCTCGATTCTGATTGGCTAATATTTTTCGTCAGATCAGCTGGTAGGCCATATAGGCATAATGTACGCAAAAGAATCAAAATATGTACAGTAGCTTTATACATGAGCGACAATTTATTACTTATAATCTCAAATTAAACTACAAAATTACACCTTTGAAAACCTTTGTTTTAAATTAATTATCAAAAAATTATTTAATATTATCAGTTATTTAAGAAATATCTCGAAACGAACAAACTTACTAATACATTTTTAATTAATTGGTTTTAGATTGATAATCAAAACTGATATTACTTAAACTTAGAAGCTCGCTTATTCGTTTACGGCCATTCTCAGATACACGCGCACTGTTGCGATTTTTTCTGTCGCGACAAAGTAGGGTTTGGTGGACGTCAATCAAAGCGTTTCCATGACATTCCATACGCAAATGCCTTTGTAGGTTTGTGTTTTCCGACAGTGCTATGGAAACATTTTGATTGACGTGCACCATAACCCACCTTGTCGCGACAGAAAAATTTCGCAAGATTGGGCGTATGTTTAAGAATGGCTGTAACACTGAGACTTGAGCCATTTTTTCTTTTTATTGTTTCAGCCTTGAGCGAAGATGTAACCGAAGCTCTGGATGCCTTTGTTTCCGTTATCGGGAGAACAACGCGCTTCATTTCCTGCTGAATTCCTTGTGTTTTGACCACAAATGCTTCCTGCCGTACCATATCCAATCCTCGAGTTTGCAGTGTTACAGTCAATCTCTTGGTTGCTCACTATTCCAATCCTCGCTTTGGTGTCAAGATTGACATTAAAGCCTTCACGATTGCAGTTGAGTTGCAGAGAAGAACCGCTGATCAAACTCTTCCAAGCATTACGGCCTTTGGTTGTAGGTCTATACCTGCCATCTGCGATGAGAGCAAACAAGGATGTGGCCTCGTAGTCCAGTCTCATCCATCGCGTCTCCCTGCCTGTCTTCATTCCTAGACACAGCTTCGTGAAAGGTGTTTGCCAATAGGTAGCGAGTTTTGTCTCTACTTTGTTAAGACCTCTAGTAGCCCCTGCTACGTTATAGGTTCTTTTGTCAGACCAGTATCTTGATGCGTAAGTGAACGTGGTCTGTAGAGATAGGTAAATAGTTTTTTCCATAGCTCAAAATGACCTTGTCGAGAGAGGTCTGGGATCTAAACCTAACCCTAACCCTAACCCTAAACCTAACCAACCCTAGAATCGATCATTTGATCTTCTAGTATTAGCGAAATCTACTTAAGGAGTAATAAAATCGAATTCTCCTATGAATCATATGATGAGAGTGTTTGAGAACAAAAACTAGAAAATCATTCTAACCTTCCTTCCATCTATCTTCATGATCATAGTCCATCCTTTTGATCCACAGATTTGTTCCATGTGGCAATACGCCTTGAAGGTAGAGCTGTCTTTTTTTAAGTAGTAAACTCCACTTCGGGCATTTCTAAAAATTACACAAAAAGCAAGAGTAAGTCTCGTGCTGATAATGGTCTTTTATTTTAATGATAACAATAATAGACTTTATTTCTGTGTCAGTAAAATCTAGCTTACATAATAGTAAACTAATTGGGGACACCTATCTAAGAACCCATTAAAATCCCATATTAAACCCAATAAAATAAAAGTAAAATGAATAAAAGAGAAGGTTAAATACTTGCAATAGAGTCAAATTCAAAACTTACTTTTTTTTGGCCAATATCTGCTTACACGACAAGGCTGGGTTCTGTTTAGTTCCTACTTCTTCAGTGACGGCCAGATCAACATATTTGACTCCATTGCAAAACTGAATCTTGTTTTTATGGTAACGAAGGATACCAGCGCCTTTCTCGTTGCAAGGACAGTCGTACACTTTGACTTGCACGACATCATCCTTGCAGCATGGGCGGACAGAAGTTATAGTGGTTGCCAGGAGGCAGGAAATCAGCAAAAGAAACATGGCTTTAATTCTGAAAAATAGAATATAGTACTGAAGGACAAGGACAAGGACAAGGACAAGGACAAGGACAAGGACAAGGACAAGGACAAGGACAAGGACAAGGACAAGGACAAGGACAAGGACAAGGACAAGGACAAGGACAAGGACAAGGACAAGGACAAGGACAAGGACAAGGACAAGGACAAGGACAAGGACAAGGACAAGGACAAGGACAAGGACAAGGACAAGGACAAGGACAAGATTCAGAATTAAGTAAGTTAGTTTGTAGAAATCTTACCAAATTTTCCTGCTTTAAGCTGCTTTAGCTTCTGATGAGTCTGTGTTTAGTTGAAGTTCGAAGAAAAATAATGATACCTTTGAGGAAAAGCAAAGGTGTTTTATACCCACGATTCTTTTGTTATTTAAATGGTTTAAAGCACAGCCCATATATACTATATTTATAGAACGCCCTGCTTGTTGAGGTTCAGCTACTGTGTTTCCTTTTGTCAAGAGCGGGAAGAAAACTTATGACGTCAGAGGTGTCAAGCTGACCTTGAAATCAATGAATGCGGAAAACAGGTTACTCTGTCTTAGCTAAAAATAAATAATAAATATTCTGTATGTCTTAGTGGTGAATAGGACGAACACAATGCCTTGATATCTAAATTCCAATTGAAATGCAGTGAAGTAAGAGCCACTCTGTGGATTCCACTGTTAATTCGCCTTTATTTATTTTATTTATTATTTATTTATTACTACATTTATCAACAAGGTAGACTGAGGCAGATAGATGTTTTCACTTGCAATGATATGAATATTAACTTTACTAAGAATCTCTAGCATGTGTTGGTCGTTTTTTCATTTAATCTCAACGAATTACCAAAACCTTTAATAATAATAATAATAATAATAATAATAATAATAATAATAATAATAATAATAACTTTTTATAATAATAATATTTCTGTATATATATTTTAATTTACATTATATATATATATATATATATATATATATATATATATGTGTATATGTATATATATATATATATATATATATATATATATATATATATATATATATATATATATATACAGCCTTTTGCAAAAATTATGGCCGCTTCAAATATATATGCAAGTATATCAAAAGTATATCAGAAATTATCGGAGATCATCCCTGATATTTTTTTCAAGTTGTCTATCACTAGGGCTTTCTGAAAAAAAATATCAGGAATGATATCCCATAATTTTTAATATACTTTTGATATACTTGTATATATACTTGAAGCGGCCATAATTTTTGCAAAAAGCTGTATATATATATATATATTTATATATATATATATATATATATATATATATATATATATATATATATATATATAGATTGTAGATAGATCAAAGACAAGACATAACTTTTGCTGTTACTCGGAGTTTCACGCTTACGCGATCTTCAGACAGTCTTTAATCAGATTAAAGACTGTCTGAAGATCGCGTAAGCGTGAAACTCCGAGTAACAGCAAAAGTTATGTCTTGTCTTTGATCTATCTACAATCTATAACGCTCTACATGTCAATGTATTGAGCACTTTACCGTCAGAATAGACACATCCAGATATATATATATATATATATATATATATATAAAGATTGAACTTTTATCTAAAGCATAAGGTTTTGAGTAAACTAGTGGTATATTTTCGCCAAGGACTCCTAACCTCGTTTTGATGTTTATCAGTACTGTTTCTTTTACTACCTTTAGAGATACGAATATAGTTAATTATAAATTGTCTTGTTTTAGATTGTGTAGTTTGTTATTAATAAGTTTTATCAATGGATTATTATTATTAAGATAATAATAATAATAATAATAATAATAATAATAATAATAATAATAAAATTGGATCATTGTATCAAAAAATTTCAAAGAATCTAATAAAATGTCAATAATAATAACTATTTCAATAAAGGTTGTCGAAGCCGAAAGCAACAAACTACAAACAACAACCCAAGCCCACCTGCAATGCTTTTATTACTAGCTAAAGATTTGGACAACACTTAAAGGAACGAAACAGTTGCAGCCTACCATTACAAAACGACTAAAATAACCCCATCTAAATGATGAATAAGGAGTAAGAGGAAAATGAATTTCATGCTAAAAATAGCCCAACCGCGAAGTCAGCACATGGCACGCGATATTAAGAAGTTTCCCTCTCTAAGTTATGCTCTGTTGATGAAACTTGTACACCGTTACTTCAACATATATCAAAAACGAAATACAAAAAAACGAAATGTCAAAGACCTCTTAATTTGTTTAGGGTTAGTTCCACTAAGAATTCAAGTTGTGTAATAATTATTCTTGTCAACGAAAACACAGGAAAAAACTTATCAATGTTGAATTGAGCTGGAGAGGAAAAAACACTTGAACATAATTACTTTGATATTGGTTGTGGAATCTTTTGGGTTACGCTGACTTCACAATATACTTGTTAAACTTATTGGCCAAAAATATTTATATTTTATGAAAAATGAGAGTTTAAATTTAAATCTAATGACATCAAAGAAGGCCGTCTTATTATATATTCAGTGTTTTCGGTCTGTTTGGCTCATGAGGAAATCGATCTTTGAAGTGGACTTCATCAATCTTTGCAACAGTTGTGCTCAGTTCATTTCGCACTAAATAACACAAAGTAGTGCAATATTTTATCAGTGATTTGGCAGTACTTCTTTAATTTTGCAAAAGAGCAATTCACAGTTTTCGGACAGCCATTTTGAATTGGGGCAAACCCGGCAAAATATATAGAAATCTGGATCACTTTGACTTCCCGTAACTCCGCTCAATCTTGTCGGATTTTCAAAGTTTAAACGTTTTTCAAAAGATATTTTTGTTGTTATTAATAACATATAATAAAATGGATATCAGTGCCCTTACCCCCATTTTATTTTCGTAAAATATTTATGTGTTTCAGTGAAAGTCTGTAGATTGAAAATGTACTTATCGTTTGTCAGTTGATAATTTTTGAATCAAGCCTGAATTTAAAATTTACTGAGTCGAGGATGGGATTTCATGCATTTATTCTTCGATTGCACGTTACCTCATCGCGCCCTCTGGGGAGAGCGTTAGTGCCATTTAACAAAGAATTTCTCATTTATAGCATCCATTGTTAACGGCACCAAAATGGCCGCCATTTTTGTTGTCTTTTGACTCTCTTGGGAATGCTTGTAAACCATCAATGCAACTTTTAAAACCAACTATCAAAGTCACGGTTAACATCAGCCTATATGGGTTTCATGTGTCACGTCACGCAGCTGAGGTCAAGTCATAAACACGCAAAAGTTTCAGATTCTAAAACTTCGTTTTATGAGGTATTCATTTCATATTACGTATTGTTAAAGAATGAAATATTTCTCACGGGATTTTTGTACTTTAGGTTGGCATTGGATGTCTCTTGAAGAGACTTTCCGACTCTGTGAGATCCGTCTGATGAGTCTGGGCCTAAAAGTAAAAAGCGCATGCTCAGATGTTAAAAGTACCGCCAAATATGAAAAGAAGATTAATTTTGGTGCATTTTGATATATAATACATGAAATTTTGACTTTTTTTTATTGCGGGAAATGGGCACTGAATTATGCAGACTGGAGCATGCATTTCGCTTCGGTGCTAACCTTTCGAGGCAACTGAAGCGTAGAATAAGAGATATGGCAAGCAGCCCAAAATGGAATTATTTTCCACAAATTTTACTTGCGAAATAAAAGAGTAAGTCAATCGGCGGTTGTGTTCCAGAAATAAAGTTATATTTCAAGCTAAACCGTTTGATTTATCAAGCTCTAGCGTAGCACTTAATGACTTCTTTTACTTCAGCTATCTTATTTACGCGATACGATTTCGAAGCAAAATTTCAGACGAAAATACTAGCGAATCTGTTATAGAAGGAATGATAAAGGAGATTTTGAAAGAATGGAAGATTCATGGTGTTAAATCAATAGCAGAATAACAAATGTATTTGTCATACTTAGCACTATACCGACCCTTTGGAAATAAATTTTAACACTGAAAATTTATCGATATGCCGACCTTTATGATCTCTATCTTATAAAGACTGTTATCCCTAGTTTGAGCTTTCTTTAAATTCTTTGGCTTATCTTGAGAAATTTTGTCGATATTCTCTTAAGAATCTTACACTGCCTTATTTTATTTTCGTCCTCCACATTAAAAAATGTTTCATGATTCGTGTCACGTTTCTTGAGTCAAATGACACTGCGCATGTCAAGAAGCAATTTGGAGGACTGGGACCGATATATGCTAAATGTTCAAAAAAGTATGCAATGACATTGATATACTTGGAAAACCTGACCGAATCTTCAGTGGCATTAACTGTAATATCTTTAGCAAATAAAAAAAAAACAAAAAACGCAGCTGTAGCTTGGCTTGTTGAACTATGACAAACATGATGGTAACGATATTTATTTTTCGTTTAAAAGATAATTAATAGTTTCTGGTTCAGTCAATAAAAATACTTAGAAAACAAACAGAGAGTGTGTTCTGGATTATAAGACGCTAGATATAAAACAGGGAGGCTTGCTGTTTGCTGGATAACTCTGAATCAAAGACTGTTCGGAAGCAAATTCACGTGCACCAACTGAGGTAAAACATTTGGGGCTGCAGTAATTTTATACTTCACTAGGATCTCATTAGTCTTTTGACTTGGTCAACTTTTGATTGCTATATTCCTCCTGTTCGAAGTCAGTTTTTCTTTTTCGTTTTTGTTTTCTTCTTTCTTTGGCTTAATTTGGTCTTCTTCTTTTTGTTACTACATTTTTACTGACAGCTATTGTTGTTCTTGTTGTTGTCCTTGTTGTTCTTGTTGTTGTTGTTGTCCTTGTTGTTCTTGTTGTCCTTGTTGTCCTTGTTCTTGTTGTTTGTCATATATTTTCATCGTTTTATTAGTTTTGATTTCAGATTGAACCGCAATCATGAGGCGCCTGATCATCGTGTTCATTGTCGTTACATTGTTATGCGCAGCCATTGCCCTGCCATCGAAGACTGAAGAAGAAGAAAAAGGTAGTTATAGTGTGTCTTAAGGAAAGAAGGTTGCTAATGCTCTCCCCTTCACATGTGTCCAATCTTTAGTTCCGCAGTCATATGCCAGTAAAATATGTTGGCTTCTTCCTGTGCTTCCATGGTTCTTCTCCGTCGACGTACTAAAAATTCAAATTCAATTTCTAATCAATGAGCGTAATTTTTTCTCATGTCGACCACGTTTCATTTTCTTGTGAGCAAGATTCTTTGTTTCAGTTACGTTAATATTTATGTGTCTTCTCGTGTGCAACAGTTAGAGGAAGAAATGGTTCTCTATGAAATGGCACGTTGTCTGAAATAAGTTTTGGAAGAATGTAATAATCCAACATATTGATTCGTCTAAAGCAAAGTTCACCACTAACCAAAAGTTTTAATGACAAATGTACTAGCATATTATATCAGTGATTTACTTCATCAACCCAATAATTTCTTGAATGAGTCGTACAACGACGCGCACATACTTATTTGACAATCGTTACTATATTTTTGGAAATGCGCAAAGCACTTTTTTTAACGATTGACCTTTGAATTTCCACTCCTGCACAGAAAAGAGAGCAGGTGGAGCCAATGCTGCTGCAAAGGCTGGTTCGGTTATAAAAGGTGGAACAGTCACCCAGCAAGTCCTGGACAGGATACTCCAAGCCATCTCAGATGCCAAGCGAAAGATTGCCATTGCAATTGAGAACGAATCGGGAAACACGTGGACAGGCATGAATGCATACTTTCGTTCCGGTACCTCTGATGTCTTGCTTCCACAGACAGTTCCAACTGGCAAAGCACTGCTCTACGACGGTCAGAAAACTCGTGGTCCAGCTGCGACTGGTGTGGTTGGAGTGCTTGCTTATACTATGAGCGATGGAAATACACTGGCCATTTTATTCAGCGTTCCTTTTGACTTCAACCTGTACAGCAACTGGTGGAATGTCAAGGTCTATACAGGAAGGAGGCAAGCAGATCAAAATATGTACGAGGAACTCTACTACAGGGCGTCTCCATTTCGAGGGAACAATGGCTGGCACTCAAGAAGCCTTGGCTATGGGTTGAAGTGCCGTGGAATTATGAATGGCTCTGGAGAAGCCAAGCTACAAATTCGCGTCAGTCGAGTTTGATAGTTTCTCTTGAAAACAAATTGAAATAAGAGATACTACGAGCTAAAAGATACTGATGAAAACTAGCAGTAGATAATTGTACCCACTATGAACAAAATAACAAGCTGTTACCAGTCATAAAGACGAATAAAATGTATAACCAAAAAGAAAAGTTTGTAATTCTATTGTTTGTTAAATAAGATAAGAATCATGGCAACAAACCCAAAATCAGTTACCCCGAAAAACAAAACGAGATAAGCTATTGTTAAAACGGTTGGTGATTTCTTAATGGCAATATTTAGAAGCCGCTGTCCGCATGCGTCCATGAAGTGCACAACTTCCCATGAGAAAAAGAGCCAATTTTGTTGCCAAATAATTAATGCGCACCAGCCAAGTTGATTTTCGTTATTTTTTTCTCGCTAAGTCTTACGTAATTTTTGAATTCTCTTTCGTTCAGGGTATTCTTCCTCGTTTTTAGAGATTTAGAATATTTCTATTTTGCAGTGAAATTCTATAGAATTGAAGTTGTACATTTTTTCTTTACTGTTCAAGTATATTTGTGAATGTTTTAACTCTAAAATGAGTTAAAAGTTAAAAGTTAAAAGTTATTTTATTGGCAAGAAATATTCATATTCAGGGACGGCGGAGCAGTTTTTAAAGTGGGGGGCTAAACTATTTCCTACCCACCCCTCCCCTATCATTCTGATTTTTTCACTTTTTATCTTAAAGAAAAAAAAAATTCTCAAAAAATTCCCCCCGGTTCCGCCGTCCCTGATATTTTATGAAAAAAGGGAGTTTAAATTTAAATCTAATGACATGAAAGAAGACCGTCTTATTATATTCAGTGTTTTCGGTCTTTTTGGTTCATGACGAAATCAATGCTTGATCTGGGCTTCATCAATCTTTGCAACAGTTGTGCTCAGTTCATTTCGCACTATAAATAACACAATATAGTGCAATATTGTTTGTTTTTTAAAGTCTTATCAGTGATTTGGCAGTACTTCTTTAATTTTGCAAAAAGGCAATTAAGGCATACGCTTTTCGGCGGCCATTTTGAATTGGGGAAAATTGGCGACATATAGAAATCTGGATCACTTTGACTTCCCGTAGCTCCATTAAATTTTGTCGGATTTTCAAAATTTACGCTTTTTTCAAAATATATCTTTGTTGTTATTTATGACCTATAACATGATGGATAACGGTGCCCTTACCCCCCATTTTATTTTTTGTAAAATATTTATGTGTTCCAGTGAAAGTCTGTGGATTGAAAGTGTAGTTCCTTTACTATATCGTTTGTCAGTTGATAATTTTTGAATCAAGCCTGAATTTAGAATTTACTGAGTCGACGATGGGATTTCATTTCTTCTTCGATTGCACGTTAACGTTACGTCATCGCGGCCTCTTGGCGGTAGTGTTGGTGTAATTTAACAAAAGATTTCTCATTAGCATCTATTGTCAACGGCACCAAAATGGCCGCCATGTTATTGTCTTTTGACTCTCTTAGGAATGCTTGCAACCCATGAATGCAACTTTTATAACCAAACTTGGAAAACCTTACCGAATCTTCAGTGGCATTGACCGTAATATCTTTAGCAAATAAAAAATAACGCAGCTGTACCTTGGCTTGTTGAACTATGACAAACATGATGGTAACGATATTTATTTTTCGTTTAAAAGATAATTAAAATTTTCTGGTTCAGTCAATAAAAATACTTAGAAAACAAACAGAGAGTGTGTTCTGGATCATGGGACGATAGATATAAAACAGGGAGGCTTGCTGTTAGCTGGATAACTCAGAATCAAAGACTGTTCGGAAGCAAATTCACGAGCACCAACTGAGGTAAAGCATTTGTGTCTCCACAAATTTCTTGTTTTTTTTTTGTTTTTTTTGTCATTACATTACCACATTTTTTCTTATTGTTCTTCTTGTTCTTCTTATTCTTCTCGTTGTTCTTAACTAACCTAGTTTTTGTTCTTCATTTGTTGTTCTTGCTACATTTTTCTGGTTTCATATCCTGCACAACAAAACTCTCAATTCAAATTAAAAGAAATAACCACAATACACCTTTAGCTCTGCAATCATGTCTTTTCATTGTTTTATTATTTTTGATGTCAGATTGAACTGCAATCATGAGGCGCCTGATCATCGTGTTCATTGTCGTTACATTGTTATGCGCAGCCATTGCGTTGCCATCGAAGACTGAAGAAGAAGATGAAGAAGGTAGTTCTAGTAGCTGAGGAGCAAAAAGTGGATAAAGCGCTGGCTTATTTTGAAAAAGAAGATAGTGTTTGCGGCTATTGGTCTCCCTCTCACCGCTTTAGTCTCGGGTCCGATCTTTAGTTCCGCATTCGTATGTCAGTGAAGTTTGTTGACTCTTTCTTACAATTTGTTTTCTCCTTTGCTGTGATATTTCAGTTTTCAGATTTCAGATTTCAGAACTCAAAACGACAACCTATTTTGAAATAGTAATAATCCAAAATAATTGATCTAAAGCAAGGTTGACCATGGCCACAGACTAAATTTTTTAACGACAATTGTACTATATTGTTATATTAGTGATTTGCTTCATCAACTCAACAATTTTTTGCACGAGTCTTACAACCACCAAAACACTTATTTGTTGGAAATGCACGAAGCATTTCTTTAACAATTGACCTTGAATTTTTCACTCCTGTACAGAAAAGAGAGCTGGTGGAGCTGGAGCGGCTGCGGTGGCTGGTGCGGTTATAAGTGGTGGAACCCTCACCCAGCAAGTACTGGACAGGATACTCCAAGCCCTCACAGACGCCAAGCGAAAGATTGCCATTGGAATTGAGAACGAAACGGGAAGGACATGGACAGCAATAAAGACATACTTCGAATCCGGTACTTCTGATGTCTTGCTTCCCAACACAGTTCCAACTCGTAATGCACTGCTCTACAACGCTCGGAAAACTAGTGGCCCAGTAGCGACTGGTGTGGTTGGAGTATTCACTTATGAAATGAGTGATGGAAATACACTGGCCGTTTTATTCAGCGTTCCTTTTGACTACAACCTGTACAGCAACTGGTGGAATGTCAGGGTCTTTAAAGGAAAGAAGAAAACAAACTCATGGTTGTACAAGGAACTCTACCTCAGTTGGTATCCATTTAAAGGGGACAATGGCTGGCACTCCCGGAGAATTGGTTATGGATACAAGTGCAGTGGGTTTATGAACAGCTCTGGAGAAGCCAAGCTGCAAATTCGCGTGAGTCAAGGTTGAGGTCATCTGCTCAACACAAATTGAAATGCCGCCTGAAAGATACTGGTTCAAAACTAGCAGTAGATTATTTTACCCTCTTAGAACAAAATAACAAGCTGTTACCAGTCATAAAGACGAATAAAATGAATAACCAAAAAGAAAAGTTTGTTATTTTATTGGTTGTTAAATAGGATAAGAATCATGGCAACAAAGACAAAATCAGTAACCCCAAAAATTCAAAATGGAAAAAGCTATTGCTAAAATCGTTGGCGAATTCTTAATGCAAAATTTCTTATAGGGGGTGGGGACACACCAAAGTAAACAATCTTCCATACCCTTCACTCAATACGCAATCAAATGACAATTGGAATGGTAGTAATAGGCACTCGAGGAACCCCCTGATGGGCCCTACGATCATTACTGTATAGTCGCCAAGCCGAGTTAATGACTTATGATAGGATTTTCTATGAGGAAGGACACTTTCATCTCCATACTCTCTCTTCTCCTCCAAAGCAAGTACTATGGGAAAAAAACCCGGACAGTTGGATGGGTAGACACTCTAGGAAACATCTGGATGAGGTTCCTCTTCTCCTAAAGCAAGTACACATGACAAACAAACTGAAAATTGTAAGGAGAGTCATAGACACTCTAGGAAACATCTGGACAAGACCCTATATACGGTCATTACTGATGTTTACTCAGTGTCTTGTGTCAATTAACTTACTTACTGTGAGGAAGGTGACTTCCATCTCCTGGCCCTTCCTCTTCTCCCAAAGCAAGTGTACATGACAACCTGACAAGTAGTCATAGTCATTCAAGGGACCACCTGGACAAGACCTTACGGTCATTACTGATGTCACCTGTCTTGTGTCAATGGACTTACTTAGTATGAAGATGGTGACATCCATCTCTATACCTTTTTCTCTTCTCCTAAAGCAGATACACTTGACAAACAAACTGGCAAGTGGAAGGAGAGTCATGGACACTCTAGGAACCCTCTGGATAGGGCCCTGCGGTCAATACTGATGTCATAAACTGATGTCATAAACTTACTTACTATGAGGAAGGTGACATCCATCTCTATGCCAATTCCTCTTCTCCGAAAGCAAGTGCATTTGACAGACAAACTGCATTTGAATGGGTATTCATAGACATTCTTGGGACCCCCTGGACAAGACCTTACGATCATTACTGATGTCACCTGTCTTCTGTCAATTGCAATGAACGTACTTACTACGACAAGGGAGATACCCCATCCTCTCCTCCCAAAGCAAGTACAAACTGCCAATCGTAAGGGGAGGGAGAGGGTGTGTTGGCAATCTAGAAACCTCCATGGGTACCCAAGTGTCTGCAAAGGGTCTACAAAAATAAACATCCAACGCAGAATGCCATAACCAATTTTATTTTATTCCATTACTCCCTTTTCTGTTGTCACATCGATGGCAAAAGTAAAACTAACAGATACAACACAAGCTGATAATGAAAAGCTTCAATTGTATTGAAAATTTTTACAGTCATGATATAATAACAGATCGTTTGCTTAGATTTGAACACCTTCTTGAACTAAGTATTACCAGATTGTAATAATATGTCTTCGTGAGTTAACAACTTGAATAATCTTCCAGGTGCTGTAAACATTGAAAACAAAAAGATTCTAATTAATATTGTAGTATAATTATGTTCAAATATGACAGTTTCGTTTCGTATCCATGGTGAGCTGGGCTGCTAGTTGCCTTAGAATGCGAGGCGGCTATGTATTTTGATCGCATCCCCAAATTGAGCCCCACGATTCTATATGAATGGACATCTTTTCAATTCGTAAATTACTTTAAAAACTTCACAATTTGTATGGTTACTAGAATTACAAGAAGTAATTTTCATCTAGGCCCTTCAAGATCGAATTAGAATTTAGAAGTTGATTTTTTCGGAGGGAGGAAAACCGGAGAACCCGGAGAAAAACCCTTGAAGCACAGGAGAGAACCAACAAACAACTCTACTCACATACGACACCGAACTCGGCCCGGCGGGACTCGAACCATTGGTGAGAGGCGAGCGCTCTTTATGTTTCTAATTTACAGCGTCGAAATATTCACCAAGTACCAACGGCAAAATAATGAATGCATAGCTTCAATCATGAAAAATACTTTATGCTTTAAACTTTTTACTTTATACTTTGGAATTTCGGAACCTTCACTTGATACATGAATATTCAAAATATCGGAGGCTGACCCTGAGAAACAGAACATTTGGAAATGGAGTTATCAAACATACCTCTGGGCTATGGCTGAAGTTGGCATCGGATTACAAAGCATCTTTGAAAAGAAAAAGCAATAATTTATTGTTAATTCTAATATTTCCTTATTTATTTCAAAGCTTTGCCGTCCATACACGTGGTGTAGCGCGGAGAGCTACTGGGGCGAGAAGAACAAGCGCGCTCGTTTTGGCGCGAAACTTCCCGCCAAATCCACAGGAATCCCATCAATATTACCCAAGGAGAGAACCATTTAGTCTTACGTGGCATTACTTTTAAGCAAATGTGAAATTTTTTTTTACAACAACACTACAATTTTTCTTTTAAAACTTGATACACAAAATATAATGATATGATATGATATGCTTACCATCGCTATGTGATCCGCTATGGCCGCGACGACCACCTCCGTACCCGTACCGGCCATATCGTCCGTATCTACCGTACCTGCCACCATACCGACCACCATACCGATCATAATCTCTGTATCTGTATCGTCTATGCTTCTTCTTCGAGCTTTTGGAACTCTTGCCTAGATAATGATATTACAAAAACATATAATAAGGCTTGGATATTTAACATTAGATGAATAAAGGATGGGTGCAGAGGCATTGACTAGCGTTTCCAAAGAACTCTCTTTGCTCAGCCAAGAGGTTGTTTCAGGGTTCTATCTGTGAGTTAGCCATGCCCTGACTTAGATCAGCCCAGAGGTTGTTTCAGGGTTTGATCTGTGAGTTAGCCATGCCCTGACTTATATCAGCCCAGAGATTGTTTCGGGGTTCAATCTGTGAGTTAACCATGCCCTGACTTAGATCAGCCCAGAGGTTGTTTCGGGGTTCAATCTGTGAGTTAGCCATGCCCTGACTTAGATCAGCCCAGAGGTTGTTTCGGGGTTCAATCTGTGAGTTAATCATGCTCTCACTTTGATAACAACAGAGGTTGTTTCAGGGTATCGAAAAATAGGAAGATAAAAGCATTAGCATACTTCTCTTTTCGTTTTGGATATCTGGCCAGGCCAAGGTAGCAACGATAAGCATAACAACAAGGAACACGATGATCAGGCGATTCATGATGAGTCTGCTGATAAAAGTTAAAGATAAAAGTTGATTACAGAAATATGGTAGCAACTGCACCAGGGATTCGAGACACTCGACTCGACTTGACTTGTTGTTTCTGGGTTCAATCTGTAAGTTAGCCATGTCCTGACTTAGATCAGCCCAGAGATTGTTTCAGGGTTCGATCTTTGAGTTAGCCATGCCCTGACTTTGATCAGCCCTGAGATTGGTTCAGGGTTCGAACTGTGAGTTAGCCATGCCCTGACTTAGATCAGCCCTGAGGTTGTTTCAGGGTTCAATCTGTGAGTTAGCCGTGCCCTGACTTAGATCAGCCCAGAGATTGTTTCAGGGTTCGATCTTCGAGTTAGCCATGCCCTGACTTAGATCAGCCCTGAGATTGTTTCAGGGTTCAATCTGTGAGTTAGCCATGCCCTGAGTTAGATGCCCAGATCGAGGTTGTTTCAGAGTTATGAGCTTGTTGAAATCTCAGCCGTTACCTTAGACCTTAGTAAATTCCTCTGTGTTCAATCTTTGTAAACTCTTCTGTCCACGGTACGGTCAATCAGTGATCAGAATGTCTCAAACAATAATACGGGAATCTTTTTATACCTTTCCCTCCAAAAAAACCTATCCACGCCCAGTAGGAAATGGTACATTTTCATTGGCTGATCATTGAAAATATTTCCTAAATTCGTTCAGAAATAGATTGATAAATGTTTTCAATTTTGGGAATGACTGATTCAAGATTGCGTGTGGTGTTTAGAGTAAATGATTCTTAATTGTTCATCATTATGGCTAGATCATTAGGACTAGTTAGGATATGGTTTCTATTTTTAGATAGTGTTATCATTATTATTATTTTAGTTACAAATTCACACGAAAATGTTGACTAGATTTAGAAACATAGAATAAGAAAAGAAGAAAGAAAAAAAAGAAAGAAAGAAAGAAGGAAAGAAAGAAGGAAAGAAAGAAAGTAAGTAAGAGAGAGAAAGAAAGAAACAAAGGAAGAAAGGAAGGATGAAAGGAAGGAAGAAAGGAAGGAAGAAAGGAAGGAAGGAAGGAAGGATGGAAGGAAGGAAGAAAAAACTTAAAAAATAAAACGTTATCAGCTGTGCAAGCAAATCATATTGTGCTAGATCGGATGTGAAATAATTTACAGCCATAGTCATGATATTTAAAGCTAAAGTATCTGAATAAGTACATAAGTAGCATGTCTTTCTTTCTTTCTCTTTTTCTTTTGCTCAACTTTGTTTCTTTTTTATTCGTTCAGGATAAGTTAACGCTGGCATATAGAAACATTTTTATTCTAATTATATCATGATGGCCTCGGGATCCATTGTTTCCAGAGGGATACTCTAACGGCATCCCTCTGGGTGAATATTAATGAGGGATATTTAGTCATGCTATTACTTATAACTAGTCAGCAAACTTCACTCTTCTACTTGAACAAAATCATTCTTATTAGGTATTGTCTTTACACTGTATAAATGCTATCCTAACTTAAAAAGTCAGTTTGCTCGCCATTTGAACTTAATTTTAAGGGATTAATTTTGTACTCCCTATCAGGGACCGCGGAGCAGGGGGGGGGATGGGGGGCTATAGCCCCTCAATAATTGGAGCATGCCCCCAAACCCCCTAGGTCTTTCAGTATTTAGTGGTCGTTAGCCCCCAAATCAAAATTACGCTCCGCGGTGCCTGCCTATAATGGACTATAGACCCCTTGCATGTTACGTTAGAGCAGCTCAATTTGGAGGGCAAAACAAAGGAATTTTAATCTCCTGAGAATTGGAACCTATTGTATTGCCCTCCAAATTGAGCTGCATTCCGACGTGCTGCAAGGGGTCTATACGGGAATGGTACGTCCTAAAGGGCTACCTTTCTCAGGCCTTTTTTGTGATTTTTGGTATAAAAAGGTTTAGCTTTTCTTCAAAGGTATATAAAGGGGCACCTCTTTGCTGTAATCTGACTTTTGGTTAGACTATTATAAGATAGATAAATGAACAGAGCTGAAAAATGAGCCAGCGGTATTGGGTAAAATAGCGGGCTCATCTGCTTCCTATAAAAAAATGCCTATGGTTTTGAAAAAATCTCAAAGTCAGCTACATAAGTCCATAAGCCCATTTCTTAAAAGTTAAGAAAATGTTACATTTTAATTTATTAACCGGGTACCAATGCCCAAAGTTTGCTTTTACGGTATGTAGAACTTCCATAATGTTTGTATTATCATTTATTCGTATATTTGTAGCTTTGCTCGTCTATTTGTTTGTCATCTTAAGGAGTTTTTACATAGGGATAACCTCTTTACTTCCTTTCTAGATGCCCTTTTTTTAGTTATTTTTGTAGTGTTTCGCCTGCTCTATTCAGCTTTTATATTTTGTATATGTATCTACTTAGTTGCATCTGGAATAAATCTTTATTGTATTGTATTGAATTGTATTGTACTAAAATACTTTTCTCTGAAAACCTCGACCAGTTTGAGTGTTTGATACAAAGTTTTCAAGCTGAAAATTTCACTGAAAATTTCGCGCATGCGCACACGGTTTTTAGCCCTGTCAGACAAACGTAGATTAACTAAACAAGAACTTATATATTATGATAATGATAGATATCCGAATGTTCTGACCCTTGGGCAAGGAATTTTAACGAACGACAAAAGTCAAGCACTAAATAGTCTATGACTTAAGAATAGATAAATTAAGGTTAAAGACAACACCTTTGACCTTGTTTCCATGGAAATGGGATATTTTTACTTGAAGGGTTACTCTTCTAGAAGTAATGCATGATTTCTCAAGCTTGCCTCCCTTTCGATCTCACGCAATAGAAACAAAGATTATCAAGGCTGAAGATTACCTTAACTATCGTTTCCATGGAGATAGAATATTTTTGCTGGAAGGGTTCTGGGAACGTTGTACTCACTTCAAAAATGAGAAGAAGAAAAAAAAAATATCCCAAATATGAACCCAGCCTCAGCCAGTTAAGAAACATGATGTTTAAGGAGCTAAACTCATCAAAAGTCTACTGAAGTTTACAAAAATCGTGACTGAGACGATTCCACGTAGATCTTTAAGACTAAGATAGCAAGGAAATGGTTTTAATCTTATGTTGTCTTACATGGTTTTAAATATATGAGAGACGAAAAGAATGAAAGAAACAAAGAAAAGAAAAGGAACATGAAAAAAAAAAAAAAAAGAAAGAAAGAGAGAGAGAAGAGAAAAAAGAAAGAAACGAAGAAAAGAAAAGAAAAGAAAGTTGTTGAGTTGTTGTCACCGGGCACTGCAAAATTGACTCAGGTGTCATGAAGCCTGCAAAAGTTGACTCTTGAAGTTTAAAATTGAATTGAAGATAATATCTGAGGTAAATCTAGAGTTTCAGGAAAGGTTTTTGATGTGTTGTATATATTTACTATGAGCTTCATTACTGAGTGGGAAAATAAAATAAAGAAATAACCGTTTGTATTTAAGTGTAATTACTTGACAAAATATCTTGATCTTCTGAAGTATAAAAGCTTTGCTACAGTAGCTGGATGGCTAGCTTTTTTCTTTTCTTTTCTTTTCTTTTCTTTTCTTTTCTTTTCTTTTCTTTTCTTTTCTTTTCTTTTCTTTTCTTTTCTTTTCTCTCTCTCTTTCTTTCTTTCTTTCTTTTTTACATTTCATGTAAATATTTTCATATAATTTTATTCGTAATGTTTATAACTCTGTATAACTCAGATTTCATGAAAAGCAATTATTTTTATAATTGATGAAATTCTGAGTATAATAAAATTCATTCATTCTTTCTTTTTTTTCTTTCTCCTCACGTAGTCTCCCATTCAATCGCTTAAGGATAACCTTACGCAGTCATAACAAAGGGGTTTCTATATATTCTCATGGAATAAGTTAAAAAAGAACCAAAAAATGTTCGAATATTCTAAGCCTTAGGCAATGGATTCTAACAGATAAATAAGTCGATTGTTAATTTCCTTAAAACTTCACAAAAATAGAAAAATTAAGGTTAATTACAACCTTAAACCTTGTTACCATGGAGATTGGATATCGTTAGCCAAAGGGTTCAAACCCTTACTGGAAATGCGTGATTTCTCTTGTATATCTTCAATCACAGGCGAGAGAAATAAAACCATTAAGACTGAAGACTACCTTAAGCATCGTTTCCATGGCGATAAGATTTTTATATTCTAAGGATTACCCTTCTGGGAATATGGTATGATATAATTTTATTCTCACCCACACGCACCCACAAGAAACAATGCATGACATATACAGGATGATTTCATGTGTGGCTGTAATCTAGAAAACCAGTAATTAGCTTCCTCTTCTTTTAGATTTTACACTTTATAAAATTCATATCCATTATCGTTGAACTGCGACTCGCAACGTTTGCCAACTGGGATCAGTTCGTCGGCCGTCAATCAAAATACTTTTTTTACGAACATGGCGCTCACGTCTAATTTTTGGCAGATTTCTATTAATTTTTTAGCCCTTATTAGTTAAATATTATTACATTCCATCATAAACTTTGGTCAGAAATACGAGGCATGTTTTTCTAAACCAATAAACTCGTTTCAAGTAATCTGGTTCATGACTGTTGAAAGCCTAGTTTCGAAACGAGACATCAAGCTGTATAGACCCCTTGCACGTGACGTCAGAGCAGCTCAATTTGGAGGACAAAACAAAAGAATTTCAATCTCCTGAGAATTGGAACCTATTGTTTTGCCCTCCAAATTGAGCTGCATTCCGACGTGCTGCAAGGGGTCTACAAGTTATTTACCGCCATCGAAAAGGACAATAATAATAATAATAATAATAATAATAATAATAATAATAATAACTTTATTTATCCTACAAGATGGATCAGCTAATACATCGAGGTATGAGCTGGTATAAACCCATGTGTAGCTAGACAAGAATCACGAGCTATATGAACTTTTACCAGCATTGAACTCTAAGAATTATAATTTACGTACAGTGAGAAAATATCAAATTACGTTCAAGCTTAAGAAAACCGAACGACGCCATAATCTCACGACAGATTCTTCGCTATTGGTAGGAAACTTCTTTATTGGATTTACGATCAGTCAAAGTCTTTAATAATAATGATAATAATAATAATAATGATAATAATAATAATAATAAGTGGGAATGAAAACCGCTGTAAAATGAATAAAAATACGAAACTCTCGGAGAGGAATAGAAAAAAAAACAAAAACAAAAAACAATTACTGAAAAAAATGCCTTCTTTTTTTGTGAGTTAGCCGTGCCCTGAAACAACCTATGATCTATGACTTAATCCGCTCCATGACTTACATCAGTCAAGACGTTGTCTATTAAAATTTGAAGGCATCAAGTTCGTCACTGGTTCAGTGTTCTCCCTCCATCGACACTGATCACCTGCCCTGTGACATACTCAGCATTACAAACAAGGAACTCTACCACTGACGCAATATCACTAGCTTTACCTATCCGACCCATGGGGATTTTCCTGAGAATCTCGCTATGCTTCAGTTCAGTGGCTTCTGAACCTGAGGTCCAATCTTCACATTCTTTCCACATTATAGCACCCGGAGATATACCATTGACTCTAACATGAGGAGCGTAGTCCTTGGCCAACGCTAAGGTGCACATTTGAAGACCAGCCTTTGAGATGCAGTAGACTGAATGACTCGCAAGGGGTCGGTTAGCATGGACGTCTAATATGTTGATGATACATCCATGTGAAGACTTCAGGACTGGATAAGCTACCTGGAATATAAACCATTAAATTACTAAGTCTTGTGGTGCGTTGTAAGACTCATGTGATTGCCGGCTTTCCTGTAACGTCAAAAACTCAAAATATAAACTATACTTCGTATAAAGACATTTCTAAAATTTGTTTTAGAAATCAGCAATATTAATAGTGATATATTATTGCACTCTAGATCTAGATTTTCTACCCTCTCTCTCTCACACACACACACACGCCGATTTGGTCTTAGTTCATGCTCACCATATCACAGACACACTCTACTTCTTGGGTTCATGGAAACCACTCTATTAAATCTCATATATATTAACTTTAAATTATATGACATTTTATATATACATTTTGATTTTTGATTGTCTTCCCTCTTTCTCTCACACACACATGCCAATTTGATTTTATTTCATGCTCACCATATCACAGATACACTCTACTTACATACATACATACATACATACATACATACATACATACATACATACATACATACATACATACATACATACTTACATACATACATACATACATACATACATACATACATACATACGTACATACATACATACATACATACATACATACATACTTACATACATACATACATACATACATACATACATACATACATACATACATACATACATACATACATACATACATACATAAATACATACATACATACACTTCGTGACGTTGGCTACCTCATTAAAGATTATTATCATTATTATCATTATCATTATCATTATTATTATTATCATTATTATCCTTTATTTCATAGCACATATATCATACATAATTAAAAGTAATATTGCTGGTAGTTAGTAGCTTCCAGCTCAAGAGCTATCCTGATCCTTAGAGCTTAAGCACTCTTCTCAGTATACGAGCGGTCCCTAAAAATACAGTTTTCTGGAGGTCTACCATTTTGATCTTATCAACGTTTAATCGATGCAAATACTCCTTAAATTGTTTCGATATTTCTCCTAACGATCCTATTACAATTGTTATTGTCATTGTTTTCATTCCCCACTGTCTTTCTATTTCTATCCTGAGATCTTGGTAGTTATCTATCTTCTCTTTTTTTAAATAGTTATTATTATTATTATTATTATTATTATTATTATTATTATTGTTTTTATTATTATTATTATTATTATTATTATTATTGTTATTATTATTAAAGGTCTAAAGGCACGATTACAGGAAGCAACTTGTCTCGCAACGGCGTTCGACACAAGTTGCACGAGGGTTTACACGATGCAACGGAGATGCAATCGTTGCCGAAAGTAGAAACGAATTCTACTTTTCGCAACGATTGCTGCAACTTGTCTCGCATCATTTTCCAAATTGCACTGTAGGTTAAACGCCGCAATGCTCCATGCAACTTGTTGGAGAGAAAATTGCTTCGTGTATTCGTGCCTTAAGATATAAATTTCGAAGCACCTCTCACCTGAGACAAGAAGAACGGAGCTCCGAGGTTTGTCTGCATGAGGGTATTCCACTCTTTCTCGTTGATGGTCCCTACTTCAGTCGGGTTGAACTGAGAGGCATTGTTCACCAGGACGTCTAATCGATCCCAAATCTGTGTACATTCTTTAACAATTTTCTCTGCAGTAAATTGTAGATCAGAAGTAAGGTCTGCTTGGATCAATCGTGCTGAATTGACTCGAAGACTGGAAATTAATGATTTAGAAATGATATTTCAGCAAAAGGCTTATACACCAGTTTCACATTCGATGGAAACCGCTGTTTTTTAAGACCACAGACTCAGCTTAGCCTCGTTTATAAGTCAGCTATTCAACGACGCTATTAAAAGTCCGTGGGATTTCAAAACATTGGTATTGTTCAACTTACACATTCTTTACATTACGGTTGACTTTTGCAAATCATTAGCAACAGCCAATTGTAATGTAAAGAATGTGCAAGTTGAATAATACCAATTCCACGGACTTTTAATGGTGTACTTGAATATATGACTTATAAACGAGGCTAAGCCTGTGCAAATGAGTCTGTGTAGGTGTTTCAAGATAACCTTTTCTGATTGGATAGAAAATAAGATCTATTACATACCTGTTCAGTTCATCAGAAAGAGCAGTTGCTTGGTCTTTTGAAGTGTTGTAGTGGATCATTATGTTGTAGCCTGCTGAGTGTAGCTGTCTGGCTATGGTGGCTCCAAGTCTTTTCGCTGCACCAGTGATCAACGCCACACGTGCTTCAGTTTTAAGTGACTTTTGAACGGCATCATAATTATCAGGAGAATGAGTCACGTCTCCATTCTCTTTAACAAAGCAATCCCTCTTCACATGAGCATTTTTACTCATAACGGATTCATTTATTTGGATGATGGGGAAGAAAGACGCAATTTCTTTTGCGCCACAGACGTCCTCAGCTATCATCCTCAGAGGCTGTTTCCTCAATGGGTGAATGAAATCTGGTATTACGTCAGCTAATGGTATGATCACGTGGGCATGCTTCAGGATATCGGGGTCTGGGACAGACCAGGATTGGGCCTTGGAATCTCTTACCATCTTGTATTCAAATACAGAATCACCCCAGAAAGAAATATCAAGGTCTATAGTTCTAGGACCGTTTTTGTTGCTCGCATCACGAATTCTTTCTAACTGTCGTTCTACAGCAGTAAAACAGATCTTCAATCTGGCGAGCAAAAAATAAATGAAAATAAATGAATAAATTGAAACGAAATGAAAATAAAAAGTGGTGCAGAATATTGCTTATATGGATCCAGCTGTACGAAAAACTAAGAGCGAAAATAATTGTTGTTGTAGTTCGAGCGACCCTTGCGTAAGTCTTAAATTAAATGTCATATATCTCGCGGAATTCCAGGAACTGAGTGGCAAAAATTTGCTTTAATTCTTTATACATCACGTATACCGTTTTTCTCTACATTTTTGGAAACGCGTGTTTTTGTATTGGGAATAAACTTTGAGCTAGGACCGCTTCTCTAAGCATCGAAGCGCGCTGTGATTGGTCGGTTCGTGCGTGCACCAGACATCTGCTGTATGTGTTAATAAATAAAGTGCAATTTTTATAACATTTTTGTAAATTCGAGAATTGTTTTAGTCTTTCTATTGTGTTCTATTTATCGACCGAAATGTTCGCGTTGGGGAGCAACTACGAGCTCGTGCACTAGCCATTCTTAACGAAGATACCACAACCATTCAACGGGAGAAACAGAAAAGTAGCAGAAGAGGTTTTTAAAAAGAGACAATTGGATGAAAATGCCCCAATTTTTGAAAGTGCGAATGAATCAAATATTTGAGGATAATATGACTCAATTATGATTGTGAAAACCAGATTTAAACCAAAATTTCTCAAATGCAAGTGGCTCCCGGGCAAAATTTTCGCCAAAGCTAAAAGAACAATATGGTTGAATGTATGATGTCAATGTATGACGGAAGTGGGGTGTTAACGTTGTTGCTGAAAAAACCTAAGTCAATTATTTGGGGGAATCCCAGATCCCCGAGTTGGAGTCCGAGTCCGAGTTAGAGTTAGAGTCGAGTTAGAGTCGAGTTAGTGTCCGAGTTAGAATGACAAGTTTTACCAATAAATCACTAAATCACCAAATATTAACTAATAAGCCACATGGGTTCTTTCTTTGTCGCTTAACTTCGCACGATGTCTTCAAGCGACGAAGAATCAGAAGAATCAATCTTATTAAATCCAACGTTTGGTAATGTCATCGCTGATAATAAATCAATGTAAGTATTTATATCCAATAGCAGACGGCTGTATATATAGTCAATCTCAACAAGGTTGTCCAGATGAAAAGACTACAATAAAGTCTCGCGTTACATTATGTATTATATTTCGATTTGCAATACACATCATTGTCAAAACTGAATGTAAAGATACCGTGTATTTTGAATTTCAAATTGAAATTCCGCGTGAAACCTTGCGTTTTTCTACTTTTTTCTACTTTGTTTTTTTTTTGACTAACCGGTAGGACAATGGAGTCCAAAAAATCCGCTCATGGCTTCCTGTTCTTGTATAGTCGGTAGTCAGCTGACAAATTTATAATGCCAACCTTTTCACAATAACTATATCAATAAGTTGCAAAGTTTTACCTTGGAGTCTAAAGATTTATTGGTAAAACGTTATCATAAAGTACCTTTGAAACCTGAGATATAATTTTCTAACTCGGATTCTGACTCGAGTCTAACTCGGGGTCTAACTCGAGTCTAACTCTAACTCGGACTCGGACTCCAACTCGGGGTTTTGTTACTCCCATTATTTGGGGATTTTTCAACGACAACCTTAATTGGATTAGCTATAGATTTATAAACAAGATTACAATATTGAAACAAGACATGTTTTTGTAGTACCAACCACGGTCGCCAGACTCGCCCGTTTGGATTTTATTTTGTTTTCAATGGTCGATCTAATAAATCTGCTTTGGTACGGCTGACCTGAACAGGGCCCCCTTCTCTCCTTTGGGGCCCCGTTAAGTTACCCTGGTTCCAGAGGCGCCTCCGGCTCGCCGTATAAAAGCCATTGAAAAGCGCCTCTGGAACCAGGGTACCGTTAAGTACGTTACCGATGAATTCCGAGGAGTTGGACTTTTGGTCGCGGGTCGCGGGTCGCTGGTATATGGTGCGGGTGCGGGTGCGGGTATGTGGTGCGGGTGCGAGTATGTGGTGCGGGTGCGGGTGCGGGTGCGGGTGCGGGTGCGGGTGCGGGTGCGGGTGCGGGTGCGGGTGCGGGTGCGGGTGCGGGTGCGGGTGCGGGTGCGGGTGCGGGTGCGGGTGCGGGTGCGGGTGCGGGTGCGGGTGCGGGTATGTGGTGCGGGTGCATTTAAAAAATAGCTAAATAAACAAAAAGGTAATGATATGGACTAAACTAGCAATAATACTTATACCCGCGACCCGCGACCCGCGACCAAAAGTCAAACTCAATTCCGAGTGATCCAAGATCGGTTCTTAATATTAAACAGACAAACATCACGAGATTGAAATCGGAGCTAGATGTTTATTTACTGCTAAAGGTCAGCCGTACCGAAGCAGATTTATTCGACCGTTGAAAACAAAATAAAGCGTTAGTTTTATTCCAAACGTGGAGGCGACTCTGGCGCACGTGTACCTACTGCCATCTTCAGTTGTTATATATATATAAAAACTAAACAACAAAACACTAATAAAACTTCTACTAACTTCATAGGCCGACGCCAAAAAGGATTTTGTCATATTAAACAATCCCATATTTACCTCGAATTTCTTGGATTGACTCCTTCGACGCTCAAACTCTTCTTCAACCCTGAGTGTCGAAGGAGTCAATCGAAGAGATCCAAGGTAAATATGGTTATTACTAATAAAACTAATGAAATTATAAATATCCATCAGTAATATATCAATAATGTATCTCACCCTTCAGGATCAAGTTTGGTTTTCAACACAATAGCCATGTTCACAAAATCATCCTGCTTCTTGTATCCCACTGGAGTTGTCCTGAACGCCCTAGACATCTCTATGATCTCAGCCTTCTCCTTCAGCAAGTCCAGGGCCTTTTCTATATTCTGAAGTGGATTGATATTTGAACCAATAGAAACATGGACATCATTCCATTCAAAATCATCCAGACAGCGCTCGACAGTCACTGATGAATAATCAGAGAAGCGTAAAGCGTTTGGCTTTTTAACTTCTACTCTCACCCACTGAACGCCATGTCGTACCACACAAATACGTGCAACATCTGTAGCTACAGCTTCGATCAAATTGTACTTCTTGTTTTCCACATGAAAGAGTATTTCTTTAGCAACGGTTTTTAAATTAATTGTATCCTTGACGCAATCAGTGTTGCCTGCCTTCCTTTCAATCTTTACTTGAATGGTAATGATGAGTTCTTGGAGTTTCCCAAGTTCGTGTGGGCTGAAGCCAACTTCTGTCCGTACATGAAGACTATTGATTTCTACTACGTCCATTCTTGAAAGCTTCAGTAAGTAAGTCTAATAAATCTGCTTTGGTACGACCAAGAGCACTAGGACACCTAAAGTGGTTGGATTTCTATAATATGATTGAAATGAACGTTATCCGACACCGCCGAACAGCCAAAAAACAGCAGGAATCGTCACATGAAACCACTAATCTGTCAGATCAATCACGGGCGCCAGAGTCGCCTCCTCGTTTGGATTAGCCCGCGTAGCGGCGCATTTTGGGTTTTTAGGGGGAGGGAGACTGGGGAGGGAAAGTGAGGGAGCGCCTGCAATGACGCTATTGTTTAAGCGTTTTTACTCGTTCATTCTGGGTGCGGGAAATTCCTATTGGTTGAGAGGTGACTGACATCAATCATCACATGTCAATCTCTGAAATGACATATAACATCCAGTAATGATTATCGACAAAGATTTTGAAGAGACTTTAAGAAGTGTAGTATCTAGCTAGTCTAAAAGTATTTAGGCGAAAATTTCAATCTAAAGAAAGAAAAATATCAAACGCTACGTCAGTTATTTATTGGTAAAGATTTAGTGGCCATTTTACCGACTGGATACGTGAAAAGTTTGATCTTTGACCCTTGTCGAACAAGATTGTCGAGGCTTTGGATTTGTACTGACTGTAACCCCGGGGGGGGGGGGGGGGGGGGGGCTGGGACTGTAACGGCCTCAATAGAATCGTTGAAGCTCAATCCATTGGGTTATATTTATGCCCTCTGGCGGAGTAGCTAGAAAATCTCGATGAAAATTAAATAACAACTGGCAAACACTCAATGTGCTACAGATCGCAGTTATTTACAGGCTATCAAGAAATCATTCGCTATTTGGAGTTCAGTTATTCAATAATATTATTGGAAGGAGGAATATCATCACGAATAACGATTACTCTACTGATGAAATATGTTTGGGTAGCCGAGTTGGCTTTATAGTAGGACGAAGGATATCACTAATAACGATCGATTACCCAATCAAATATGTGTAGGTATAGCCCGGAGGTATAGCGGAGTTGAATTAGATGAACGAGGAATATCATAATATAACGATGGATTACAATGAAATATATGTTTGGGAAATCCTAAGCTGAGCCGTGATTTGTAACCTTTCCACGAAGACTATCATGACTATGATTGGATAGCAACGAGTAGGCGATAAACACTAAAACAATAGCATCTTTGCAGGCGCTCCCTCCTTCTCCCTTCCTACCCAGTCCTCCTCTCTCGCTCCCCACCCCCTCCCCTCAAAACCCCAAAAATGAGCCGCTACCCAGTCCTCCTCTCTCGCTCCCCACCCCCTCCCCTCAAAACCCCAAAAATGAGCCGCTACCCAGTCCTCCTCTCTCGCTCCCCACCCCCTCCCCTCAAAACCCCAAAAATGAGCCGCTACGCAGGCTACGTTTGGATTAAAAGTAACGATTTATTTTGTTTCCAACGGTCGAATAAATCTCCTTTGGTACGGCTGACCTTTAGCAGTAAATAGACATCTAGCTCCGATTTCAATCTCGTGATGTTTGTCTGTTTAATATTAAGAACCGATCGTGGGTCACTCGTGAAACGCTGACTCAGTCTAATTGGCCGGTAACAAAATGAGCAGGGGACTGGAACCAACTTTCTCAAATTTGATTTAATTTACAAACAAACCTACAGAAATACATAAAAATTAGTAAGATTTGAAAATTTGATTGAGTTTGGGGAAATTCAAACGAAATTATGATATTAAAAAAAAAATTAAATACAGAGAATGTATGTGTGGCTGGACGTTTGGAGGGACACCATACATTTTTCTGTAATCTTGGCACTGTTTAACTGCTCATAACATTGTTTCTATAAAGGCAAACATCCTGAAACTTGGTCAGTAAGTTTTTTGCATGTTTCTCTTTCATGTGATGGGGTTATTTTTTCCTGGAATCTTAATTAAATTAGTTTATCAAACTCGGACCCAGTCCCTTGCTCGTTTTGTTACCAGCCAATTATTATTACCAAAACCACTATTATTTCTAAACAACAAAATCACAAAAGAATTTGCACATCTTTTGTTCCAACAGCACGAGATTTCGAAAATGTCAAAAATGTTTGTTAGAGCAAGAACCTCTATTGCAAGCTCACCATTCGTCTCATATCTATGCAAAGGCCCAGCTACCTTTCAAGATAGCTAACTGTGAAAAGGTAACGGTCTTTACACTGAAGAAGGTCTGAGACCAGACAGAAACGTCTGTATAATTATGTTACAATTAAGCCAGAGCCTACTAGTTAATAAAAATTACAAACTTATCTTTTTATTCATTCATTTTATTCGTCTTTATCTACTGATAAGAGCTAGTTATTTTGTTCTTACAGAGTAAAATCATCTAATGCTAGTTTTTCAATTTGTTTTGAAGAGATGACCTCAAACTTGACTCACGCGAAGTTGCAGGATGCTTTCTCCAGAGCTGTTCATAAACCCACGGCACTTCAACCCATAGCCAAGGCTCCTGGATTTCCAGCCATTGTCCCCTCGAAATGGAGACGCCCTGTAGTAGAGTTCCTCGTACATATTTTGGTCTGCTCGCTTCCTTCCTCTATAGACCTTGACATTCCACCAGTTGCTGTACAGGTTGTAGTCAAAAGGAACGCTGAATAAAATGGCCAGTGTATTTCCATCGCTCATAGTATAAGCAAGCACTCCAACCACACCAGTGGCATCTGGACCACGATTGTTCTGACCATTGTAGAGCAGTGCTTTACCAAATGGTACTGCTCGGGGAAGGATAACATCAGAGGTACCGGATCGGAAATATGTGTTCATTCCTGTCCACGATCTTCCCGATTCGTTGTCAATTCCAATTGCAATTTTTCGTTTGACATCTGTGAGGGCTTGGAGTATCCTGTTCAGGATTGTGAAGGTCAGGGTTCCACCTTGAATGACCGCACCAGCAATCGCTGCAACAGCTGCTCTCTTTTCATCTGTGCAGGAGCAGAGAGTGAAAAATCAATCGTGAACGACAGTTCAGAAAAGGGCAATAGTCTCCTTCACATTTCTCTTTGCCATCTTGAAAGGTACCTGTGCCTTTGCATTGAAGCGAGGCGAACGGTGAGCTTGCAATGATAGAGATTTTTTTATCACCTTGGAAAATGATTCACCATCATGTCTCTATTATTACAAGCTCACCGTTCGCCTCGCTTCAATGCAAAGGCCAGGCTACCTTTCAAGATGGCGCAGGGGACTGTGAAGGGGACTCGTTATGACTGAAAACTCGTGAACTTGCATCCTTGGGGAATGCATTGTAAATTTTGATGTAAAACAAAACAGGTTGTAAAACAAATTAAATATAATTTATACAAAGTATAGATTTCAAAAATATTCACCAAATTATTAAGAAAGTATTTACAAATTTTACTACTTTTACTGATCCTTTACAAATTATTGTTCCCTAGAGAATTTTGTTTTCGTCTAACAGTTGAGTATGAGAAGACAGATTTAAACCAAACTCATACAAAGAATCTTATTGACAAGGGAATTACACGTGGTCTCAACTCAATACGGATTGCGAATAGAATTCTTAGTCGACGGAGAAAAACAAAGGAAGCAAAGGAAGGAAGCAAAAAACATTACTGGCATATGACTGCGGAACTAAAGATTGAACCATGTCCACAACGGTGAGAGGGAGAGCATTAACCGTGCTCTCAAACCGCTTTTTCTATAAGCCAGCTCCTTATTAACTTTTTGCTCATGAGCTACTATACTAGAACTACCTTTTTCGTCTTCTTCAATCTTCGACGGTAGGGCTATGGCTGCGCATAACAATGTAACGACAATGAACACGATGATCAGGCGCCTCATGATTGCAGTTTAATCTGAAATCAAAAATAATAATACAATGAAAAAATATGATAGCAGAGCTAAAGATGTGTTGTGGTCCTTTTTAAAAAAATTGAATTGAGAGATTTGCTGTGCAGGATATGAGAGCAAAAAAAGTGAAACAAGAAGAACAAGAAGAACAAGACTGAAAAACAAGTACAATAAGCTCAAGAAGAAGAAGAAGAAGAAGAAGAAGAAGAAGAAGAAGAAGAAGAAGAAGAAGAAGAAGAAGAAGAAGAAGAAGAAGAAGAAGAACTGAATAACAACCACAAGAATAACCAGAACAAGAAGAAGAAGAAGAACTGAATAACAACCACAAGAATAACCAGAACAAGAAGAAGAAGAAGAACTGAATAACAACCACAAGAATAACCAGAACAAGAAGAAGAAGAAGAACTGAATAACAACCACAAGAATAACCAGAACAAGAAGAAGAAGAAGAACTGAATAACAACCACAAGAATAACCAGAACAAGAAGAAGAAGAAGAACTGAATAACAACCACAAGAATAACCAGAACAAGAAGAAGAAGAAGAACTGAATAACAACCACAAGAATAACCAGAACAAGAAGAAGAAGAAGAACTGAATAACAACCACAAGAATAACCAGAACAAGAAGAAGAAGAAGAACTGAATAACAACCACAAGAATAACCAGAACAAGAAGAAGAAGAACAACAACGACTGTAGAACAACCAGAACATCAAGAATAAGAATTCGAAGAACAACAAGAAGAAAAAGAAAAATTTGGTAATGTAATTGCAAAACCAAGAAATTCTTGGAGATAAAAGTGCTTTACCTCAGTTGGTGCACGTAAATTTGCTTCCGAACAGTCTTTGATTCAGAGTTATCCAGCAAACAGCAAGCCTCCCTGTTTTATATCTATCGTCCCATGATCCAGAACACACTCTCTGTTTGTTTTATAAGTATTTTTATTGACTGAACCAGAAGCTATTAATTATCTTTTAAACGAAAAATAAATATCGTTACCATCATGTTTGTCATAGTTCAACAAGCCAAGACACAGCTGCGTTATTTTTAAGGAATAAAAAACAGTTTTCCGTGTATCATACTCTGTTAAAGACACGCCGGATGTGGAGAGAACTCGAGAGAAGCGTAGGAAACCACGACGCGTAGCGGAGATAATGAGAATGCATCCTGCAATGAAGTTTTACGTATCAGTTGTTGAAAGAGTGAAGACGAAATGGAACCCCCCTTTGTGAAATTCTGGATCCGCCACTACTCTACGTTTTAGAGAAACACGTTTTACATCTCTGCAATCAATAGTAAAGTTTTTCTCTACTTCACTAAAAATCACGTATATTTATGAGTTTTTTTGGTCAAAATGGGCGTTTTTAGTGGGAGGGATACCCAAACTTACCACCAAAATGACTGACATCCCATTAATACTCTAGGACAGTTAATATAACTCACTAGGATCTACAACTGTGCCCATTTTGAGTAAAATTAGTAAACCCCCATGTAGTACCCCTCGGCCTGGCTTTGCCTGATCCTATCGTGGACACAATCTTGAGTAGAGCGTCATTTATCTGGCGAAAATTTAATACTCTAGGACAAACAATAAGATAACCAAAAACAAACATGTTTTTTATCTCAAGTGATCCTATTTCATTATTCTATTATGATTATTGAACTATATAATTAAAAAATAGCTTAGAAATTGACCATTTAGCCTATTCATGGTTCCAACTCCCCTTAGTTACCGTTGTCAGGATTTCATTACGAAATTACAGGCTACCAAAGGCCCTGTGTATAACCTTGTACATAGTCGTTTAGGCAAGGCTAATATTTCATGCCACTCACTAAGATCTGCTGAGAGGGTAGTTTTAAAGTCCACCTCTACTGATCGGTTTGGTAACTTTGTCACCCACAAACACCCCTATTCTGTCCTTCGGGAATAGTGAATAATGATAGGATTATGAATGGAATATGAATAGGACTGTCGTGGATGATACATTTTGATGATACATTGTTTACTTGAGTTAATCTTGATGTAAGAGGAGGGGGCGGTGGGGCGCAAAAAAGCAAACAAAACAGAACGGAAATGAAATTTACGAGCGCGTGAGAATTGAACAATGGGGCGAGTTTTGAATTTTAATCTGATGTGAAATTTTTTTTGTCATCTGATAAAGCATCTCAAGATTAGTAAGTCTGGCAAATTTAAACTTGTTTCGTTAAAAAGAAGCAGAGCTACAAGCCTTCAAAAGTGTTGAAAATTTACAAAAAATGAATGGTTACAGAGGACAAGCGTAAAAGTCCTAAATTTCTACACAATCAGCTTATGTGAATTATATGAGTCCACAGAGAATATGATTAAATATGATGTAAGTATACTGCTAAGAAAGGAGGAGGTTTGGTGGTAAATCGCAGTTATATAATCGCAGTTGAGGCCAAAATGATAAAAAAGGGGGAAAAAATTACCTATTTACCAAAAATGTGTGTGTTGGAGGGGGGGCACGTGCCCCCCGTACCCCCTTCCCTACGCTAGTGAGCGTCAGTCTTGAAATGAACTATGTAATATACCAACAGCCTGACAGGAAATGCGTGCTATCCCGTGATTGGACTGTCTTAATTAGGAGCACGTGGACATCCCACGTACCCTCTCAACAGTATATCTCATGACGGTTGGTTTGCAGTTAAACTGCATGATTGTAACTAGAGATAATGGTTGTATCATTAACGGTAATTTATATGACAATAATTTTGCTTAAGTTCTCCTGAAACATATTTTCAAACCATATTACGCTCGGGCTACCTGTGTGAAAACAAACACTTATAAAGTCAATCTGTCTTTTAATCTGGGAATAATCCCCTTCAAAGTTGCCTTCGTTATCTCAGTAGCCCGGCCTTTGCAAGCAAACAAAAAAACAAAAACAAAACAAAAAAGAAGAAAAGAAAAAAAAAATGAAAATGAATGGAATGAGCAGGATTATCAAATGGTGTTCTTTTCATAGAACTGAACGCTTCCAATGTCAATTCAAATAGATGTTGAAAAGGAATAAGAATACAATTTTCACACCAAAAACTTGATTGTCATACCAAGAATTGCCTTGTCAAGAGGGACATGTGTCGTGCTCGTCCAGTCCTATTGAGCGAATTTGTATATCGTTATCCTTCAAAACAAATTTCATCACTCACAGGCAATTGTTTTTTTTCGCATTGAACAAATTTACTCCATCGAAAAATACTCAGACATGAAAAATAATAAAACGTAAGTTGATAAGATAACGGTCCCCAACCTCGATAGAAGAAAGGAAAAAATAATAAGAAAGCGGAGACAGGGGATGAAAACTTTTCTTTCGAATGACATCATTGACTGGTGTATTTCCCAATGATGTGTACCAAGACTAGTTATGTCATCTATTAAAAAAAACTTTTAGCTAAATAATGAACCATCAGAAAAGAAAGATTTTGAAAGCTGAAAACTTTATTCACCTCAGTCTTTGGGGTTCTTGTTTTAGTCGACACATCAAAGGATTACTCTGTTGATAAAGACTTTGAATCTGAGTAGAAAATTAGTCAGAGAAAAATTCGACTTCATTGAAATGGGATAAAAATTTTTTAAAAAAAAATGGGTACAACCTGCCTATTTACAGGTGACCTGTTCGACAGTAGCTTCCTTTGCAGACGTTCTTAGGGTCGTCACGTCGTCACGCAACGTTTAGAGAAGTATTGCGTGACGACCCTAAGAGCGTCTGCGTAGGAGGCTAGTTTGACAGACTACCGATCGTTCCTGCATTTTACTGAAAATACTTTAAGAAAGTTTGCTAGCCTTTCGATTGAAGATACCAGAGGACTATAAAATTAGAATGCAGCTGAATTCCGTTAATTACGTTTTTGAACTTGTTTTGTAACGTACTCTTCAGTTATCATCTTGATTGACGTAAATTTTTAAACTACCTGTACCAGCACGCATGATCATGATCATCTGACAATAATCTGCAGGTTTGCTATTCAGAAACTCGTATTTTCAAAAAAAATATTAGATAGCGTAATGCTCAGTGAAAAGATTCTCCTTTCTTGAAACTTCACAGTAAGAGATTACATCATGATTATTCTATCGATTTTCTGCGGTAAACCGTAAGAAAAGCCAGGATCATAGAGATAAGTCATTCATTGTCATTATGAAGTCGTTCACTTACAGAGTTCTTTTGGCTGTTTTGCTTGTAGTCCTGGTTAACAGCCTCGGATCCGGTAGCACCTATCCACGGGTCTTAACAAAACAAGGCATTGTAAGAGGAATACGACAAGTCTTGCGCTGCGAGGAAGGTTACACAAAAACTATCTACAAATTCCTGGGCATTCCATATGCTCAAGCGCCAATAGACGATCTGCGATTCAAGCGCCCGAAACCTCTCCCCATGAACAGATCAAGTACCGAGTACAATGCCACGTATTATCGACCAATATGTGCTCAATTCATCGCCAATATCAACAAATTAAAAGGGGCCTGGCCTGACTTTGACAAAGAAAAGGATATAAAAGAGGATTGCCTGTTCCTAAACATCTACACTCCATTTATAAATGGTTCTTATAAGTATCCGGTAATAGTGTTCATACATGGAGGACGGTTTCTGGCAGGTACCCCTATTTTTGACGATACCCCAGCCGAGTATTTGCCCACACGCGGTGTTGTTCTTGTCACTTTCCAGTATCGACTAGGACCATTTGGGTTCTTGGCTACAGGGGAATCAGAGGCACCGGGAAATATGGGCCTTCTTGACCAGGTAGAGGCCCTCAAGTGGGTTCAGCAAAACATCGAGGGATTTGGTGGCGACAAGAATAGCGTGACTCTCCTTGGTGAAAGCGCAGGAGGATCTAGTGTGGGTTTACACTACTTATCGCCTCTGTCCAAAAATCTGTTTCATCGAGGTATTGCAGTGAGCGGTGCGGACGTACAAGTGGGCCCCATAATTATGAAACCATGGTCAGTAGTTGAAGGTGCCAGTAATAGGCTAATAGAAAAAGTGAAATGTGATAACTTTCAATGCTTGCAATCATACGATAAAGGCTGGAAATCGCTTTTAAATAATTTATATGGCAAAGAATACGATATCAATCTAATGTCGCCAGTTGTTGATAATCATTTCCTTCTTGAGAGTCCACGAAAGTTAAGAAGAGATGGAAATTTCGCTAAGCTTCCTTTAATGGCAGGTTTTACTAGTCGAGAAGGGTCGCAATTGGTTGATTTCTTAAAAGCTCAAATGGCTCTTCATGGCAAAGCTGAACGAGCTGATTTTGAGGTAGACAGCCTTGGAATATTCCAATCTGCCATAAGAGCTTCCTTGGAGCTTAACCTTGGTGTTCAAAACGCAAAACACAGAAAACAATACACTCTAGTCATAACAACTACATACGTGCCATGGAGACAGGGAGGATACCCTGGCTATCGATACGCGAAGGCGCTTGAAGAAATTCATGCTGATATGGCCATAGTTGCGCCAATTCATGCTGCCTTGACCTTCCATACCGACCACAATGCCTCTGCCTACATGTTTGAGTTTGCCTATCCCCCTAGCGGTGCGGAACACGGTGATACACAGTCATACGAGTTTGGCAAACCACTTCTGAAGCCTCAAGATTATAGTTATGCTGATAGAAATGTCAGCGAATTTATGGTTACCATGTTTACCAATTTTGCTAAATTTGGTAACCCGACTCCAAGTCCTGTACGTGGTGTCCAATGGCAAAAGTTCAGCTCATCCAACAAAGCCTACCTGAGAATCCAGGAGAAGCCTGTCATGGCAAGCAAATATCATGAAAATAGAATAAACTTCTGGAATGACAATTTCGCACCATGGTTCATGAGGAATGAAAACTGATTAAGTACAAGTGGAGCAATGCACCAGTTTCACATTCGATGGAAACCGCTGTTTTTTAAGACCACAGACTGATTTGCACAGGCTTAGCCTCGTTTATAAGTCATCTATTCAACGACGTTATTAAAAGTCCGTGGGATTTCAAAACATTGGTATTGTTTCAACTTACACATTCTTTACATTACAGTTGACTTTTGCAAATCATTAGCAACAGCCAACTGTAATGTAAAGAATGTGCAAGTTGAATAATACCAATTCCACGGACTTTTAATGGTGTATTTGAATAGATGACTTATAAACGAGGCTAAGCCTGTGCAAATGAGTCTGTGTTCTTCAAAAACAGCGGTTTCCACCGAATGTGAAACTGGAGTATTCTGAAAGATTGCACTCTGTTCAACAGGAAAAATGCAAATAGTATAGCTTTTCGTGTGCTGACAGCACTTTAGAATCGTCCATTCGATCATGTTGGGTCAAGGTTTGTTAAACAAATGAACCTTCACAAATAAATTACTAATTCGAAAAATTATATTTCCGCAACGATCATTGTTAAATTATAATGAAATTATATCAGTAGTGTTAGATACCAGCCCTTGTCTTTGTGGCAGCTATCGACTATCTATATTTTAGTTCTGGTTTCTGTGGAGGGGTATTCCACATTGAACTACCATATTGTTTATAAAAGTAGGTTTTGGTGCAATTTATTTGCGAGTGGAGAGGGGTCAAAAACTAGTAACCTGAGCTGATAATAATAATAATAATAATAATAATAATAATAATAATAATAATAACAATAATAATAATGATGACGATGATGATAATAATAATACTTTAATTTGACACTGCTTATGTGCTGCTTATAAAAAATTGTATTGCACAGAAATGTATTTTCCGTAACATTCTTTGTAAGACATGAAGTTCTAAAGTTTAAAGAAACAATAATATTAATAATAATAATAATGATAATAATAATAATAATAATAATAATAATAGTAAAAATAAAAATAATAATAATGATGATGATGATGATGATGTTGATGTTGATGATATTTATTGACTTATATTGCGCCAATATCAGTATGCATTTTTATCGACGCATGATGATGATGATGATGAATCTTTATAAGGGTTTATAATGTGTTTCACACTGCACGAAATGCCGGATCCACACCAGGGGCAGCGAACAGCGCAAATGCGATAAACACCATACCCACCCCCTGAGTTAGCAAATATGGCATCCGACTAAAGTTTCAAATATTCAAATATCGTTTTTCTAGTTCTAGAAATAAAAACAAATTTGTCAAAAACAATTCGAAATAAAAATTCTCAAAAAAGTTTAAGATTAGGAACTGAACTTTTATCATTTTATCGTTAAAAATTTCAACTCCTGTCCAATTGTAGCCCCCTTTGCAGAAGTTCTTAGGGTCGTCACGTCGTCACGCAACGTTTCTCTCCCCACAAACGACGTTCGTGGGGAGAGAAGTATTGCGTGACGACCCTAAGAGCGTCTGCGAAGGAAGCTAGTACAAGTTTCATTGACAATTCTATTTTGGTTCTCGTCCATTAGCGGCTATCAAGTGTGAAATATTAAGTTTGCCACGATGGAAAACATCAAGAGTGACAATATGTATGCATGATAGACTTTCATTACGTTATTTCAAGTATCGTTCCCTCATCTTCAACCTTTTAGAGCAAAAATTCCAAATGTAATTTACTTAAATTCGATTGAATCATCAATTGTTCAGTTCCGAAGAAAGAAAACGAAAAAGAAAAACCACTCAAAATTAAAGATTATTTCTCTCTAGCGTGGGAAGAAAAATATTCCTTTATCATTTCTTAACGCTTGACGTATTGCATATTTTAGAAAGCTTTTTTTTTTTTTAATTAAAATTCCAAGGTTCACTGGATAACAAATTTTTGAGGGAAAATAACCATAAAAAAATGCAGTGTATATCATACTGCGATATGCGATATCCTGAGAACACAGACATTTCAACAGCTTGTTGTGAAATTAGTTTTTCGCTGCCGTCAATCAAAATAATCAATCAGTACCTTTCATATTTTAGACTGGTGGCAGTGAAAAACCAAATTCCAACGGTCAATAGCAGTAAGTCATTCAGAACCCCATTGCTCTCGGTTTCAATTTTTGTCATTTTGAAAACGTATTTGCGTATTTATTTCTGTTTATTTCAACTTCTTGTGATGACTGTGCGTGCGTGAAATAAAATAACACTCATTCATCCAAATAAAATATCCCAAGTCATCTGTGTCCACCCTCCATGCTCTTCAAACCACGCATGCGCACCAGCAGATTTAAAAACCATTTTTCTCGGTCCTTTAACAAGCACAATAACACAGTACATTAAGAAAATTATAATTTGTTCGGTTTTTAAAGTATTTGAATAACAAAGACTTCGGGGTTTTAAAGACCTATTTCATAGTCAGGGTACGTTTATTGAGCTTTGGTCTTCAAGTCGTCAACTCAAGTCAAGTTTTACTCGGTAAGTTTACTTGCAAACTCATAAAACAAACTTTGATAGCTTGCTAGATATTCTATAACTTAAAAAATATCATTGAACTAACTCTATTGCTGAGGACATATATCGAACTATGTTCTATAAGATTTATTTTTTTTAAATTTGGTTCGTTGCCATATTTGAAAAGTACTTCACTCATAGTCATCACTTTACGTAGACAGGACCTTTCTTGCCACAAAAAATATTTTGTCTTTCGATACACTGTATTTTCTTACCATTGAAATTGCTTTGAAATAGTGGGTAAAAAAATGTTGAATATTTCTTGCAAGTCAGCTTAGCTCGTGAACAACTGAGAAAAGTGAAACCTCGCCCTTGATCGCCTTCGGTTTACTCAGACTAAAATTCCGTGTTCGGTACGGTGAGTTTATTTTAGATAAACGTTTTGAATCCCTGAGCCTAAAATGATATTAATTTTTGCCAGATTTAATCTTGGATTTTTGAAAATTTTATTGAATTTTTTAAGGTCCAGTAGTTTGATTTAGTATTCTAGATGAAGTGTAGACCGTTTCTTCTTTTAATATTAATTGAAGTCATCTCACATGATCGTTTAAAGAACTCCACCATCGCCATGCTATCGTATCAATGTTTCCTTAACTTTGTTCTGAATTTTAGAACTTTGATTCAAAATTAAAGTAAATGTTTTTCAAAATATTAGGGTGTTGTAAACCGTGGTATTTTGAGTCCAATATAAGTGACGCTAATGAATTATTTATTTAAAGCTCTAAGTAGGACACACATGGGTGGAAACCTCTGACGTGTGCCTCTTAAGATTAATTATTAGTATTTTCATCGACTTATTTGTTTGTTTGTTTGCATGAATATTCATATAAAACCCCACACGGTAGCACGTCAGAGTTTTACGTAATCACCTACGAGGATTCAGCGAGTAACAAACCACGAAATTTCATATTTTTGCTTCCATTACACATACTCAACGAGGACCTCTCTTAAAAATGTAAAGAAAGACAACTTCGATGTTATCATCAACTCGTGGGAATGAAACGATGTGATTGGCTGAGGTCAAAATGCTACTTATTTCCACTCTACTGATTTACTCAATTAACTTCGATGGCTTTTATTAATTTTCGTATTCTTTTCTATTTTTCTTTTTTTTTTTTTTTACTTTGAAGTCATAATTGTGGCACTCGTCATCAGCTACCAAGCTTTGATCTAGAATGATTTAATTTTTTCAACAAACAAACAAATTAATGAATAAATAGATACATATAGATCTATTTATTTAAATCTTCTTGTGATGACTGTGCGTGCGTGAAATAAAATAACATCGGTTTCAATAATGATAATAATTTCGGTTTCAATTTGTGTCATTTTGAAAACGACAAAGTTTTTTTAATCGCGATTTCTTGTGTATTTACGTATTTGCGTATTTATTTCTATTTAAATAAAACTTCTTGTGATGACTGTGCGTGCGTGAAATAAAATAACACTCACTCATCCAAATAAAATATCCCAAGTCATCTGTGTCCACCCTCCATGCTCTTCAAACCACACATGCGCACCAGCAGATTTAAAATCCATTTTTCTCGGTCCTTTAACAAGCACAATAACACAGTACATTAAGAAAATTATAATTTGTTACTTCGATGGCTTTTATAAATTTTCAATTTTTTTTCTGTTTTTTGTTTTTACTTTGTAGTTTAGTACAATTGTAGCACTCGCCATCAGTTACCAAGCTTTGATCTAGAATGATCTAATTTTTCCAACAAACAAACAAATGAATAAATAGATACATATAGATCAGAGGAACCCATCCAATTGTGTCCTTATCTCTGATCTACGTAGGTTTGAATAGTTCAGACACCAGAGTTTCTTGATAATTTTTTTTTTGAGTGATCAAGCATCCAAAATGTTCAGAATAAAATTCATGTTGTTCTTGTATTTCTTGTTTTTCTTTCTTTAAATGATTGTACAACCCTCATAATTTTGCCAGTACGTTAAAAACATATGAATCTTTCAGCTTTTAGTTTGCTAGCACACACACACGCACACAAAACATAAAAACCAGGGATATTAATCATTACTAAAACTTTTTTTTTAAATTAACACAGTGTTGAAACTACAAAAGCTATGAAGCTGCTTGTTGCCGTTGGGCTTCTTCTAGTTGCCCTTCAAGTCTTCGCTGAAGAAGTAAGTACGATTAAAAGTGTTAATGAGACACGTATGAGCATGGCCAAATCACCAAGATAAACATGGAGGCTGAAGTGATTTTCAGGGAAAATAGTTTTAGCTAAATCATTAGGACATAGGAAACCATATGAGAAGATTTTTTTTCTTTTTTTTGAACATTGTTGGCTATTTAAAATGGAAAGGATTAGGCAAAACAATAATAAATTCCCGACACACTGATTTAATTTCATTTGTCAAATATTACAGACTAACAGTGAAGATGATTCGATGGTGGCCAAAAGAAGGTTCCCAGGTAAGTTGATGGATAGAATGATACGTCACTTTGGAAACGAGTAAGAGACTGGGGCGAGTTTTGAATTTTAATCTAATTAGCAAAAAAGATAAAATAATCGATCTGCTAAAGCTAGCATTTCAAGATTAGTAAGTCTGGCAAATTTGAACATGATGGTAGCCCAGTTATAAAATAATTCCTCCCCGAAAAAAATGGACAAGTTGCGCAATAGTACCCAGGAGTCTTCAGGAACTTACCCAAGAGGCCTTATTGGGCATCTGCTATAGGGTTATGAGTCCGACAATTAGCATGTGTTAGCTGTCAGTCAATGTCACTACGTTGCTACGTGATTAAGAGAGGGCGGAGCTAGCTTATTACGTGGCATAAATTAATGTCTACGCATGCTCTATTTCATTGACTGCTGTAATTCAAGACTGAGCCGAGTCAAAAATTTTAATTGATTCGTAAACAACCATGATAATCGATCTCTAAGTCATTCAACACACGGCTCAATCGTTAAACATTAGGGGTTGGGTCTACCCGGTATCCGCTACCACTTGAGGTTTTTTTACTTTATACAGTTTTCGGGGATGCCGAGAGGCAATTATTGGAAAATTTATAATATGACAGCTGTCAGGGTGTCTTTATATATAATTCAACGTTATTCCCCCTTAAATAGCATCCAATAATCTAAGATGGCTCCAGTATTGGTAAAAACATACATTGCGCAGAAATTTCACTCCTCTTAGCCAATCTTCTTTAATCTTCTCTGATCATTTTTATATTTTATGAATTATAGCATATCGCCATGTGGGTTGCTTCCGCGATCGACCTAGAAGAGCAATCCCTTTTCTTGGCGGCGTTCCCGCCAGAGGCGCGGTAAGAGCCTGTGCAAACTTGGCAAGAAAGCGAGGATTTACATGGTTCGCTGTACAGTATCGCACCCATTGCTTTGCTGGTCGAAGAGCCCATATCACTTATAGAAAATATGGCGGAGCACGCAATTGCCGTGGTGGTGTAGGTGGAGCTTGGGCCAACGATGTTTACCGATTTAACAAACTTCGTAAGTAAAATAGATAGACCTTTTTTTGAATTTCCCTTCACTGTTCATTGTGCCGTCTTGAAAGGTAGCCGCGCCTTTACATCGAAGCGAGACGAACTGCAATGATACTTACATGTGAATAATTGATGGATGGATGGATGATTGGTTGGGTGGCTGGGTGGCTGGATGGATGAAAGGATCAATGAATGGATGGATGGATGGATGGATGGATGGATGGATGGATGGATGGATGGATGGATGGACGAATTGCTTCCTAGTTTAGCAAATGACCAGCGTCATCTGGCTATTAAGCCTATATATTGAATATATTTTATCATTCTCTTAAAGACGTCTAACAGAAGTGCATTCTTATTGACATTCAGCATATGTAAGCGTTGGATGCTTCAGAGACAGACATGCCAGAGCGCTTCCGGTATACCTTGGATTCTTCCGGGGCGATATCCAAAGGTGTGCCAGAATTGCAAAATCTCGTGGTTACAAGGTATTCTCAGTTCAGTATGGAGGCCAATGTTTCAGTGGCCCAACATCTCAAAGAACGTATGCTAGATACGGAAGAGCAAGAAATTGTCGCCATGGCTTGGGTGGAACCTGGGCAAACAACGTGTACCGTTTTACTCCAAAAAAAGGTAAGCCGGTAAAGTGACAAAGAAACTAAAATACCGAGTGGAAATTTTTATAGCTATGCTGTCGTTTCGGACGTTCCGTAAGAAAAGGTAAATCAGTAAAGGTGTGTGGACACACTAAGCACAAGTGTTGGGGACAGCTAACTGCAATAATTCCTTATATCATTTGTCACCAAAGACAGTTCTCTTGCATCATGCAAACAATCCTATCCTAGGATATCAATGGTTCATTTTCATGTTGACACTTATGTACACACCATTACCATAGCACTATTCATCACGTGAACGCCTATCGCCGAAGAGGTGGATTCGTCTTGATGTAATGTTTACCCATTCCTGACCACATGTCATTCTCTTGAGAACAAGATTCTTTGTTTCAGTTGTACATCTATTCATGTGTCTTCTAGTACGAATTAGTTCTATTGCCAAGGTTTAAAATGCCACTGACTCCACTCTTCTGTACGCTGTAAAAGTGGTCCCATACAATTAGTGGTTCCATACTAATTTTTCATACTAACTTTTCTTGTCTTTTCAGCTCCAGGTCGAAAATTCAGAAAACTGAACAGGGGTGAAGTCTGCTTTGGTGCAAGAGGGAATACTCCAGGAATCATCAGATACTATGGTCCTAACAGGATAGTCAATGGTCTTTTTCTGGTGTACAGGCGTGGTCGTGTTACTTGTAACAGACGCACATACAGCAGATGGGGTTGTGGAGACGCTAATCTTGACGTGGTGATAACTGACCAATACAACTACTTGATCTATCCACGCAGAGAGTACATCCACCACAGGAAAGGTATAGTTCCTCTTAGGGAGTAGAACAATATAGTTTGAAATCACTAACATGCAGAAAAAAACCATTAGACATACTACCCATCCCATCCATTCATCCATCCATCCATCCAACATTCTATCCATCCATTCATCCATCCATCCATCCATCCAGCCATCCCATCCATTCATCTATGTATTCATCCACAAAAATCATTCATCCATTTATTTGTTAAATCTTTCTTTCTCGCTTCCTCTCATTAATCATTTCATTTATTTTTTCCTTTTTTTAAGCCATCCTTTACTCTACTCTCTTTTTCTCCATCGTTCTCGACTTGTTTTTTGTCCTATACGTCCTTCCTTTCTTGCTTTTTCTTATACACTTATACTCAATACATTTCATCAATTCTTTTCCAGGTCTGTGGTACCGCCTTCCTGGAAAGCATTCCAAAATCTCCAAATCTTTGTTCTTTTCCAACGTGGCGGCCCCGTTTCATCTTTCTCGTTCAATACAATTGAAAGTGTGGTACGGCGAAGATCTGAAGAATTGGACCGAAGGCGACAATCTTGGTCGAGTCTGTGTGGATGTTTATGCTTGGTTTGCTTAAACATCAGTAGTTTAATGATAGGGCTTTCACGATGTTATCCCCTGTAATCCTATAACAACAATTCTCCATTCCCCTTACTAGTACGCTGGACTCCCCTACTACCAGAATCATTTTCGTAGTTCCTTTTGTTGGCCTAATTAATACCATTATCCTGCGACTCCCAAAGGAGTTCAAACATTTGAAGAAGAAAAAAGAATTCTAAGATTCAAAAAATTCAAAGGAGCTCAATTTGGAGGACAAAACAAAGAGAGAATTGGAACCTATTGTTTTGTCCTCCAAATTGAGCTGCATTCCGACGTGCTGCAAGGAGTCTATAAGGGGCATGGTCAATTTTAGCTGGGGTAAGTTAATGCTTTCATTACATTAGTCAAAGAATAATGAAAAACAAGGGATACCAAAGCTAATTTTTTAACCTATGTAATTGCTAAAACTTGATTTAGGAAGTTTCAAGAATTGAAAATATAGTCTTGTGCAAAATTTTAGTGTTTTGCCATGTTGTAGTTCAAGACGTGTATGTTTATTCAATAAAATTGTTTAAAGGTTATTATGCGGTTTTTAGCGATTTTTGTGCGCGCGCACATCGTGGGCTCAAATTGAAGCTCAGTAATAGTCACTCACCTTAATGATACTCATATGCATGATAAGCGTTCGTTGCTTCATTACTCTGTGACCACAGAGCACCCAAAAAATGGGAAGGCTAAGATTGTGAAATATAAGAGACTAGTATGGGAAAAGGAAAAAAGTGGTAGGGCTGTAGTACTACCAGCCCCTCCCGGTCCATGTTACTAAAGTTTCTGTCCCTCAGTTTTTAAGTTTCGTAGTGAACAATTTAAGGGATTACAAGGCATTTGGACCCCTATACGCGAATTTTGTACCGATTTTACTACTAATATTTTGCCATAAAAGTACATGAAAGTACATAAAAGTATTTCCTGAATAGTTTTTTGAAAATATATTCAAATGCTCAAGACTTCAAAGATTAAGAAATTATTTTGCTTTAAAGCTATAAGACATAAGCAAGCATATGACATTCCGCTCATGCGGAAAAACCGTTTCATGAATACTGACATGAATTCACCGTGGATTTGGAATCAAAATTTAAGTAATAACTCATCCCATTATTTAAAAAAATCGAAATACCATGAAATGATTAGCATACAACGTAAACAATTTAAGAAAGTCAAGTTCAGCAATGTATTCGTTAGTGCGTTTCAGAGAAGTCGCCTTGTGACTTCCTTACAATGTTGAAAGATTTAGGTTTTGATGCAATCATCAAAAATATGTCGTCAGAAACATGATAAAAACTGCCTCTATAACGACATATTTCATCTTCTGCCGCAGAAACAAAAAGAAAATGGATTTTTATTCTTTATTTCTTTAAGGGGAAAAAATTCTAATAAAGTTGCCATTGTTAAGTCAATAAAAAATCAATAAAAATGTCATCTTGAGTTTAAATTGAATTCTAGATTTCAAGTTGTATCATTTTGAAAGGATTATATCAATTCTTTTTCGAATTTATTATTAATTTTTCCTATGTTGTTCTTTCATGTTGTGACTATGCGTGCGTGAAATGAAATAACACTCATTCACCCTACAACCACGCATGCGCAACAGCAAATCTAAACTCCAATTTTTTTTTGGTACTTTAACAAGGACAAAGAAGGACACTCAAACATCCAGGTTTTTAAATAATTAGAATAACAAAGAGTTTGGTGCTTTAAACAATCCTTTCGTTGTAAAGATACATTTCAGTGAAGTTTAACTGACGTGTTGATCTCTCGTTCGCCACGAAGAATGTTCCACGGTTCAGTCACACGGTCAATGCCGCAACTATCATACTCAATGTGTTCACGCTTGTGCTTATTCTAGTTTCAAGATAAATTGTTCATTTGTGAATTGAAATAAGATAGGCCAAGCTACAGCGTAGTCAAGTGTTTACGCTATAAATAGTTATAGGCACTGCCTAATTACAAGATCGTTCCCATTAAAAAATATATATAGGAATAAATTAGAAATAGTTTTTATTTCGATTATAAAACCCCTAGATTGATGAGAATATATATGAATGTTTTGGTATGTACCAACACGATAATCTCAAAAATATCAGTTTATACCTTCAAAACAGTGAAATAATTACGTCTGTTAAAAAAAAAAAAACAAAAAAAAAAAAAAAACATTCCTATTTGTTGTTTTGATTACAAAATTTTAATAGCAAATTTCATACCAAATTACTGTCAAAAAATTGCTTTAACAGTATGCATATTCTTTAACATCTCTAATAAGTAAATTATCAACCTCTTTAATGTATAATGATATGTTCTGTTATTATATTTTGACATTGACTCAATGCAAAACATCATTAAAAAAATAATGAATATTTAATGAGAGCACAAAAAGTCAATAGAATCATTGACCATGGAGGAGGCTTTAAATCTGATAAAATATTATCTTCATTTCCATAAACTTTAACTAGGATTTTCTCTGCCAAACTTTGTTCATTCGTACAAAAATCAGTAGAACATGTGAACATACACGTAGAGGGTTTTTAAGCTGTTTAATAAACTCGCAGATCGTGTTTTTTTTTTGGGTCTAAAACCACTCGAATTCGCCTCGTGTTTTGAACACTCCTGCTCGTATATATTAAACAGTACATGCATGATAAGTTTTCGTTGCGTTTTGCAAAAGTTTTGGTCCCCCGGTCTTAAAGTTTTGCAGTGAACAGTTTTCAAGAATCATTGTTAGCTTTTAGCAGATAAAACCTATCTGTTAAGATCAAAATTGAACGGGTTAAGAAGCTAAAGTCTTGAGAAAAAGCCAGATTTAAGAACACACCCATTCCACAGTTCAATGACCCGCACATTTATACATATATAAATTCATAAGTAACGCTAAAAAAGTCATGTAAAATTGTAAAATTTATATATTAATAGTCGAAATCTCCTTGTTCTCGGCTCCAATGTGCATCATTTTGAAATTCTTCTTCTACTTCTTCAAAGGAAAAAAATCCCTAAAAAAGTCGTCCAAAGTTTAAACTATGATTTAACTCTTCATTTCAAGTTGTATCATTTTGAAAATGAAAAACTTTTTTAGTTTGTTTCTCTCTTTATAAATATTTATTAATGAAGAATACTTGTTATTTTTCATTCATGTTGTGACTGTACGTGCGTGAAATGGAACAGCTCCTTCACCCTTCAACTCACGCATGCGCAACAGCAAATCTAAACTCCATTTTTTTTTTTTTTTTTTTGTACTTTAACAAGGACAATAACGGACTCCCAGACATATAGGCTTTTAAAATATTTGAATAACAAAGAGTTCGATGTCATAAATATCGATTTCGTTGTAAAAGTATATCTATCGAAGTTTGGTCTTCAACGTGTCAACTTCTCAGCTCAACAAAGTTGTTTTTGGTAAGTTTCTTTGTTCATTTCTAAAGCTTTCTTTATTTGAGATCAGTGCATGATACCCAATACTTGTAAAATGCGAAATAATACAAAGTTTTTTCCAAAAAAATCTAGCTATTATTGTTTATTTAGGAATGAAAAAGATTTCAGTCCTACGAAATAGGCGTGCCCTGACTTAGATGACAGCCCAGAGGTTGTTTCAGGGTTCTATCTGTGAGTTAGCCATGCCCTGACTAAGATCAGCCCAGAGGTTGTTTCAGGGTTCAATCTGTGAGTTAGCCATGCCCTGACTTAGATCAGCCCAGAGGTTGTTTCAGGGTTCTATCTGTGAGTTAGCCATGCCCTGACTTAGATCAGCCCAGAGGTTGTTTCAGGGCTCAATCTGTGAGTTAGCCATGCTCTGATTAGATCAGCTAAGATCGAGACTTTTTGTTTTCCCTTGAAACGTAAAGTATTGCAGTAACACAGTAACTGCATGTTTTCCCTATATATTCTGTTTTAAATTTTGCCTTGGAAACATAATTTCTTCAATTTCAATTTCTTCATAATTAATCAAAGGCTTAAGCTTAGTAGAGCAATTAAAACCTCGCCCCTTTATCGATGTACTGTGATGCTCATTTTGATGTTAACAAAACTGTTGAAGTTACCTTGAATGACCGCGTCAGATAACCGAGACTATTATCTTACATGATAATGAAAATGCTTAAGCTTATTTTAACCTTTGATTTTAGGAATTTTGACTCTCTTTTTAAAGCATATGAATTTTGTAAAAGGTGTCTTTCAGACCATGATATTAGTGACGCTAATGAAATAGGACACACTTCGATTGCGTCGTAATTTTTACAATACATTTAATCTTAGATTTTTCACAATTTTACTCGATTTTTTAAGATATAGAAATTGCAGAGCTGTAGACAATAGCAGATGTTTGAATTTAATGAAGTCATTTTAGATTGGCGAAAACAATCTACTTCGTCACTGTCTCGTGGTTTTGTGAATTTATCCTGAAATTTTGGAAGTTTGACTCGAACTTTAATTTAGAATATATTTTTAAAGAGTGTGGTGTTTTTGGAACATGATCGGCTAAAGAATTCGAACATCGTCAAGATATTGTATCAATTTTTGCTCAACTTTAATTTGTTCTGAATTTTTTGGACATTTTATTCAAAGTTAAAGTTGATGGATTTCAAAATAACTAGGTGTCATAACCATGTCCAATATTAGCGACGCTTATTGATTATTTAGAGCTCCAAGTAGGACACTCTTGGGTGGGCGCATCTGAAGTGATGCCTATTGAGGTTAATTATTAGTATTTTATGAAACCATTATCACTTTTCCTTCTTTTTTCCTCTTCTTTTTCTTTTTCTTCTTCTAATTCTATTTCTCGTTTCCTTTTCCTTTTCCTTTTTTTCTCTCTTTCTTACTCTTATTATTTTTGTTCTTTTTCCTTTTTTTTGTTTTTCTTCTTTTTCTTTTTGTATTTCTTTTTTTTTTTCTTTCTATTTTTATTCTTTTCCCTTTCTTTCTTTTTCTTTTTCTTTTTCTTTAAGTACTCTTCTTGTTTTTCTTTCTGTTTTTTATTCTTTTCCCTTTCTTTTCTTTTCTTGTTTATTTTTCTATTTCTTGTATTTCTTTTTTTTTTTCTTTTTCTTCTTTTTCATTCTTTTAGTCCTTGTCCTTGTCCTTGTCCTTGTCCTTGTCCTTGTCCTTGTCCTTGTCCTTGTCCTTGTCCTTGTCCTTGTCCTTGTCCTTGTCCTTGTCCTTGTCCTTGTCCTTGTCCTTTTCTTTCTTTTTTCTTCTTCCTCTCCAAGAAATATTCTTAATATAACCAAGAATCTATGGTTCGTACCATTAAGGCTTTCACTTCGTCATTTCAACGTTTAGTTTTGTTAACTTGCCATGAATACAAATGATTAAGACAAAACATTTAACGCCAAAATATCTTCGATCATCAGATACAGCGCTGAAACTTCTAAAACTATGAAGCTCCTTATCTTCCTTGGGGTTCTTTCCATTGCTCTTCAAGTCTTTGCTGAAGAAGTAAGTGTGGTTAATAGTGTTAAAGCAGTGACTAAATATATTAAGCTTTGGCTGGGATACTCTCATAACAGAGCTAATCTTCAATTACTTTGAAGCTCACGATCGAAGTGACCCATCAGTCAATAAGCAATTATTGAAATCGGTTATCGCAAAATATCGTTATTTGTTAGTGGCGAGCAAGCAATTATTTCCAGATACCGAAGGCAGGAAATAATTGCTTGCTCGCCACTAACAAATCTCGATATTTTGCGATAACCGATTTCCATAATTGTTTTATCATTCAAATTATTTTTTCTAATCCTTGAGGGGCAGTGCGCACGAGCCAAACAATAACAAAGAAGTCAGCTCATTTTTTTTTCAGGGAAGCGAGCCATTGTCAAATACAAGATGGCTTTACACAGTAATGCGCATGAGCAGACCGTTATTTGTAGGCAGTTATTTGCAGTTCTCTCGGCCAATCAAAATGACGGAAAAAATAATTTGAATGATAAACTGTTTTATTTGTCAATTTTTTTTAGCCACACAACAGCTCACCTCATGTAGAATCTATACTGAGAAAATTGTCAGATGTACATGTGTCATAGGCACTTTAAGTTTCAAAATTCAAGTTTTGAAGTCAAATTTGCATTATTTTTTAAATTAGTTTACAGTATTACATACGCAGATTTCGCTGGTGTCGGTGGCGGGAAAACAATCAATAATTGTTTACTATTTAATTTAAAATAGAAAGGATAATATAGGGAAAATCAAGTAACAAACTAACTGTGGTTATTAAAATATTTTGAATTTTTTTACAGACTGACAGTGAAGATGCTTCAGTATTGGTCAAAAGGAGATGTAAGTTCATGAATCGATCAATCAGAATGTGACGGCTAACCAGGTCCCAAATTTGTACGCTAGGCGAGTTGAATTTCCGGTTAGCACAGTTCTACAGTTGTACATCATTTTGATCGGCTAAACATTCGTCTAGTATGGCGTAAACCCAGCCTTGGTATGCGCAGCGTATATTCTTCGTCTTCTTTCGTGGATTTGTAAAATATCACTGTATTTCTTGATTACAGAATCATTTATTTGAGGTTAGCCTCATTTTAGCGTCAAAATATCCACACATACCAACTGTAAAGTATGTAAATAATGCATGTTCGTGCACAAAAATAGGACGTCGATTTCCATCGTCTAACATTTATTTATTCCAAAAAAAATTCACGTGGCTGCGACTTAAAAACTTTGACTTGTGAACTAAAGACATGCGAAACGACTTGCACACAACGACTTGCGGTTTTGACTTACAACAAATAATACAACCCGAACTGGGACGACAGCCAGGCTCGTAACCATCATGGTACTTCTCAATCAGGGTTTCGGCGCGAACAATACACAACATTAACAATGAGAACATGACACTTTTGTTCAAACACTCCGCGCACTTTCACAGCCGTAGCGACCGTATTTAATTGGTCATTTGTCTTTGAAAAATTCATAAAATTTCGTTTCCCTGTCCTTTCAGCGAGAGTTCATAAAATCAACAGGCGTCATGTGTGCTTTAGTGCCCGAGGTAATCATCCAGGATACCTCAGATACTATGGACCTGGGAGGATAGTCAATGGTCTTATTCTGGTGTACAGGGGTGGTGCTGTTAGTTGCCATTACCACAACAAACACACACACAGCCGATGGGGTTGTGGAGGCACTGCTCTCGACGTGGTAGTCACTGACCAGTACAACTACTTGATCTATCCACGCAGAGAGTACATCTACCACTGGAAAGGTATAGTTCCTCTTAGGGAGTAGAACAATATAGTTTGAAATCACTAAAATGCAGAAAACAACCACATGCCATATATTAAAAAACCTATCTCTTCTCCCCTTCTTTCTTCATTTTATTTTTCTTTCTTTTTTTCTTAATTTCCATTCCTTCTTCCTTCTTCCTTCTTCCTTCTTCCTTCTTCCTTCTTCCTTCTTCCTTCTTCCTTCTTCCTTCTTCCTTCTTCCTTCTTTCCTTCTCTCTTTCTTTCAGCTTTCTTTCAGCTTTCTTTCTTTCTTTCTTTCTTTCTCTCTCTCTTTCTTTCTTTCAGCTTTCTTTCAGCTTTCTTTCAGCTTTCTTTCTTTCTTTCTTTCTTTCCTCTTTTTTCTTTCTTTAATTCAATTTCTTTTCAAATTCTTTTCCAGGTTTGTGGTACCGCCTTCCTGGAAAGCACTCCAGACACTCCAGGTCTTTGTTCTTTTCCAACGTGGGTTACCCGTTCCACCTAACTCATAGAATGCTACTGAAAGTCTGGTATGGCGAGGATCTGAAGAACTGGACCGAGGCAGACAATCGTGGCCGAGTCTGTGTGGATGTGTATGCTTGGTTTGCTTAAACATCAGTAGTTCAATGATAGGGCTTTCAAAATATTACCCCCTATAACATGTCCAATAACAACAATTCTAGCATAGTTCAGTGAATTAATGCTTTCATAATTTAATCGCTCTTTTTTGGAAATGTGAAAGAAGGAGAAGGAGAAGGAGAAGGAGAAGGAGAAGGAGAAGGAGAAGGCAGGGGCGGATCCAGGAATTTTCAAAAGGGGGGGCCGGACAGGATCAAATTAGGGGCGTAGCGTGGCCATTTTGATAAGACACCTAAAAAATCGCCGAAGCAAAAAAAAAAAAAAAAAAAAGAACAACGTGCGCACTACAATGTTGACACTGTTCCATAAATTATTACCAAGTTTTAACACATTAATTTCAAAAGGGGGGGCCGGATAGGATCAAATTAAAAAGTAAAATAAATTTCCTTAATGCATGAGGCAGTAGAAAAGCAAAAAGAAACAAAAACCGGCAGCTAAAGAGGGGGCCGCGGCCCCCCCCTAAATCCGCCCCTGGAAGGAGAAGGAGAAGGAGAAGGAGAAGGAGAAGGAGAAGGAGAAGGAGAAGGAGAAGGAGAAGGAGAATGACAATGAGAACGATAATGAGAAAGAGAAGGATAAGAACCTAAACACTCCCTTTTTTATAAGTCTCTCTGAAAGCCCTCTATCAGGCCCAATCACGGAACAATGACAGATAACGGAATGCCCCTGAAAAAAGACGAGTTTAATCTGCACGAATAAATATAAAACACTTAGAACTAGATTTTGACATCATATTGCATGTTTGTCAAATCCCCAAAACGGGAACTTTTCCAGTTTCTTTTTTTTTTCCGGCCTCAAAATTCCTCCCCACTAACGGCTGCTTACTGCAGCCAGAAATTCCATACCAATGGCTTAGCCAATCACGGCTTTAGTTCGAAAATCTAGAACTGAATCATTTTGTTGAATGTTAGAGAAAAGCCATCGGCTCATTGTCTATTATATTTGGCGGGAAATCAACAACGCGGCCTGTCACATGTCTCCTGATTGGCTTAAATAAAGAAATGGAATGGAATGTCTGGCTGCAGTAAGCAGCCGTTAGTGCATGGGGAGGGATTTTGAGACCGAAACTAAGAATTGCTGCAAAGGAGATTGCATTGGTTCACTGGTCACAGACAGGTAGGTTTAATTCCGCAAAGAATTTTTCAAAGTTGAACCTTGCAGCCAGTCGACTGAGTGAATACTTTGTGTGTTACCAGTGAAACGATGTATTGAAAGTGGTGAATTGCTGTTTCGGCTATTCCTATGACATGGTTATCATCATCATTTATAATCATTTGGAAACAGGAAAACCTCCCGATAATTAAATTTTAAGAATTTTTAAAATAACCATGAAACTTTGTAGAGTTAGTTGGCTTTAGTTTATCATGTAATAACTGTACTGCCACAGTATAACTTCTCAAAGGTCAGCTAAGATTTTTTTTTTTACTTTATTTCATATTTTGACGATTTTTTGAGGTTTTTTAAGTATCCCATACATATTCTTTTAATACGGACACCACCAACCCAGCTTGGACTACCTGTGCTGTGACCAGTAGATGAACACGTGCTGCTGTCACCTCGATTGTTCAAGTACCAAGTAAGCCAGTACAGTATTGAATTGGACATGTTGTAACAGGTGAGCAACACGAATGTGGTAAGGTTGTAGAATTCGTGCTATCACATCTACTGTCTTTCATTCACCCATCATCACTGTACTCTGAAGATGACTTCCGCTCAGGTTGCCGAAACGTCAGTCTCTACCAACAACAGTCTTTCTCAAGACTACACTCACCCGGACGATCACATTACTCACTCAATTAAATAAAATTACAATTTCTATAGTTGAAAGCTATTGTTTTTTTTTACAAAGGGATTGAGGACATGAATGACCACTTAGTTACCGAGACAAAGACTATTTTCCTAATACCTTACTTTAATTTGGAAGAATATACATCTAGTATAGTAAAATAGACGAACAGCTGGGGGAAAGGGGGGGGGACAGACCCCACCCCGCTAATCGTATTCAGTAGTCGGAACTCGAGGCATACAACAATAGAAATCATAGTTATTACTGCGATTCTCAATATTCTGCGAACTCGGTAGTTGCTAGTTGCCCGTTGGAATTTGGTTATTCACTGCCGCCAATCAAAAATATAAAAGGTACCGACTGATTAGTTTTGATTGACGGCAGTGAAAAGCCAATTTCACAACAAGCCATTGAAATGTCTGTGTTCACAGAATATTGAGAATCGCAGTGATATGTGTATATGATTTGCTGGGTATTCTGTAGGTATTGGTCTGTAGGTAAACGAATAAACAGTTTCAAATAATATAACATTCCTTCACTCAAAAACGGTAGGTTTCAGTGTTGAGTCTTGATTATAAAAAATTAAATAAAATCACTATCGTAGTTCTACATTTGAAAGCTATTGTTTTTTTACAAAGGAAACACAGCTGTTCTTATATACACGTGTTCTTTAGCTCATAAATTTCAATTAAAATTGCTTTCATTCAAAGCAAAATCTTCTTCAAAAAATCTCCTTAAAACCCAGTGTTCCACTCCAAAATATATCTTTTATTTTTCTCACAAAGTTCTTTTACAACCAAAGGTACTAATTTACTGTTTTTTAATGAAATTTCCACTCTGGCATCGTAGGCGTTAACCAAATCACGGTTGATTAATTTTCAGTCGTCATAGTAACGGTTGCGGTTCAGTACAACACACCTGGACTGGGGAGGTACTAACATTGATGCAAAATTACTACAATTTTTGCCCAAAATACTAAATATCCGATAACTCCTTTTACAAAATTTGATTAAAAAACCTTAATATGAAGGTTTTGGTTCAATCATTTGTTAGTTTTTACTATAAATTAAGCAATAATTTTACACTAGTAATTTGTGTTTTTACCCACCCCCGCTAAGTTTTGTTTTGTCAGGGTTTTTGTTCCCTACGTCATGTTACGTCACGGTTGGATATATTTTTAGAAGACAAAGTCCACGCATCATTCGAAGACCAACGTTCGAAGACGAAGGACTCTTTCCTTAGAAAATGATACTTTTCCAAACGAAAACGAACTCAATTACAACGAAACTTAACCAAGAAAGCCTTACCATCTACAAATCATAGAAATCGAGCCTAATTCTTCGTATTTTTGACCGAAAATCAAAGTTCAGATGAACGAACAAAGACCGCCATTTTTTCTCGAAACTCGAGCTGAAATCGTAAATTTTTAAAAGCTCTTGATCTCTTGAAACTTGAAGAAGCAATTCTTAATCATTGTGAAGCGAATGTGGATCAAAACTACTAGAGGTAAGTTAGTGTTTTTGATGGTATGATTTTTCTGTTCGACTCGCATTGTTTACTCGAGCGTTGGTGGCCGTTGGTGGACGCCATAAGAGATCCTTTAGGCTGTTTCGCTGTTTGGATGTTTCTAAAATCAAAATTTATTGATCTCATATGTCTGGATAAACTTATATATCCACAAATTCGATGTTTTGTGAGATATAATTTAGGATATTTGGCTTTATTTTTATAAACGAATCAATCCCGGTCTAGAACCCCGCGGTTTACCGATCGAACCGGAACTGTGTAAGAATAATAAGTTAATTTGATCATCGTGTTCAACTCTCAAATCCGATTACTTCTTGTTGCTTTTGATCAGATTTAAATAACTTTGTAAACCTAAAAAATTCAATTTTTTGTCAAACACAAGCTAGTATTTTTTTTCCAGGCCAGAAACTACATTGTTTACCGACCTTCGCAATTGTCGTTGAAAGAAAATATTTTTATCATCGCACTTTCATCCCTAAATTCAAAAAAATCTCGATGTTTCTTATGTAGGATTGCTTATAGACCCGATAGAATTCAATATTTTGTCAAAGATAAGGTATTATTTTTGGCTTTTTCCCTGGCCAATTCATCTTGACCAGAAACCACGTTGTTTACCGACCTTCGAAATTGAACATTGTTGAAAGAAAATATTTTTATTATCGCACTTTCACCCTTAAAAACAAAAAAAATCTTGATGTTTCTTATGTGGAAAAGCTTATTGACCCACAAATTCGAAATTTTATCGAAAAATATGCTAGTATTTTTTTTTTAATTATATTTTTTTCCTGGCCAAATAGTTCCGGCCAGAAACCACATTGTTTACCGACCTTCGAAATGGAACATGAAAGAAAATATTTTTATTATTAGAAAAGTTTTTAGACCCACAAACTCGATGTTTTGTCAGGGATGAATTAGTATTTTTTGTCTTTTATTGTTCTGGCCATAGCATCCCCGCCAGGAAGCACATTGTTTACCATCCTTCGAAATTGTTGTTGAAAGAAATTATTTTTATTATCTGCCTTACAATACACTGGAGTCGAAATATTCTTTTTTTTTTATGAAGAAAAGCTTATGGATCTGTAAATTCAAAATTTTATCAGAAAATAGTATTTTTTGATCTTTTACTTTTTCCTTTGTCAAATCATTGTTTACCAACCTTGTTGAAAGAAATTATTCTTATCATAGGCCTTAGAAAACATTGAAGTCCAAAAATTCTTAATTCTGTATGCGTAAAAGTTTATAGACTCACAAATTTATTATTTTATCAGACGTAAGCTATTATTTTAGGATTTTTTCCTGGCCAATTCATCTTGGCCAGGAACCACATTGTTTATGGACCTTCAAAATTGTTGTCAAAAGAAATAATTTTTGATGTTTCAAAGCTGTGGAGAATATTTTTATGGTCAGTAATTAATAATTGATTTAATGGAATATTTTTGTTTTATTATTTCTAAAGAATCAACCCAAACAAAAGAACAAAAGGAATAATGGCGTACATCATACAAGCTCAAGCCCAAACGATCTCGATAGCTTCTTTTTATTACTGAAAAGGCAATTCACCAAGAAATACAAGTTCAGTGAACAGGATGAAGAGGTAATATTTTTTTCTCATTTAACAGTTATCCATCTCGGGCTCTGTGATTATCAGTGAATATTTAACTAATGACTAAGTCTTGGTAAATATGTACTGATTTTCACTTTGCCTTTGATGAATAACTTACTTTTTTAGTATAATTTTAGACTTGAACATCTGAAAAAAGGCAAAATTCAGGATTAAAAAAAATACATTTAAGTATTATTTCTGCTCAATTTGTGATTAATTGTATCATAATTATTGTGTCACTCAACCAATCATAGCAGGCAAAACGTACATACTCTGTCTATATCAGTTCAAGTCTAAAACTATATACTAGTTATACAATGGTTTCGAGTGGCATACCGTGGAATATCCCACAATTCACTTTTAGTTTCTAGTATACACACAAGTATACAAAGGAAATGCAAGTGACAAGACTTTAGTGGGATATCCATGGTATGCCACGAGAAACCATTGTATAACCATTTTATCCCACACCATAGAAAATGTAAATACCGATGGATATACAACTGCTTTCCTGCATTCTGATTGGCTGTATTTTCTATGCTGTGGGATAATTAGCAGTTATTCGCCGAAGGCGAAGTGATTATCGATGAATATTTACCGAGCGGCGAGTCTTCGAGCTGCGAGGTAAATATTCATCGATAATCACTGAGCCTGAGGTGAATAATTGTTTTAGTATAAATAAAAAGGTGATTATTTCAAAAAAGAAAGAACAAACAATATTGAAAGTGAAAATATCTTATTTTTTAAAAGCGCGACGGTCACGCTGACAGCCATTTTGTCCGAAAAGGTGATTATCGGCTGATAATCCGAGATAGAAAACCAATCAGAGCGCGCGATTTTGTATAATCACCTTTGTATTTATACTAAACTAAACTATTCACATGTTGTATACACTATAATCATTGAAAATCATGTTTAATTATTGCAATAATATTCAAAAGTATAAAATGTTAAAAAAAGTATCATCATTGAAAAAGTAATATGTAAAAAATGTATCCATTTGCTTACTTTAATACTTGACCATCTTTTATGGTTAAAAATATTTTAATATTCCATGCTGTGAGTGTAAAGAAAATGGTATTTATTTTATTGAAAAATAATTAATAATACATATTTCTAATTTGGTAAGATACCTTTTAGCAGAGTTTTGTCTCTAAGATCTTGAGACGTTTCGGAAGGTGACAACCTTCCTTCATTCAGTCAAATGTGGACTATTTATTTCTTGAGAATAAATATTTCATTTAAAAAAGATTTCTTCTTAGAACTTAATTAGCATTGTAAGGAAAAGGATATTGGTCTTTGTTTTTTTTTTTATGATTTTTTCCCTTTCTTTGGCATATCTTGTTTCCTGTGCTGTTTCGGAACTGAGGTCTGACCCAGTTGCCTTGTTAAATCTGTACTTATGTTTGTCCATGATGAAGGCGTCTTCTGCTAAGATGGATATAATGTATCTCAGTGTTGCCAAATTAGGCTGTAATTCACAGGTTGTATTTCCTCGCAAACAACTTTACAACAAAACTTGTTGCTACTTTCACCATATACTTCTTCCAAAATATTGTTGCTGAAGCGTAATATGTTATATTCTATCGCTGTGGTACAATATGTTTCTGCTAATGCCAGGTAACCATTTTTATATAAGTCATAAGCGAAATAAAATTTCTTGAAATCATATCCATGAGGGAAAGCTTTATGAGTGGGAAGTTTTGAAGCTAACCATGAATGGGCTAGTCCCAAATATGCACATACGGAAATGATTACTAAACTAACTGGCTGTCTTACTACCTATTCAATCTATATATGAGATCAGCATCTCTATATGTGAATTAGGGGGGAAAAAATCTGCAAAAATATAACTTTTAGATATTTTAAAATCTGAGCACTGTGACAATTTAATTAATGATATATTATATATTACTCAAGTATGACCTTACCTGACAGTAGTTTTTCAATTTCCAAAATACAGTATTATCTGTTGGATAAGTTCTAACATTGGTTTTTTCATGTTATCGCAATGACAACATTCCCGTCACGAACATAAACGTCACATCACTTGTTTCTTTTTTCTTTGGTATTTACTTTTTCGTATAACTGAAAAAGCAGAAAGATATTCTTGTATGGTCAAATGGGTAAAGCTAAATTCGAATTTCATAAATTTATTACATGAAATAAATTTGACAAAGATAAAGGAGAAAGATATTCTTGGATGGTCAAATGTTTAAAACTAAATTCGAATTTCATAAATTTATTACAATCAAATAAATTTGACAAAGATAAAGGAGAAAGATATTCTTGGATGGTCAAATGTGTAAAACTAAATTTGAATTTCATAAATTCATTACAATGAAATATATTTGACAAAGATAAAGGAGAAAGATATTCTTGGATGGTCAAATGGGTAAAGCTAAATACCATTTCTACCAAGGAGTGACAATTTAGTAAATTTATGACATATTACATATTACTCTAGTATGACCTACCTGACTGTAGTTTTTCAATTTCCACAATACAGTAATATCTGTTGGATTAGTTCTAACATTAGTTTTTTCATCTTTTCCCAATGACGGAATTCCTGTCATGAAGATAAACGTCACATCGCTTGTTTCTTTTTTCTTTGGTATTTACTTTTTCGTATAACTGAAAAAGCAGAATGATATTCTTGTATGGTCAAATGGGTAAAACTAAATTTGAATTTCATGAATTTATTACAATGAAATAAATTTGACAAAGATAAAGGAGAAAGATACTCTTGGATGGTTAAATGAGTAAAGCTAAATTCGAATTTCATAAATTTATTACAATCAAATATATTTGAAAAAGATAAAGGAACAATTTCCCAGGAAACATATAAACATCAAGCATAAACACAAACTGGATTTCTTTATTCTTTAAAAAGAAAGGATCAGAGGGATATTCTGTAGGATTAAGTGTGTAAAACTAAACTCAGTTTTTGTTTGAAAAGTGGAAATTTGAATTCCAGGAATGAATAATAATATGAGGGGAAAGTGGGAGAATGAAAACTGAGCAACAAAATGATAAATAGAAAAAGTTATAAAAGTTCCTAAATATATCATACATCTTACTCCAATAATAACGTCAGCGTATCTTTGCTTGAGATGTTCCTCAAATGTAGATGGGAAAACTATAACATCGAAGTGGTATAATCCCCCCATTGTAATGAACGAACGCTGTTTTCTCCCTTGATTCGTCGTCCATTTCCAACTGCCAATAGCCACTAATCAAATCCAAGGTTGAGAAGTGACTAGCTCCATTAATATAACGTTTAAATGTTACTGAAAAAAAAAATGTTATAGACAGTTCCGTGGTTGTGTTCTGGATATGATGCTGAGTGCTACAAAAAGGGCAGCGTGGGCCTAATGCCCGAGTACTACGATGGTATGCCAACACAAGGAATGCCTCATGTAGTGGCTGGCGGCAGCATTGTAAGAATTTGACATGATGGCTCTCAGGGAACCCAGCTGGAGTAACTCTACATTCCATGTTTTGGCTTAAAAGGAAATATTCGGTTTTATCAGTTCACAGGCAATTAGTTATGTACGCCGTGTAATCTTTGTTCTTCTGGGGTAAACTAGCGTAATGGTAGCCGTACTCGGTCAGCGTGGATAACGTAATCAAACCCTGCGAGCGGCCGAAACTTGGAGTGACGAGAACGGACTTTCTGATTTTAAAAGTGTGTAGTTTAATAGTCAGCTTCTGGCTTCATGTCCCTCTGTTGCACAGATTTTTACAATCATATTGATGCTAAGCAGTTAATAATTAATTGTGATTTATGACAAAGTAAATCTCTAACTTAAGCGATGCGTAAATACTTTCCCCATTACATACTATTCCCCTCCATGAGAACATTCGACCTCGAATGTCGAAGAGAAAAATAGTTGTTACCACGTTTAGATATACATTGGGCAGTTATACGCCTAGCCTCACCAAGCTATATAACTGGACTCATATGGACTTATCCGATATGCCAGGGGTCTTTAAATATAATTAGGTAAGAATTTCGATTCTGTCTGTAGAGCTGAATACTGAACCTAAATATAAGTTAAAGAGAGATGAAAATTAATGGCCTCGAGTGAAAATACAAAAGTAAATATCAGTGAAATAATAAAATCTGAGCACTGTGACAATTTAGTAAATTTATGATATATTACATATTACTGGAGTATGACCTTACCTGACTGTAGTTTTTCAATTTCCAAAATACAGTAATGTCTCTCAGATTAGTTTGAACATTTTTTTTTTCATCTTTTCCCTTCGACAAAATTCCCGTCATGGATATGAACGTCACATCTTTTGTTTTCTTTTTCTTTGGAATTTACTTTTTTCGTACCAATGAATAAGCATAAAGATACTCATGTATTGTTAAATGGGTGAAGGTAATGAATGTGAACGTCACATCACTTGTGTTCTTTTTCTTCGGAATTTACTTTTTTCGTACCAATGAATAAGCACAAAAATACTCCTGTATTGTTAAATGGGTGAAGGTAATGAATGTGAACGTCACATCACTTGTTTTCTTTTTCTTTGGGATTTACTTTTTTCGTACCAATGAAAAAGCACAAACATACTCCTGTATTGTTAAATGGGTGAAGGTAATGAATGTGAACGTCACATCACTTGTTTTCTTTTTCTTTGGGATTTACTTTTTTCGTACCAATGAAAATGCATAAAGATACTCCTGTATTGTTAAATGGATAAAGGTAAATTCGAATTCAATGAATTCCCTCACCGATCCAGACGGAGTAGTACTCAGTCTCTGGTCTCCGGCATAGGAAGGTAATTTTCGTAAATCGAAAGACAAAAGACTAAGAATCTAACTCCGTAGGCGCAGGGGCATTAGAGTCCTGCGACAATAAGGACAACAATATGGATTGGACCCCGTAGAATGGTGAAAACATTTCGCCAAACACGTTCCATGTGGCAACAAGGCAGAGAAGTGGATTCTTCTTCTGTCGTTGTCACACACACAGGGGACATCGTGTCTTTAGGAATGCTGCAAAATGGTCGGTGTCCCTCTTCTTATTCTTTTTTTTTTTTGACATATAAGCCATATGGTATGTTTTATGTTATTATATTTTATACTATTTTGTTAAATAATCTACATCAATGACGAGATTAGCACAATGACTGGTTGTTCAAATCAAGTCGGCAGCCCCAATCAGTGTCGTCTCTCTGGCTTATGTTGTATAGACTAGATACAAGATGAAGGTATCAGTCACAGTATGGGCCATCAATAGAGATCCCGAAGGATTGGAGGGTGGCCACTTCCTCCCAGTAGCGGGTTAGGTTCGCCAATGTTGGCAAAACAAATTGAAAAAATATGTTATATACGGGTCCATTGTTTTGTTCTGGTGGTGTTGGTTGATGATGTATGTGGTGCCGAGTGCTACAATAAGGGCAGTGGGGGCCTAATGCCTGAGTACTACAATGGTATGCCAACACAAGGAATGCCTTGTGTAGCAGCCGGCTGCAGCATTGTAAAAATTTGACATGACGGTTCTCAGGGAACTCAGCTGGAGTAACTCTGTTTTCATCCTATACATTCCATGGTTTGGCTTAAAAGAAAAGGAAATAACTGTAAATAACTGGTACTATCATTACTATCTTTGTAAGATAAAAAAAGGGCATACCTGTTCGTGGTCTAAGAGGGCTTTAGCTTTCTCAGGTTGAAGTGAACAAGTGGGTAGATCTGAGTGACGCCACTGGGGCTTTATATGCGGTCTATGTTGCTTTTTGTCATAATTACAAGTTGTTGAACCTGACGGGCGCATTGGGCTTGTTAAATTAATATGTGCTCCATCATTGTCATCAGGTCTATTCATAAACGTTGAGGGCACGTTGTATTTATCTCCTAACGAATGACTAACTGAGGTGTTTGTGGCTCGACAAACAGTAACTACGGGTGTGAACTTTTCATTAAATCTTTCATTGTCGTTTTTTCGATCTTGGAAATGCTGTTTGTTTCCGTCTATTACTACCTTCTTTGGATTTGAGCTCCTTATTACAGCTCCTTTTAAAGTTTGTAAACCTGGGAGATTAACTGTACTCCTTTGTTTCCTAATCAATGAATGGACTTTAGAGCCGTTAACAACCAAGTTAGTGAAAGTTCTTTACTATTTTGACACATATCTGGAAAATTTGCTGAAGCTGTTTTCTTCAAGACCTCTGGGATCTGAGTCCCCCTTGTCGAATCCCTTGGCCGTTTCCCTGTCGCTAACCCCCTGAAAACTGGTTTAGAGGCCTTGGGGCCTGAAAGTTATGGTTCTGCCTGAATGGAGGGAAATTAGGGTTACGCACATTGTTTTGCTGTGGGCAAACTCTAGAATAATGGCCTACTTGATTACATTTGAAGAAGATAACTGTTCCATCTGTGGTTGTAGTAGCCCTACCGAAATCTTATAGCCAATTAATTCTTTATTTTGGAAGTGTGTAAACTGGGTCATGATATCCTGGATTTCAACGAAGCGTTGTCCCTCTGGCTTATATTGTTAATGTACATTCTTTTTTTTTCGTTTTTTTTTTTTTGTTTGTGTGTTTTCCTTTTGCTTAGTTGGTTTCTTAGGTCCCCGTTTTCATTCTGGATGTTATTTCTTTCCGAATCCCCGTCCAGAGGCTTTAGACCGCAGTTGCGTGTGGTTTCTTTACTTTGTGGCAATGTTCGCATCTTGTGCGGGACCCTGGTGGAGTATAGGGTTCATCATGCTTAGTATTTGATGACGAGGTAGATTGCGGTCGTGGTTGTGATTGTGGTGGTGCTGGTGTCATGAAGCTAGGAGAGATGCTGGATAGAGCTGGTACTGGATCGTTTATTGACACTTCAAGTCCTAGTTACAAGACTGTTCTACGTCTAACTCACGACTGACTAAACTTTCTGAAACTGACCTATATTTATATGAATTTCTAGCATAAATTTAGAAGTAAAAGTTCTGTGATGTAAGAATATGAGCTATATTTACTCAAAGACTAAAACTTAATGAACTCTTTGGAAAGGTAATTTTGTGTACAAAGCGTCAATGACTGTCACATGTACTTTTAAGTTGCTCAAACAGTTAGGCGTGATAACAGTGAAAGGTGCAACAGAAAAACAATATTAAAACAGTGCAAAGATATAGACTAGATATAAGAAGAGTATTACAAGGTCAACATAAATGTTCTTTTGTTCTGCTAAATGTTCGTTTGTTCTAGTATGGAAATCTTAACTAAGACAGATTTCCAACAAGATGGGAAATGGACGATTTTTGTCCTTCTCACAATACCCCCGATCAAGATTCAAGCTCCACGAGAAGTAAATTAAAATGTCGTAACGATTCTAGATAGCTCTTTTGTTGTAATGCTGAAGTACAATAAATGCGAGTAAATACTTGGAAACTTTAAAAACTTAAAGTTGAAAGTCTTGAATGTTTGAATAAACCCTAAATTAACCTAGATAATATAAGAATGAAATATATGAAATATCTCTAGAAGTTTGTAACGTCAATTGGGAGTAAATCTTATTAAACAAAAGACGTTAGTGCCGTTTTAGAAATACGGAGTACAATGATTAAATATGTGATTAATATGTTGACAGTAAACTGTCAAAGTTCATTTGTTTTTCCTATTTCTGTCCATGTCTTGGATCTTCGTGAATCGTTGAGATTCATACTTCAATCTTCAATCTTCTTGTTTTTTGTCTTTTTTTTTTTTTTGTTTTTTTTTTTGTTTGGTGTAAGAAAATGAAATGAAAAAGTTAATGAAAACGTATAAAGATACTCCTGTATTGTTAAATGTGTGAAGGTAAATTCGAATTCCATGAATTTGAGACAATCAAATAAATTTAACAAATAACTTTGAGAAAGAAAAAGGAACAATTTCCCAGGAAATATCACATTTAAATTGGTCAAATTATATACATTATATACATTAAATCTATTGATTTATTGATTACATTTAACATAAGTTATTCATTTTGTTCTGTTGACAAAATTCCAGCATAAACACAAACTGGATTTCTTTATTTTTTACAAAAAAAGAATCAGAGGGATATTCTTGTAGGATTAAGTAAGTAAAACTAAACTCAGCTTTTGTTTGAAAAGTGGAAATTTGAATTCCAGGAAAGAAGCATAAAGATACTCTTGTATTGTTAAATGTGTGAAGGTAAATTCGAATTCCATGAATTTGTGACAATCAAATAAATTTAACAAATAACTTTGAGAAGGAAAAAAGTTAATCACATGACTCCAGGAGGCCACAATCACTTGGTCTCTATTTTTTTCTTCTTCTGTACCCATGACAATGGAAATCTCTAACTTAAGCAATGCGTAGATACAATTCAGCGATGTGTACATCTAAACAGCGAATTACAGTAAAACATGTCATTCGTCCAAAACAAACATTGGTTAGACTAAACATGACTACATGTCAGAGATTTCTAATCTACAGGTTATAACATGTGACCATCAATAATCAATTACTAAAATCACTGATAACATGATAAAAATACATCTCTCAAATATCTTAACATATAAAGGTATATTATTGGTTTAGCACGGTTCAAGTCCAATAAACCTTAAACTGGTACCAGTAGTTTCCAGCACTTGGCTACAGGTGATTCCTGGTAAACCTGTCAATCGTTTCTTTTGACTAACTTTAGTTAATATTTGTCATTTCTATTGTCCTCTTGAATCTTTCCAATATATCGATTTTTATTCCTTAACATTGCCGTCACCTTAAGAGCAAAGCCTCCTGGCTGCGATAAAATTCTGTAATGGTGAATTAGACGGAAAAAAGATTTTTTTTTTTAAGTGAAATATCATGCTTAAATATAATAAGTCTGAGCACTGACGTAGCTATCACAGGACAAGATTTTAGCGAAATAGAATGTTTAAATAGAATAAAGTTTGTCTTGTTCATTTTGTCCTCTCCGCTATCCCTGAACTTGGGACAGGAGATAGGTGCCATAGAAGGTCGTCTTTTCTTTTGGACTGGTGTCTAGGCCTCCAACGGAGGGGCACAAAATTTTAGCGAAATAGAATGTTTAAATAGAATAAAGTTTGTCTTGTTCATTTTGTCCTCTCCGCTATCCCTGAACTTGGGACAGGAGATAGGTGCCATAGAAGGTCGTCTTTTCTTTTGGACTGGTGTCTAGGCCTCCAACGGAGGGGCACAAAATTTTAGCGAAATAGAATGTTTAAATAGAATAAAGTTTGTCTTGTTCATTTTGTCCTCTCCGCTATCCCTGAACTTGGGACAGGAGATAGGTGCCATAGAAGGTCGTCTTTTCTTTTGGACTGGTGTCTAGGCCTCCAACGGAGGGGCACATAATCCTGTCCAAATCCCCCATGGATTGTTGTAGACAGTTCCCGAGCCACTTTGTCAACATGGGGCCCTTCGTCATGGACTGGTGTCTAGGCCTCCAACGGAGGGGCACAAAATTTTAGCGAAATAGAATGTTTAAATAGAATAAAGTTTGTCTTGTTCATTTTGTCCTCTCCGCTATCCCTGAACTTGGGACAGGAGATAGGTGCCATAGAAGGTCGTCTTTTCTTTTGGACTGGTGTCTAGGCCTCCAACGGAGGGGCACATAATCCTGTCCAAATCCCCCATGGATTGTTGTAGACAGTTCCCGAGCCACTTTGTTAACATGGGGCCCTTCGTCCAGAGCAGTGAGGATGGCTCCAGGGCTGTTTTCCAACCTTCCAGGATGGCGTCCACAGTGTTTCGGAGTTGGTCCTGGGGTAAGCCATCGCTCCCCGTCTGTAATCCATGCAAATTCCCTTGCACTCGGTAGGTACAACTGGCCGACCTTGAAGTCGCCTCTTTAGTGGAGAACACTGCTTCTCTATAGTCCCGCGTCTTGGGTTTGTATAGAACAAGGCGTCTCACTTGTAATGGTTCACTGCCATGCTGGAACCCGTCGATGAGAATAATCACTTGAGAAAAAGTTGCCATTTTGAGTGGTTTCTGGAAATAAGTGTGTCTAGCGTGATATAATAATAATAATAATATAAAAATGCTTATATAGCGCACTATACGTAGTCTCAGTGCGCTTTACAGAGACGAAAAATAAATTTAAATTTAAAACATCAAAGATGTTTAAGAAAAATTAAAATAAAGTCATAATAAAAGTCACAGTGTTCTTATTTGGGGAAAAGGTTCGTCTTCAGTTTAGTTTTAAAAGTTGCCAGTGAAAGCTGGAAAACACCTATGATAAACGTTGAGGAGTTCTTCGGCCTTTATATACCCCATTTGGACGAAAAAACCACGTGGATGCCAGGGATTACTGGTAATGTCGTGTTCCTTCTTTGTTTGGGTGATATGTTGTTTTCCTGGTGCCAGGCATATGGTCAGAGGTGTTTTCTTTGTAACACCGCTTATCGTGTCCATTTGGAGGCTTGCTTAGTTGTAATTCTCTTCTCTTAGAAGTATATGTTATCCGTATATCTATGTCTATGTTATTATTATTATTATTATTATTATTTTTTGTATTTTTTTTTTTCTTTCTGATTCACTGTATTTTTTGTTTTTTGTTTTTTTTTGTTTCGTATCCATTTCAATTTTGATTGAAAGGAGCTGGTACCACGACCGGCTGTAATTCATACGCTGCTGCACGTACCCGAAAGTGACGTAATATGTGGAAAACGATTATAATGGCAATGGTATTTATCGTTACCTAACGCTACATACGTCATAATAGTAGTGAAAGAAGAGTGTCGGACCTCTCTAAGATTATAAATCTTGTGGTCGACTTCCTGAATTTCGTCTGAGAGACGTCCATCAAGAGTTTTCTAAGTTTTATCAAGCGCTTCTAGGGCGGTTTTGTTAAAGGTTACCAGCCAGCTTTGTGACGGAAAACCAGTGTATGGAAGTATGCGAATACATTAACGTGAGGCTAAGCACTTCATGAATGAATAATAAAAAGGCCCATATACTCTTGTGCAGCACTTTGGAATGCAGAAATTTGGAGGACAAAACAATAGGTTTCAAGTTCTCAGGAGATTAAAATTCTTTTGCTTTGTCCCCCAAATTGAACTGCTTTGATGTCACATAAGGGGTCTATAAATCCTTATTACTATTTCTTATTCAATCAAAGCAGATTTTAGATCGTAGATTGTATCATGGTGTTACTAATAAAAATATTTCAAACGAACTTTGATTTTTAGTATTTTTTATTCTTTCAATGGGCCAAATCCACTTGGGTGTAATGTTTTCCCATTTACAGCGCGACGCGCAAAAGTATGACCACTTTTAATATATTTGCATACTTCTAAGCACGGGCTTTTTGCTCCAAACGAGTTTTACAAGCCTTATTTGGTAAAACCAGACAGCTTGGCATCAAATGTGTCTGTCTAACGTACAAAATCCAGTGCATAGAAGTATGCGAATACATTAAATGTGGTCATACTTTTGCGCGTTGCGCTGTAAGACCATGTGAAATTATACTCTAGGGAATGAGACGTGGGGAGAGGGTACTTCCATATATAGCCTATACGGGGATGTTCTGCTTAGTTAGGTATGGTTCTTCGGGTTTTGGTCGTTAGACAGGGTATACGATTTCCATGATAATGGCTTGAATGGGGTCATCATTCTTGGATACGTTAGGGATACTAGCGTTTTCAAGTCTTAGATAGGACATTCAATTTTAACTTCTTTTCGAAACTAAGTCTTTTCGCCGCCAAAAAACTTTTAGCACGTAACTTTCAACCTTGCCGGTGTATTCAAATTATAGAATTTCTTTTGAGTCTTAGATAGGGTTATAAGTTACAGTTTTGTCTTGAACAGGGTATGTTTTTCAAGATATTCTTGTCTTAGAAAGAGTCGGGGTTTTTGGTCCCCAGCGGATCATTCCTATCACTGAACCATCCTTAGTGCCCCCTCCCCGGGAACAGTGACTGAGGGACGCCATGGCAAAACCACACAAACACATACCAACTCTTATATCCTTTAAGCCCGGCCACTCCTGTCATCTCGCGTGTAAAGTGTTGATAACACAAAAGATTGATTGGAAAAATTATAGAAAGAAATACCAATACCCGAATTCGATTCCTCTTCATCCTAAACTCTTCTAAGCCCTCTCCCTCTGAATATAAGGTTGCCTTGGTTCTAACATTCTTCAAAAACCCTTGCAATTAGGGTTTAATTTCATGAATAATTCGTTCTTACAGCGCGTTTCATAATTCTGCGACCTAACCACTAACGGGCTTCCGTCAATCACACTACGACGGGCCGAGTTCATTCCGATCGCAAGCGATAAAGAAATTCTTATATGAAAATAGCTGGCGAGAAAATCGTGCTACTTGATATGAGATTTCTTTATCACTCGTGATCGGAACGAACTTGGCTCGTCTTAGTTTGATTGACGGAAACCAAAACACCAATGGCCTAGAGGTGGTTATAATGTCGCAGAACTATGAAAACTGCTGTATTATCTTGGTTAGTGCATATATAAGTCCGTGATTCGTGATTTCAACCTCCCCCCCCCCCCCCCCCCATGTGTGACCACCTGCATTTAATGCTAGGGTTTCTAGAGTTTATGCAATTTCGATCTTAGATTCCTGTCATTCTTATTGCGCATGCTCAATAAAACATTAGAAACAGACATTAGAGACAGAGTCCGGCCTAGCGCGAGGTAGATAGAATCTGACCTGGCATTTTATGCTAGGGTTTCTAGAGTTTATGCAATTTCGATCTTAGATTCCCGTCACTCTTACTGCGCATGCTCATTAAAACATTAGAGACAGACCCCTGGCGCGAGGTAGATAAAATCTGACCACTTGGCATTTAATGCTACCAGCTGATTTCGCAAAGCACTTCCGGTTTAAATTAGCCAATCAGAGCCATTTTTGTCGCACGGCCAAGCGTTCCAAACAAATTTCAATATTTAATCCTACATTTACCCAAATTTTGACTTAATTTATCAACAGTCTAAGCTTCAATATACGTTTATATTTCAAATCGGATAGTTTTCGTTCATTATATTCGAGAAAAGAATCTCTTTTAAACCTACCGACACTTGGTGACGGGGAAATTTACTGTTCGTGAGAGGATTGAAAGCAACTTTTCTTGTCTTAAATGCTTCATAAACTGCAGAGTTTTTTTTATTTTATCCTTTTACAATTTGATGTTTATCAACGTAAACATCGCGCAGAAATTATAGCTTTCGTAGTGGCCGCGCGGGGTAAATATATTTGGAGACTGGGACTAGGAACGTTTCGATTTGACAAACAATGCTTTGCGCGCCGCTAAGAGAAATCAGCTGGTAGTGTTTCTAGAGTTTATGCAATTTCGATCTTAGATTCCTGTCATTCCTACTGCGCATGCTCGAGAAAAGCAAATATTTATTATTGGCGATTATTGCAGGAACGTTTAAATGGAACATGTTATTCGGGGGGGAGGGGGGTACTTTGGGTCGTTTCATACGGGGATGCTCCGCCCGGACTCTCGACCCCTTATCCTTTTCTATACTAAAAGAGCAAAAAAGTACCCCTTTCATATACCTTTCAAGAAAATCTACCCCTTTTTATACCAAAACTCACAAATTTCCACCCCTTTGCTATACGTGCGGCCTGAAAAAAGCATCACTTTCGGGCGGAGCATCCCCGTATAGTCCATTATAGGGAGTACATCCCTCCCCCCTCCGTATGTTATTTCTATCAATAAACCTATTTGGTGATCCATATGTTTGTAACTTACATGAAGTACAATTCAACTGTAGCCTCGCCATCGAGGCTGAACATTAAGGTGGCTCGACCCAATCCGGCATTTTTCGTGAGTACCGTCCGCGCGTTTGAAGCTCCAGTATAAAAACGCGTTGGGTTCGATTTCAAATCCACTTATAGTGAGCAAGAGATATAGGAGAAAAGAACGAACGATGATTTTTGCTAAAAGATACCCAAGAAATAATAAATTTTTCGATGCAAGATCTATTGTTTAGATTTGGAGTGAATTATCCACTTCATTTAAACAATCTTCGATATCTCGCAATCTGCCTAAAAAAAATGATAAAACTTTAAGTGGCGGTCAACTTCTTTGGCATGCAATTTTTGTCGTGATATAAAACTGGGGATTTTCCCGCGCAGGCTAGAACCCTGAATGCTTGAATGAAGTTATATACTTTTACCATTGAAGAGATAAAAACCGAGCGCGCGTGCTATGTTGAGTTATATTAGCACGCTCGAAATTGCGCGAGCCCGAGAGAAGTGCTGAGAAGCACGAGCCGAAGGCGAGTGCTTCTCTGCACTTCTCGAGGGCTCAAGCAATTTCCCAAGTGTTAATATAACTCAACATAGCAAAAGCTATACGAGTTTTCTATCTCTTTTATAAAATAACTAAGATATAACACGAGTCCTCCATTTTTTTCGGAAAGAAACAGCAACAAAACATCGCTTGCTTTGCTGACGTCATTTCCTCACGATCTATGTTGAGTTATATTAAACGGTAATTGACCAATCAGAGCGCGCGTTATATCTTAGTTATTTTATAATGTACTAGAATCGTTATCGTAGTTCCTTTCATTCGGCTCGATTAAAAAGTAGTTGAAATATTTGAATAACGAAATAAGATTCAAAAAGAATTCTGGTAATATTGGGGTCAAGAAGTAGTAAGGGGGACGGAAAGTTGCTGCTACACTACCACACTGATACACTACTACACTGCTACGCTACTGCACTGCTACACTATTATACTGCTACACTGCTGCTCTGCTACACCATTTTACTTCCGCCCCCCCCCCCCCCCCCCCCGACTCAAGGCGCAGATAGAACGAAAACAAGATTTTAATTTGTTGACGCCATTTTTTCAAGACATAAGTCCATGCTGATTTTTTCTGTCCACATTGAACGTTAGACAAACTTTCCAAGTATCAGAATTTTGATGTTTGAAGCTTAAAAGACATTTCATGAGTTTTTAAAAGCAATTTTTATTCGAGGGGTCCATTTGAAATTTCATCCCTTGTCATTATATTCTACGCTAGCAACGTTAGCAGCTGATAATTTATTCAGACTTGAAGCTCGTGCGGGAGCTAGCACGTGCATTTACGCATGATACATTTTGTTCTAATTACTGATTCTACCAGTGGCAATGGGCTCCCTGTGCTACACTGCTATGGCGCGCCGTTTATTTCAAATTTATTTTGTTTTCCTATGTAACAAATACCATTGTGACTTATTTATACTACATTGGTAGACAGATTTCATCGCCACAAAGGATTACCTTTCTCTCTACCGTGAAGTCTTTCCCCTCTTTTATAGCGGTCAAATTCTTTGGCATGCAATTTTTGTCGTGATATAAAAATTTTACCTTGATATACAGTATTTGCCATTATATACAATTTCTCTCGTGATATGGGAATAGTCAATGCTTAGCGTGCGTATATCCAGTTCTGGATGACGAGGAAGGTTGGTTAAGCACGAAAGAAGCGTAAAAGTTACACGACGCATAGCCGAGTGCAACTCTAGGTTCTTGAGTGCTTAAGCAGCCTCCCAAGTGCATCCAGAACTGGTGTAAAGGAATAAAATTCGATATATTGGAAAGATCTTAAAGAACAATAGAAGTGACACATATCAACCTAAGTTTAGTCAAAAGGAACGAGTGACGGGTTTACCAGGAATCACCTGTAGCCTAGTGCTGGAAACTACTGGTACCAGCTTACGGTTTATTGGACTCGAACCTTGCTAAACCAATAATCTACTTCCATATATTAAGATATCTTAGGAATGCATTATAGATTATGTTACCAGTGATTTTAGTGATTGATTATTGATGGTCACATGTTACAACCTGTATATTAGAAATCTCTGACATGTAGTCATAGTTTAGTCTACCAATGATTGCTTTGACGAATGACATGTTCTATTGTAATTCGCTATTTAGTTTAACGCATTGCTAAGCTTACATATTTTCTTTGTGACATAAGGGACCGTTCATTATTTATGGGGGGGAGGGGGGTGGGTGATTAATTAGCAAAGGCACCTTTTTTTTCCAGAGCCCCCCCACAATAAACATATTTTTTTTCAATGACCCCCTTATTTCAAATACAAATATTTCGGAGCCCCCCCCCCCCCCCCCCCCCCAAAAAAAAAAAAATTCTCAAAATGTGCCATATGCTATTTTGCTTATTTATTTCATTACTATTTTTATTTCAAGTCCCCCCCTAATAGCTCAAAAAGATTTTCAAGACCCCCCTTTTCAGGCTTAAAAAAATTTCGAGGCCCCCCATTTAATCACCCACCCCCCCCCCCCTCTCCCATAAATAATGAACGGTCCCTAAGTTCAATAAGTTAAGCTATGAATTGTTAATGAGTCTCTATAAATAAGATAGAAAAAATATTGTAAGACAGAGGGGACCGTCCCGGTAAGTAGAACAGAGGGACGTTAAGCAAGATGAAAAGAAACTCTGCATTGCAGAGGGACATGAAGCCAGAAGCTGACCAATAAAGTACGCTCTTTAACAGTCAGGAAGTCCGTTCTCGTTACTCCAAGTCTCGGCCGCTCGCAGGGTTTGATTACGTTATCCACGCTGACCGAGTACGGCTACCATTACGCTAGTTTACCCCCAGAAGAACAAGTGATTAACACACAGTTAAGCCGCCAACAAAGTATACCAAAATACTTAACTCAACAGTACAAAAGTATTAACGTAACACTGGATATACGCACAGCTAAGCATTGATCATTGCTTTTATAACATAGCTGTTCGTTTCATGTAGATGGTCTCTTTACAACTTACGCGCGCGCGCAGAAAATTACCAAAAAGTATTTTTCATCGGAAATTTATAACAAAAAATCTAAAATGATTTTAGAAATATCCAATATTTTAGAAATGTTTTATGTTTTGAAAGACAGTCTTTTAATGTTCGGAAAAAGAGACGTATAACAAGTATCAAGAAACGGTTGGAAACGATTTTTGACAAAGATATCCAGCCAATCAGAGAGCGCGTTATATCGTGGCTATGACGTGAGCGCGCCAGCGTGCACAATCACCAGCGCGAGCGTGCACAACCCATTTATTTTTCATAGATATCCAGCCAATCAGAGCGCGCGTAATATCGTGGCTATGTTATAAACCCTGTAATAATATACATAAAAAAATTACTCGAATTTGATTGGCTGATAAACAGTGCATTTTAGAGGTAATTCAGTGCAAAAACAAGGTAACACAGTGCAAAAAAGTATAATACAGTGCAAATTAAATTTTCCGAAAACGGTCTTGAAACCAATTTTTTTTTGATTCTGCTGTTGATAACATTATTAAGCATCAAGACTATGCATTTTCCGATCGTGAAGGAACAAGTTTAAGCGGTGAAAACGGCTAAAAAGTTGGTGATTTTGTTGGTTTTTGAATAAATTTTTGTCGGTTTAAGGTACAAGGTCAAAACAATTGTCCAAAATTGGGACCCGATTTTATTGGTTTAGGTGGTGGGTACCGGTAAATACCCCCTACCCCCTCCCCCCCATGAGACCTCTTGAAATGCTCGATGATGGGTGTCAGTAGTTACTATTTCTATGCACAAATACGTTGTTTAGAATACATGCAAACAGACAGTACATTCACTTCTACGATTTGACTTTTAGTTTTGGAGATATTTGAGGACAAAATCCAGGATTTCACTTCCAGAGGTGGTGGGTACCGGGTAACACCACCCCTCCCCCAGAATCGGGTCACGTAAGATGACAATTGTTTTGGCTTTGTCCCTAAGTTGAAGAGCGCGTGCTGCTGACGCTATCTCACGTCATTGAGCGCGCGCTCAGAGTTCTTTCTTGAGATTTTAAATGTCGGACGGTAAAGTTTGTGAGGTTTTTCATGTATATTATTAACAAGTAATCATATGGTTTCGAGTTCAGTTTGGGATAATTCGCACTCGTTTGTTTTTCAAAGACACACTCGTGCAAATGAATCCCAAATTGAACGAGAAACCATATTTTTACCTATACATATATAATAATTGCTGCCAAACGAGGTTTTACACGTCTTACGCCGTGTTGAATTGGACGTTTACTACGATTTTAAAAAGTCGAGGTTCATTTTCATAACCATAGTTATAATTGTGTAATTGTTTACACGTGCTAAAAAGTTGTCTAATCAGAAAAAAATGGGCAATTCAAAAATGCCGACATGAAGTAGCCAAGAGACGGCGCTGAGTTTAATCACAGGGAGCCCACATGCAGGCACTGGTAGAATCAGTGATTAGAACAAAATCTATCATGCGTAAATACACGTGCTAGCTTTCGCACGAGCTTTTCAAGTCTGAATAAATTATCAGCTGCTAACGTTGCTTTTGTCAATAGAGCGAAAACACTAGAACCATGAATCAAAATCAAATTGTTAGTGTGTAATAGTTCTTATTTAGCGACTATTAGTTACTATAAAAGACAAGTAAAGTTGTAATGAGGTATTGTTTCCTTTTGTATTAGACCTTTTGTATATCGGACATTTGTCTCATGTACCAGAGTGTCCCACTTATCAGCTCACGTGTAGAAAGATAATGAGGAGGGTTCACACCCGGGGTTCACACTTTAGATCTGCATAAAATTAGAAGTCTGAAGTGAGCTGATGCAGCACGCAAAACACGCTATTTTTATTTGGAATTAATAACCAGCCACTCCCTAATCCTATTGTTCAGTGCTGTTTTTTGTTGATTATCAACACGGCTGAATATTGTCCCCGGTACAGGTCTATATTTCAAAAATATAGACTTGTTACGGGCTGGTTATTAACTAAGATCAAACACGCGAGCTAGGGCATTCTTTAAAAATAAAGACCTCGGCCTCGGGCTGCGCCCTCGGCCTCGGTCTTTATTTTGAAGAATGCCCTCGCCCTAGTGTTTGATCCTTTACAGAACACGCTACGATTTCATCAGCCTGATTTTGATTAGCCCATCGGATAAAATTATACAAATCAGCCTGGTACCTAAAATTATATTTCTAGTAAATCGTATTTATTTTTATTGGGCCGCTTTTTGGAAAGGAGCCGCAAATGGCTGTAATAAACGAAATATGCCAATATCGGGTTGAAAAAGCTACCTACAGCACAATATATTTCTTTATTAACTATATCAATTACGTCACAGATATATGCATGTATATAGTTATAAAAATCTCCGTCTTCTGTTGCTCAAACAAGCACAACAATGTACAACGATGGGAAGGAAGGCGCGTCTGTGTCTCCAACGACCCGAAATACATCTGTAGGTTTTAAAAAATCCTATGGCGTGTTCAACTTTGACTCGGCAACTTCTTAACTCGTTGTTTATACGTTCCAGCCTTGCATTCCCCCTGATCTGATTCCTTTTCTTTGGCCTGACAAGGACTGGGTGGGGTGGATAACCTAAATCTGCCATAATATGGCAGCGATGTGGAAGGGCCAGGTCACATCCAGGACCGATGGTTGGCATCATGTTGAAACAGTTTATGTCATTTAAATGACCTGGAAATCTGAAGGAATAAAAAATTTTATCAGTCAATCAGTGCACTATAGTCGCATTTTAAATACATAATATTTCATCTTACGCTGCAGAACAATGAACTATCATCCCATCTGGGGTTACGATCAAGGTACTTGACATAAAATGCTTTTTCTTGTCACCGCGGTAAAACAACGCCTGTCTTCTAGAGGGACGACATATTTCGTGAATTGTCGCATCAATAATTCCCACGCAGGTAGGAAAATGCTTCCAGTGTCCAGCCCAATCTCGCCATTCGTTTTCCGTTGGCCATTCAATTTCATTAGAGAAATTTTCCAGCAATAAAGGAACCAGTTCTTGAACAGTTCGACTGATAGAGGCTATGTCAATTTTAAACATGCTCCCAATGGTGTGGAGTCGTGGATATCTACGAAGCAAAATTAGCACCAATAAAAGTCGATTTGAAATGTTCAACCTTTGAATTCTTGGTCTTCTCTGAGTACCGTTACGACAACGATTTAGTGCAATGATAGGCAGTCTCATCCTGTCAACGATGTCCTGAAATGTTTCAACTGTTTCTCCAGTCAAATACCAAAATTTGATAGGTGATTTCTTAATGTACGAGAAATAATCCCGACCACCATGTGCGTCAGGACCAAAAATACCGAGACGCTCCAAAACGCCTATTTTGTATTCATCCAGAACTTGAAGTATGCACACCAATATAATACAAGACATGCTCAATATTTCAAACGGAAACGTTGGAAATTTTCTTTTAGTTAAGGATATAATTTCTAATACACTTATTATAGTAAATGCAGCATGACCAAACAACGATGGAAATACTGGGGGATGCATCATTTGGACCGCCTTTAAGGTGATGGAAGTTTGACCAATATTAAAAAGCTTTGAACAATATATGATTGCAAGTGTTAATCTAGCATAACAACAATAGCGTGTGGATTGTTTGTTTGTTCTTTTGACAACGACAACAACAAACATGCATGCCAAACTGCAACACACACACAACAACTTCACACATTCCGGTGGCGCCTTGGGAATTTGTTTCCAAATAAACCAATAACAATGAACGCAAATAATTACACCTCACAATAAATATTCAAAAGGAACGACAGAACATTCAACAATGTCAAGAGGTGTTTTCGGCGACAAAAATTAACTTCATTGTAATTGTTAGCATTTCGCATCTTTTGAGTATAAATCCAACTCGAAAGTGCATGATATCACTATCAGATGCACCTTGGCTTCGATGAAAAGATGTCAGGAAAAAGAAACATATTTCTCGAAGCAGCATTTGCAGGAAAGCCCGTTTTGGAACAACTGAGCGAAATTGAAAATATGCAAGAACAGGAAAAAAATGCCTTGGAAATGACAAAAAAAATCGAGAGTAAGAAAACCGTGAACAAGATAAAGCCCAACAAAGCGCAAGAAATGGCTGTAATTGAAGAAGCAGTTCAGAATGTCGGGCGTCTGCCAACCAAAGTGCTTCGATATGTCGAGTTAATGGCCATCAAACTTGGCCCACACGAAAAGGCGTACTATTCTTCGGTGGGTACTGTTGGCGGAGCATCCAGAGAGGAAGCTAGACGCAGAATTTCCAGAAAGATAAAAGAAATGTAAAGTTGTTTTACGCTTCATATAGCTTTATATGTTTTCATTTTAAAATTTACGTCCCAGTGCATCAAACAAGGAAGCTTAAAAATGTTTCTTTCTTTTTAGCGACACTAAGGCAACTTCGACTACGACCTTGTCAACGACCTCGACGACCATAAACAGCTCAAAGCCAAGTACGTCGACGACACGACACGTGTCAAGCAACAGTTGTGCTGCTGACGCTGAGCTGCTTTATCAAAGTAGTAGTGCAGAAGAGGAAAAGGAAGACCCAGATAAAATGTACATATTCAAACCCGGACAAGATAAAAGTGCCAATGAGTGGGTCAAGAAAACCCATTCTTTAGAAAAAAAGAAACAGGATATCGACAGAGACATCTTTGAAATGAGTGACGAAGTGACGGGTAGGTCAATACCAAGTAATATATTGTACACTACACTGTTAAATTTCTACATCTGTATCATTGTATAATTAATGTACAATGTCCAAACGTTATTGTGGGAAAAGTCTTGCGTTACTGGCTGACAACATTTTGTGATCAGCGCATCGCAATGTACAAACATTTCGCAACAGCTCCATTGTGTAGAATGATAATCACACCTTTTTTCCCCCTATAGCTGAAGTAGAAGCCACCGAACCAAAGAAGAAAAAGGGCAAGAAAGGAAAACTGGAAGCCATATTGGATTTGATGCCAGAAATGGTCCATTCAGTTTCTAGCGCAGCCAAAGCACATAAGAAGGCTATCAATAAATGGCAAGAGATTTCGTCCGATGATTCGGACTAATTTTTGAGAACTATCGGGGTATGCATTAAACATAATAATGAATCACATAATGGGTGTAAGTTATCAGTGTATACCAGTATAGCGCGCTGCATTGGAGCGAACGCTACACGTTAATTTGAATTACCGCCGCCGTAGGAGTACGCGATATTATTACACGATAGTTACACCGGTTGTATACACCGATAAAATGAACCCATAGTATTATTTCTTAATAAAAAGATTGTCTCACTTTTGTGTATCGTCAAATATAAATAAAACAACACTGATTTAATAAACAGGCATATTTTTGAGAGTTATCTTTCATACATTTCTTTGAAAGCTAACCATCCAATCATTTCATTAATTCCAAAATTAATAATAGCCTCTTCATTTGCACGGCGAATGCCGATTTCACACACGTGTATGCATAACAATGGTTTTCCTAAAGTGGGACACTCTGGTACATGAGACAAATGTCCGATATACAAAAGGTCTATTTGTTGTTTCTGGTTGAGTGATATTGACTAAATAGTCACTAAATAAAAACTATTAGTTAGTAACTATTTTGTTTTTATTTCATGGTTCTAGTGTTTTCGCTCTATTCTTGTAATAATGCCTGAAACTGCGACGCTCGTGTTAGATGAAGACTCTGTTTCGCGTGCCAAGTCTGTAATCCCATCAGCAACTACCTGTGGTTCAGAGTTTCGAAGGTCATTCATACCAATGTACAACACGATCTTGTCCGGTTCTTTACAGAGAAGCAGTTTTACAAAATCCTTCATGTCTTCCACAGTAGCACCGGCAAACAGTTTTACCATGACACGCTGTGAGACATCAGACAGCTCCCATTCTTTTATATATTCAATAATTGAGTCACCAGCAATAATAACTATATGATAACTAGCGGTAAGCTAGTGTGGGCTGCGTCGGTGTTTCTAATGAAACAGTTGTGATAAAAAGTTAAATTTTAAACCGTAAAAAATAAGAAAGATCACTTAGTGACGTTTCGGACGCTAGTCCTTCATCGGAGTAAACGGAGGACTAGCGTCCGAAACGTCAGTAAGTGATCTCTCTTATTTTTTATGGTGTAAAATTTAACTTTTTATGACAGCAATAATAACTTCTGGTTTCGATTTTCTCTGCTCATTCTCTGTGATTTGAATAGACTTTTGTTCGATGCCGATAATTTAGATATAGAATTGTTGGTATTAGTAGGTTTTTTCTTCTTTTCCTTCTTGGTTTTAATTTTTGTAGTAACCGAAGTGAATTCCCATCTGGGGCTCAGAATTTTTTCTGAGTCCATTCAGTATGGTACGATCACATATACATTTCATATTCCATCACCATACGCAAACCAACATTATCATCATGAAGTGTATTGATTGTCATTTTTTAGATCTATTGTTGCGGTTGAATGTTGAACAGGGAACGGGCCGGCAGAGGGATTTACTGAGCTAGAGGAAAACAATAGGCTAATACATTAAGTAGGCTTTCATTGTCTTTCTTAAGTTTAGACAACTCGGCTTTTTGCATATTAATGACTTCTTTTAAAGATTCGTTTTCTTTTTGAGCAGCCTTACATTCTCTTATTTCATCGACAGCCTCCTTTTTGTTTGATTTTCATAAAAAAAGTTCTAGGTAGAGTATTTGCAACCAGGCCTGCATGCAATCCCTCCAAAGTTGTTAGCCTTTTGTAAGCCTTTAGCCCGTGCATTTTTACAATGCGTCATTGTGCGAGAATATAAACAAACCGAAGGGAAACCCAACAACTCTCGTTCGCTTCTTCAGTAAATTTAAAAGAATTTAAAAGAAGACAAGTGCTGAAAAGCTTGCAGCTACTGAAACATTCGCATTATGTATTTCTACACGTATCAAGATATTCGCAAGTTTTCTATTTCTAGAATTAAAGTGATAACTGTTAAAAAATACTGTTTGAATATGTTAATTCATGGAACATGTTATAAAGCGGCCGGTCAGAATAAGGCATACCGTATGATATTCACAGAATAAAAGCATCTATACGAACATGTAACTAGTATTAGAATTTAGGTAAGTTCCCTTCAAATGTAAAGGGAGTTCGCTGCGTCGAATAGGACTCTCCACAATTCAGTTTTTATTATTGAGTATTATGAGAATTCATATCAGCTGAATTATTTGTCAGCAACTCAAACTTACTCGATTAGAGCAGCACAACTCGCGTCGCTAGAACCCTTAGAGGAATCCAAAGCCTGTCAAAATGATTTAACATAGCTAGTATTAAGATGCTACGGCAAAAACTTCGTTTTAGTTTTTCTGCAAACTTCGTGTTCACGAGCTTCTTTGACAAAGTAAAACCCGCATCCAATTATCAAATCAAGGGAGGGGAGCCTGAACATTTTCTCAAAGCTCGTTCTAGCTCTGGAATTTGAAAGAAAAAATAATTTTATTGATAATAACTTTTCAGTATTTTAGAAACACTGGATCCTGCGATTGTAATGAGAGAAATTTGAATTCTACTAGTTCCAATTTTGTTTATACCGAAAAACATTTGCCGTGTCCTACCCTACTAAGGCAGTCATTGGTGCGCAATTTTTTCCCGTCATGGGTTATGCTAACAACTTGAGCTTGTTAGCTTCGCGCTGATTGGCTAGTTACATTTTCTTGTATCACCTAGCTATTATACAAGACTAGCTTCTAGATCTCCCTTTTCGCTTCCTAAAATTAGAACTCATTACGGTCAATTTAGCCTAAGATTTAATGGACCAAAAATCTGGAATTCTATTTCTGAAGAAATTAAATCTTCCACTTCAAAAAATTATTTTCAAAAAATCTTAAAAACACTTTATTTGATCAATATTAGCCAGTAGACATTCAATTATTATCACTTTTTTCTATAATAACTCATAATTTTATTATAATTTATTAATAACTATTATCTAAAGCGTATTGTCTGATCTAGCTTTTTTTCTACGTTCTACATTTGTTTTCTACTTAACATTAGCTTTTACGATTCTTTATGAGCGTGTTCACACTGCAACTTTTAGCTAGCTTAAAATCACATTTAGCTAGCTTAATACAATAACCCAGTGTGAACGCGTTTTTCTAGCTAGCTAGAACTTGACCGGAAACGTGGAAATTTCAAACCATGTCGGGACATGGTTTTTTTGCTCATAAGCTAGCTAAAACTGGTTACGTTGACAGATTTTTGTTTGCTTTGTCGTGGACATGTACAGTATTGTCCCAATGACTTGGGGAAATGACTCTAAATCTTCTAAACCTTGAATTTATTTTTGAGTTTCAGCCTCAGTAGATGAAAATCTTATGTTTCGGCCATGTTCGTCGCGAGCACAAATCCCGCCAAAAGTTCAATGGACATATTAAATTACTGTTGTTGTTTGATTACTCGCTTGTACATTAGTAATGTGAACGGTAGAAAATTGTTAACTAGCTTTTTCTGGATACGTGATGACAGATAAATAAACATGAAAATGAACTAAGCTAACTAAATTATGATACAGTGTGAACACGCTCTATAAAACCATGAGTAGTTAATGAGGAAAACACAATAGAAATCATTGTCCGTGGAGGAAGGCCTATCTGATACAAAATCGTCCTGATTTGAATAAACTTTAACTCCAATTTTTTCAGCCAAATTCAATTTTATCTTTAAAATTTTAGTAGAACATGAATATATACACCTAGACGTTTCATAAGTAATATACAATATTCGTGTCCGTGTTGTATCAGATCACGGGCGCCAGAGTCGCCTCCTCGTTTGGATTAAAACTAACGCTTTATTTTGTTTCCAGTTCAGATTTTCCAGTTCGGCGAGATCTCGTAGTTCAACAACCGTCTCTCAATGGCTGAGTTCTTTTGGCTTCTTGTCCTTCTTCGAGTCAGCTTATTTACTGAAAGTAAGATTTGTTGGGTACTCAATGATTTCATACTGATTTTGAAGTTCTGCAATTTGTGACGGTTGATTTTCTTGCCGACTTTAGTAAATTCATGTCAACGATCTGACAGATTAGTGGTTTCAGGTGATGACTCCTGCTGTTTTTTTGGCTGTTCGGCGGTGTCGGTGAACTACGAGATCTCGCCGAACTGGAAAATCTGTCATCACTGTCCATAGCAGTGACGTAAACCTAGTACGGATTTCGGCAGACTGAAAACAATAGGATTAAGTGCTACCTTCGTACCCTGTTCCTCTTCTCTCCTTCGGGACCTCATGAAGTACGTTACCGATTAATTCCGAGTGACCTACGATCGGTTCTTAATATTAAACAGACAAACATCACGAGATTGAAATCGGAGCCAGATGTTTATTCACTGCTAAAGGTCAGCCGTACCGAAGCAGATTTATTCGACCGTTGGAAACAAAATAAAGCGTTAGTTTTAATCCAAACGAGGAGGCGACTCTGGCGCCCGTGATCAGATATACAATTACTCGCCTTCGGCTCGTGGTTGTATATCTTATACAACACGGCCACTCATATTGCATATATTACGTGACTATTATTCATTTCAGTTAATGCTTTTGTATCTGTACTTATTGTAATTATTATATATTGTATTATTGTTTCATGTAAATATGACCTAAGTTTTTTATTTTCTTGATGTAATTTTTGTATATAAGTTACCTGACTTTGAATTAGTTTAAACTACTCAGGTAACCTAGCACCTTATTCTTTTCATCTAAGAATTCAACTGTATTTATCTAAAATCAAGTGTGAATAAAGTGTGGATAAAAAGTTAAATTTTACACCGTAAAAAATAAGAGAGATCACTTACTGACGTTTCGGACGCTAGTCCTTCGTCGGAGGACTAACGTCCGAAACGTCAGTAAGTGATCTCTCTTATTTTTTACGGTGTAAATTTTAACTTTTTATCCATACTGTTTCATTAGAAACACCGACGCAGCTCACACTAGCTTACCGCTAGTTATCTTCTCTTTGTGAATAAAGTGTATTATGATTATTATTCGTCTTCGTTGCCACTTTCCTCTTCTGAGTCAAACTTTTTAGCATCAGAGTTTGAGGTGTTATTATCTTGCTTGCAATCTAGAATAGATTGAAGTTTCATCTTTTTTTTCCAATGAGCTACTCCCTTGGAGTTGTAGAGTTGTAGAGGATGACAGAAAGCGAATTTGACTTTTAAGTCATTAAAATGATTTAGATCGATCATCGTGAACACGATCGATCGATCATCGTGAACACGATGTCATGCACAGAACAGAAATATTTCAGCTCCTCAAATGATCCTGACCAGTTAATAAGCAGACTTTTTAGTATCAAAACACAGATTAGATACCAAAGACAACTCGTTATCAGGTGAAGTCGCTTGATTTTTTTAAATTTTAGGAGAGCTTTCACAAACGTGACTGGACGCCATGGCTCACTGCACTGAGATAGCTTGACAGCTACTGAATTGTGTTGTGCTTTCTCATTCATATCAGGGCCAACAACACCACAAATAAAATAAAATGTGTTTCTGTTAACTCTAAAGTATTCTCGCCAAAGATGATCTTGATTGTGGTCATTTAAAAGTTGTTCGAACTAGAATTGTGGACGAGGGTAAACCACCACTCTTGCTCTTCTCCGACTATGAATTCTGCGTTGTTGTTTATTTTTTCTAAAATAATATTTAAACAGGTTGCCCAATTCAGCATAGCTGGTTTAGGTGGGGAACTGTAATGGGACCTGTAATGATTTTCAAGAAGACTAAAAAATCGACGTCTTCTACCTTGCAAAGTAGCTAATCTCATATTTCGAAGAAATCTAAACAGAGTAACTGTTCAAGAGTAGTGTTGTAAACATAAGCGCTTGTTCTCTCGCCATTTCAAAACCTCGAGCGCTTTGTGTGAAAAGATCTATTCTAGAATAACAACACCTCAAATTTAATAGTCAAAAAGTCCTAGTGGAAACGCGTCCAGTAAAGAGAGAAAGGTATCCTATGTGGCGATGAAATCTGTCTACCAAAGTAGAATAAGGACATGTCACGATAGTATTTGTTATATAGTAGAACAAATAATTTTGAAACAAAAGGGCACGCCATTTATTATACGTTTTTTATATAACATATATTTTTGCAAAGTATCATTTCTAAATATGAAATAGCCTGAACACTTAAGCTTTGATTTTCAAACAGTAAGAGAGTAAAAAAAGTCTGGTACTATTATTTTCAAAGGGGATCAGATCTGAACCTATCTTTCTCAGCTGTCGACATATACTTACTACCAAACCATTCACGCAGTAATTCATGTGGTTTTCCTTGAGTAGAATATTCTAAGCCATCTATAATAACGGTGATATTTTTCATTTGGAAGATTTTACCATAGTTATATAAGTCAACATATGGAAATAATAACCACAAGGGTGCAGGAACTGGAAGCATTTCTTGCATGTATCGAAGGGCTTGCTCACTAAACAGGTCTGACTCCGATACAACAGAATTTTTCGATATATGTTTGACAAAAGCATTAAGAGGAATTACACGATGCAAACCATAGAGAAATGCATACGAAAAGTTAGTTGGCTTTAAGGCCTCCTTTAGTTTTTCGAAGGTTTCTATTTTCGTGTCCTCAGTTTTTAAACAAATGTCTACATCTCTCGTCCACGGTATTATAGTTTTTGATCGAATGGCGCCCAATAAAGTTCCAAAGCACACTCGATATTCAATTCCTTTTAGATTCAAGGCTTTGACGGTGTGGATCAAGAGCTCATTCAATAAGGTCTTACAACAATACGGCAACAGAATATTGTCTGCTCTAGTCTGCTGTTCTGGGATATCAGGACAAGAAGTTTTCTTATACGAACATTTGGTCCAAGTAATTGAGCCTGGTCTGATAATTCGCAGTATATTGTGAGTGTATCCTAGAAGGCCGTAATCCAGATATACTTGGCGTTTAGTCTCGGGTAGTTCTTGGTCCATTTTCGATTGGTTTTTAGTAAAAACACATTTTTGAGATACTGCGATCTTTAATGTTCCATTTGATCGTAGAAAGAAGTTCAACAGCGTTGCTTCCCCATATGACTGGTTTAAACCTCCTATCCGATTGAACACACTTTGTCGAATAACAAAAGGAAATTCCACCATGTTACAAATCCATAGCCATGGAAGATTTTGCTTTCCATTTCTGTGATATTTCTTGCCATTCGGGCCAGAAATTAACATCGTCCAGCTTCTTCTCTTGAACCAACATGATTTCAGTTTTTGTACATGATCTTGGCTTGAATTGTGTTTCAAACCATGGCAAGTAGCTCCATCGTACTGATGAAATTGTTGCATTATCTCCATTAAATGATGAAATTGTTTATAAATGTCGATTCCATGGGCTCCATTCGACTCAATCCTTTTGGGTAAAACAAGAATATATTCTCCGTGATCTTCGCTGAGATTTTGCTTCGTAATTCTCATAATATCAACTTGTGGCTCGCCATTGAATATCCCAGACTCCGGGTGCGAAGGGACTTTTACTCGCAAATACTTATTAATGATTATCCAAAAAACACATAGCAATATCACTGAAAAGAAGCACTTTTTACGCCTATATTTTCGGTTCACAAAAGGCACTGGAGTGACCAGAAATGCCATAGTTATGAGAGAAAGCGAAGCAGAGTTGAACAACAGATATCAGTGTTTAACACAGGAAGCCCGGCTTTCCTTTGCCGCAATCAATATTCATTATTCTTTACGTAATTACTTTTTATGGGTTTCCTGTGGTTTAAGATCGACTTCCTGTGGTTTGGGATTTGTTTACGGTTACACAAGCTGTAATCAGATCTGTACGTAAAGGTTATATAAGGTTATATACCGTTACCGAGGTGGATATATCCACCGAGGTATAAGGTATATAACCGCCTTATATCATCATTGGGGAAGTTTCTTAAACAAATTTTTAAGAGTTTTTACTTATTTCTCTTCTCAAATCAAAGTTACATTTAAATATGACGCATGGCTGTTTTAAGTAGTTGAAGTATTCCTGATTACTAATCCTTTACATATTTCAATGAATTGTGCTAAACAAAGCCACGTATTTGTATTATTTTAGTACACGCTTGTATTTTGCCAATCAACTCCAGTAATGGTTTTCAAACGTGTTTGCACGCTGTTTTGGTGCAAGCTTATGCAATGTTCAAACAAATAAGATGTATTTCATTCAGAGAACAGTGCGTTGCAGTGTTTACTGAGCCTCGGCAAGCAGGGAAGTTGAAGTGTACTAAAAAACGATGGAGGACAGCGAAGAAGAATTATTCATTACCCCAAACTGCTTTTTAGGAAGTTTACCTGATTTCGAGCTCACGAATATTGAAGAGTTGCTGGGCTTGCAAAATACCTCAGAAGATATATCACCAACGGTAGAGAAACAGTGCGATACAACTGAACCAAGCACTTCACGCTTTGGAAACCCAATATCAGATAGAGAATTGGACCAAGGAGAGAAATCGATGTTGACGGTAAAACTATTATGATGTTCAAAAACTGTGACATAATTATTAATAATTAATACGTTTTCCTCGAGCAATCACGAACAGTCGTTTATTTTTTGGTTTCGGTTATTTGGATTTTCATGGTTTAGACTGATTTAGTCTTTATCACGAACAATGTTAAAGTTCTTGTTTCGCATATATTGGATTTCAGTGATTGAAAATTCGTTCATAACAATTGTCTTAGTTTGATATTTTCCTTGCAGTTCAGAAATGTTGTGATTTATATTAGTTTATTATTTTTTTCCTTCGTTTTCAGTAACAGTTTATTTTGATTTGAGAAAAAAAGTTTATATTTCGTGCATGATTTTATTACAAAAATAAATTTGTACATGTTTATATTATGTATTTTATTGTTTACTGTAGTATTCATTAATCCTGTAAGCACGGCTTTGAATATTTTCAGGGGAGTGCGGGGCTGATTAGTAAACAAAAAATGTCCAGGTTGATATCTAGATATCAACCTCCTAAGGAGGTTGATATCTAGATATCAACCTGGATATTCCTTTGTTTAATCAGCCCCGCACTCCCCTGAAAATATTCAAAGCCGCCCCCGACTTTAAGACAGTTGGGTGAATATGAAGGATAAAGACCGCCAGTGAACAAAAGAAACTGACTCAATGATGATATAATTTAAATTGATAGCCGATTAAATTCATATAGGATATTACATGGTCGCGCGGAGCACAGGTATCCCAAACTGGGTTTCTGTGGTTTCCTATCGAACTTATAAGGCAATGTATGGCGATTTTTCGAAAAAATTAAAAATTAGAAATCAGTAAATCACACAAATAAATGTTCCTACTTGTGTTTTGTGTTTTGCTTTGAGTCTCTGTGAAGTTTCAGGTCATTTGCAGCAATATTGAGCGAATATTGTGGTGGAGTACCCTCGTTAAGTACGAGGGACACCTCTAGTATATTACGACTATGAAGGGTTTTTTCGGATGAACGCTGCTACCATGTACTACAGGCTCTCGTGACAACTGAGATTTGCGAGACTAATAAAGTATTGATTTCGATCGAAATAAAATTTATTATTTAAAATTATAAAATTATTCATGTTAACTCTTTAATTATTGTTATACAATGGGACACTAATCATTTTATTTTTCCTGTTTTAAACCCTGCAAAGAGGGGGGTGGCTAGCCACCAAAACCACTCCTCTGGATCCACCCCTGGATTACACCTCCCTGATTACACCAATAATGAATATATATCGATTGGGTCCATTCAAAGCAGACTAAAGAAATTTGAAAACCTTGACATCGGAATAAAATAAATTCTAACTTGCCAAAACAAAAGATAAAAAGGGGTTACGTAACTTAGGATTAATAAAAGTCTCAAGAAAACCGCATTTACAGCGCGACGCGCAAAAGTATGACCACATTTAATGTATTCGCATACTTCTATGCACGGGCTTTTTGCTCCAAACGAGCTTTTACACGCCTTATTTGGTAAAACCAGACAGCTTTGCATCAATAGACCACTTTCGAGATACGCGAGCGCTTTTAAAAATATCGGAGGCGCAGACATGGAAAAGAGGCATTTTCGGGCAAGATCACGCGCGCTATTGACCCTGCCCGAAAATGCCTCGAGATGATGTCTGCGCCTGCAATATTTTTGAAAGCGCTCGCGCATCTCGAAAATGGTCTATTGTGTCGGTTTAAAGTACAAAATCCCGTGCATAGAAGTATGCGAATATATTAAATGTGGTCATACTTTTGCGCGTCGCGCTGTGAATGCAACTTTTGCATATACAATGAATGAGTCGCACAGTTACTTCGGATAAATCCCAAGCAGTATTAATTTTCAAGAACGAATAATGACAGAATTGTAAGTATTCTATTTCACGATATCTTTCAGTTTGTAGTATCCAAAAATTCAAGGATAATGACTTATACTTTTGTAATTTTCACTTTAGTTTGACTGATAAACCAAACGGCGAGTACAGAAATTGTCATATTTCGAATAAAGTTCGAAACAAGGGGATAGAGCTATAAAGAGAGTGACTAAAAGCAATATATCTCAACTGTCCGCCCTAATGTTTCAATTGCAAGTTGGTCCACGAGTAGCCCCAGCTATGGTTCTGAATATATATAGAGAGAATGTATGGGAGATCAAAAAATTTCTTTAAAATAAAATAAATGTCATATTTTATTGTTTCTTTACCGGTATATCAATGTTTTATTGCATGTTTTGTGGTTTCCTGTGGTCGGTCCACGGAATTATACCAAAAATCCAGACAGATGCTGAACTTTCGTAGGCTGCTGCAGCTCCCCCGAAAAGTTTTGAAATTCAGACTCTCGAAAATGCGATTTCCAGCGGTTTGAGAGGCACAAGACTTCCATCAAAAGTCGATTATTCCATTTCGTTAAAAAAAAAGTGAAATCTGAAAATCGAATTTATAAGCTCGCTCGATATTTATTCATTCATTCATTCATTCATTCATTCATTCATTCATTCATTCATTCATTCATTCATTCCTTCATTCATTCATTCATTCATTCATTCATTCATTCATTCATTCATTCATTCATTCATTCATTCATTCATTTATTTATTTAATTATATTTTTTTTGCCGTATCTGACGTTGCACGATATATTTTTTAAGGATCAAGACCTTGCTAGAAATCTCTTTTTGGGATTTAACCCAACCCTCCCCCCATCACCCCCCCCCCCCCCCCCCCCATCAAATATCAAATTGTCCATCCCTAACAAATTCATCCGGCTAGAAAATCCGAGAATCGCAATAAAACAAATTAATATTGAGCACGTTTGTGTAAGCACAATCGCAAGCAACAGCGCAAGGATCAAGGCTATCACTGTATTGCTTGCGTCGCTAGTGAAAACCAGGCTTATTAAACATAAAGTCTATCATCTGAATTACGAAAGCTAAAAGTTTATCCCAAAGAGTCTGCTATGCTGATTAATAACTGTCTCGTAAAAAGTCAGATTTTTAATTCAGTCTTCCTCCCTCACAATACTCGTACTAACAATCAAACATAAGCTGTCACGTGATCAAAGCCACCCTAGGACCTCCCCCCATGGGGCAATTTGTCCTGATGCATAACAAAATTGTAAGGTATTGAAGAAAAGAAAAGAAAATAAGAAGAAAAGAGAAGAAAATAAAAAAAACCTTTTACAGTAGTGTATGGCCCCAAAACTCAACTTATTTATTACATAACAAAATTATTTGTAGAAAAAAACAATATTACTGCTTTTCTTACCTAAATACTTCCCACCCTCCGACACAACTCTTTTTTTTATCAATTCTAGAGTATCATCTACCTGTTTCTTGTCAGCTATTTTACGGAAATTTGGTTTATGGGCTATAAAATCCAGCAACAGGTTTCCAATGACAGACTTCTCGTCTATAACCTCAGTGACATCAAGCGAATACTCCAGAGAAGAAACGTCGCTTTTCCAGCCATATTTTACAGCAATCTTGAGAATTTTCTCCACATCTTGGAGCTCAAATGGCTCACTTTTCATAGGCTTTCCATTCGGCCAGAGCATTCTGTGAACATGGCTGATCAGGTCTTCAGTGCCAGCCAAGACTAGAGCTAGCTTTCCACCATTGTTTAGCTCCTTGTCGAAGCAGTCACGCAATGCTTGCTCGGCGTCCACGTAGTAGACACTTCGTATCCAGTGAATAATATCGAACCTCACGTCGTCACTCTTGTTCTTCGTATAGTCTTCAAACGTTCCCTTGACCAGGTCAAAGCTAACTTGTTTGCCTAACTCTTTCTGGAAACTTTCAATCGAGGTTTCGTAAGTCTTGATGTAATGCTCGTTTGGTTCAACTGATCGATTGAGTATTTTCATCTTATTGTAGTCATAACCATTGGCTTGAAGCTCTGCCTTAATCATCTTAAGAATTTCAAAATCAAGCTCTCCTGAGCCGCTCCCGATGCTGAGTATATTTAGGCTTTCTCGACCGGTTTCTTTTAGAATAGAACACACTGCTCCTGGAAGGTTTGACTGCAGGATATCGATGTCTCGGAGCTTTTCCCCGGATTTTTCTCGATAGATCTCAAATCTCTTTTCATAAGAATCTCCTGTATCGATGGCGAACGAAGTCATCTTCTTTTCTGGATGCAACTAGGTGAGTACCAAGCAATAGATTGAATTGATCTGCAAAATTAGTTTCGGGACAGTACAAAGATCTATTTTCCTGTTACGAGACGAGACAGTAGCATAGTTATTTTTAAAAACTGTCACGTTCGTCACTAACCACAGGGACCCCATAACATTTTAACAGCATGGGAAATCCCATATATGGATCCAACAAGGACCCAATAGACCTACAAGTCACCCTCGTATCTAAATTACCCTCGAACCATGTGATGTTTACATAATGTTCTCTGGAGATGGAATTTGTTGCATTTTTTACCCCAGACACGTGTTTTATTGGCACTGGTGCGATCACCGTGAAAAAAAAAATGTATTTTTAATGGAAGCCTTATTAGGGAACAGTCGTTTTTATTCGCACCCAGGGAAACACCGCAGCTTTTGGTTTTCAGTTAACGCAGTTTTTAGTTGAGCCATTTGTACCCTGGTGATGGGCCATGCGCCAGAACTAGAAGCTTGGTTATTTTACTGCGATTCTCAATATTCTGCGAACTCAGTAGTTGCGAGTTTCCCGTTGGATTTTGGTTTTTCACTGCCGCCAGTCAAAAATATAAAACGTACCGACTGATTAGTTTTGATTGACGGCAGCGAAAAACCAAAAACCAATTTCACAACAAGCCGTTGAAATGTCTGAGTTCGCAGAATATTGAGAATCGCAGTAAAACCACGATTTCGTTTAAGGAACAGACTTCTTCAATCATCGATGTCACCATTGGGCCAACTGCTGCGACCTCAACACTCTTCTGCTGTCTGCGATGTCAACGTTCTTCAGCCACATGCATAGCCCACAGGCTGTGGTTAATTTCACCAGGATAGCTGACAACGCGTGACAACGTGCTGCGTCTGGAACTGGCTCGCTCGTTGGTCAAGTACACATAAATATCAAGAATCAGATAAATATTATTAAATCAAATAATGCTAGAAAGTACAAGGCAGCTCAAATTTGTAGTTTTAGTTAGTTAAGTTAAGCTCTGGAAATATCATGATTAGACTCTTTCTAATTTACTAAACATTTTCTTATCATTATTATTTTCGTATGACAATCATTTTGTAGTTTTAATAAATGTATATAATATGGCTAAAAGTTAGTTAATCTGTCACCACCGCAGAGTAAAAAAGAACACTTAATCATTGAAGAAGTACTAAACTAAGTTTAAAATCACTCGGATACTTCAGTCATGGGTTCATTGAGTTCAATTTTTCTTCTAGAATCGAAGGGACTCCTTGCGTTACTACCCAGTCATGCAGAGTTAATCCAAGCACTTCATAACACAGTAAGCCGATTATAACGCTCATTACACGGTGATTGAGTTCGAGCGCCAAAATCATTAGAGTTCCGCTCTCTCTGTTCCAACGCTCTTAAAAAAGACAAAAATTTCTCTATAACATGAAGGCTTTTTATCTGTGGAGTTTGTTCACTGTCCTTTTACTTGCTTGGTCGGTTTGCAAGGCAAAATCTGTAGCAAAAGGTAAGATATAACATCTTTGATTCTAAGCACTAATGTAAAGGCGGGAATCACTTGATTGATTCGATCTTTCAAAAGATTTTAAAAATAATAGAAATATACTTCACCAGCCCAACTAAAACTCAGATAATCCAGTACATTATCAGATATCATTCAAGTTGAAAACTTTGAACCAATTTTTCACAGAATTTGCTTACATTTTTTTAAAACTCGTACATATAACTTCTGAAAATATTTATCTAGTGGAGTCAAAGTTTATGTATTTTATGGCTAAACTTACATCTAAAGATCTTAGTTGAATAAACAAGAAAAATAGTATACTGACTTATTTATAACTCATTGAGATACTGAGACACTTTGCTTGTCTTCATATCAGTTGCTACGGTATTGTCTAGGCTGGCTGATCAGGAGTTCAGTCAAACAGACTGTTATTATAAGATCTTCACGGGCCCTCAAATCAATCCGATATCGGCCTGAGTAAAGTTTGATAATTCCGCCAAAAAGCAATTCGTAAAAAAAATTAGAAAATGCTTACAATAAAAATTAGTTAAAATTAATGGTTACTGCGATTCTCAATATTCTGCGAACTCGGTAGTTGCGAGTTGCCCGTTGGAATTTGGTTTTTCACTGCCGCCAGTCAAAAATATAAAACGTACCGACTGATTAGTTTTGATTGGCGGCAGCGATGAAAAACCAATTTCACAACAAGCCGTTGAAATGTCTGAGTTCGCAGAATATTGAGAATCGCAGTAATTAGAATGAAATTTACTTTCAAATTGCGATAGGCTTACGACTATTAAATTTATAAGCAAAATGAAAAAGGACAATACATTTTGCAATGATTATTCAGAAATTAAATTATTTACATCACTGAAGGAAAATATAGTGTGGCATAATTAAGTTGGAAGCAAGCCATAACCTTAGCTTGTCGTTGTTGAAGTGTAGTAAAACAGCTGAAATCATAACCTGAAATAATATAGAAGCAGGACATGTTTATACTTTATAATTATCTAAAGTAATTAAAATTTTATTCGCATTTTGAAAATATTTTGTGTGGGAGACCAAAAAACGTAATGAGAATTTGAAGGCACATGGTTTTCTTTCTAGTGCTTTCGTTGATATTCCTGCTGTTCAAATGTGTGCCAAGCATTTTAGATTTTCAATCAACTTTCCGTCTAGACAGAGATCATATCTGTTAAATTTTCAACCATGAGAAAACCTCGTGAAAAGCTTCGTAGTGTGACCGTACACCTCCCACAAGGTGACACAGAGGGGGTATCGATCACGAATCACGGACAAATCTTTCTTGAATTCACGAATCACGAAAAACGATTAATGACTAACCGTGATACAAGGATTTAGTGTGTAATACGAATTTACACGGATCACGGTCTTCAAAATAAGCAGATCACGCATCACGGAGAGACTGAAGTTCACGAATCACGGACATACATTTTTGAATTACACGAATCAAGGTCCACGCGTAACCCCTGTGCCACCCTGCTCCCACTACCCGTTAGCGCATGTCTACAAAAAAAATATGTTTTATCGCACCGGCAAACGTCAAGGTTTCACATGTCAAAGTTAAAATATTTAACTGATTACCTGTCGCGTCGCGAATTTTTTGCCATGGCAAATTTCACCTTCACATACGAGTTTATTTTAGTTTTGTCGTACAAGTACAACATTTTTGTTCAATGTGTTGGCATATACAAGCAAATATTTGTCACTTCATCTGAAAAATCCTTGATATTTCTTCGTTTCATTGGTCATCTTGGAAGTCCTCGAGTGAGCGGGTAAAACTTTGAACTTTGACATGTAAAACTTTGACGTTTCCCGCCTCGACAAAACATGTTTTTTGAACATCCTCTGGTAGATGTAATCGACGGTATAGATACGTGTTTTTATAGACGCCTTTCACGTGTCGTCAAAGCAGCTCAATTTGGAGGACAAAACAAAATGATTTGAATGTCTTAAGAATTGGAAACCTATTGTTTATTCTTCCAAATTCTCAGGAGATTGAAATTCTTTTTCTTCTTCTTCTTCTTCTTCTTCTTCTTCTTCTTCTTCTCCTCCTCCTCCTCCTCCTCCTCCTCCAAATTGAGCTGTTTTGCCCTCACGGGAAAGGGATATATAGTAACAACTGCGTAGCCACCCCCTGCCCTCAAACAAAATATTGTTCCTTCACTTAGCTCTCTAACCCACTAGAGTCACTTTTTCACAGCTCCTATCGTGTTTATATCGCAGTATATAGACGTGTGCGCCGTTTCACATTTATTATGTAGACACTAGTGTTTTACTGGGAAATAAGCGACTCGTATTTTTTATACTAACTACACCCGGGACATCTGTGACATATTTTCCATATCCTCACACGTTAAGATATCGATTACGTCACTTCCGATGTTTTCCCGCTCTTTTTGACGCGCGTTGCAACAAGACAATTTCTGTCTAAAGGGCGTTTTTGTTTGTGGATGTGTCTATATAACAAAAAGAAAAAAGTACACTTTGTCTTAAAGATATGAAGCTTATATTCTTGTGTCCAATCAGAAAGCAGGAAAGCCGTTGTATATTCGTCGGTATTTATCTCGTCCTTTCCATCATGCACTGCCTGTTGAGTCTAGGCATTTGTATTTTCTATGGTGTGGGATAAAATAGTAGTCCAGTCAATCTACGAATTTTTGATGGGTCTGCTCGGACAAATTGCAACAGAATTTTTTTCACTGCCAAACTGTTAAGTACTACCCACTTACTAACATACCAAAAATCCCCCAAAATCCCTTTGGTGGAACACGCCTAAATTAAGCGTTAAAGTTTTAACTGAACTACACAGGGAGCCCATCAATAAAAAAGGAAATTGATTTTTTTAGCTTTGGGCTTTTCCCCCATTTTTATTTCTCTAACTAATTATTAATGTAGCAACAATGCTTTTTTGCATATTTTGGTGCATGAAAGTGTATAACCTGTTCGGATTAAAAGGGGTTTTTACTCGTTTTTACCATAAACTTATACCACAGGAAGCCCAACACAAGTTGATTTCTCTCTACAAACCTTAGGTAACATTATAGTTCACTTTAAACAATTTTTTTAATTTTGAGATGTGTAGTTTTCCTCCAGCTCTATTTGATTCCTCGCTCCTTCCCCGAAAGGCAAATAAACCTGTGTTAGCAGATGCAATCTGGGCCAGTACAAGTAACAACCAGACAACATGCCCGGCACTAGACGTTTACTATGTTCTAGATGGTGGCGCTCTTTTACACCGTCTTCCATGGCCGCGCAACCTGACATATGCCGATGTATGCTTAAAGTATGTAGAGTATGTCAAACGCAGGTACAATAGAGCTACAATAGTATTTGACGGATATTCGGATGGACCATCAACAAAAGATTGTACCCACGAAAGACGATCTGGTGTCCACAGTCCTACGGTCAACTTCAAGCGTGATATGGTGATGAAGTTAAAGAAAGATGAGTTCTTGTCCAACCCGTCCAACAAACAGAACTTTATTTTACTACTTTGTGAAATGTTTCAGCTTGCTGGTTATGCAGTTGAGCATGCTGAGGGTGATGCGGATCTAAAGATCGTCAAAACCGCAGTCCAATCATCAAGAACTGGAACAACTGTGCTCATCGGTGATGATACTGACCTCCTGGTTCTGCTTTGCTACCATGCGGAGATGGGTGCCCATGATGTGTTTTTTAAACCGGAACCAAAGAAAAAATTAAACAACCAAAGAGTCTGGGACATAAAGAAAACAAAGGCTTCACTCGGCTTAGAAGTGTGTTCCAATCTGTTGTTTGTACATGCAATCCTCGGATGGGATACTACCTCTGGTGTCTATGGAATTGGAAAAGGAAAAGGAGCAGCACTAAAGAAAATAAAGGCAAGCAAAGAATTCCAAGACATTGCTGAGGTGTTTGACACAGCGCATGTTTTAAAAGATGACATAATCTCTTTAGGAGAGAAGGCAATGTTAATCTTGTACAACTACAAGTGTGATGAAAGTCTTGACTCATTGAGGTACGTCAGGTTTTGTCAAAAAGTTGCCAGTAGAACTGCATTTGTACCCCCTGAGTCCCTGCCACCTACCTCCGCAGCTGCCAAATTTCACAGCCTTAGAGTCTACCACCAGGTCCAGCAATGGAAAGGTGTTGTTTTACATCCAGAAGATTGGGGTTGGAGATTGAGAGATGGAAAGTTCCAAGCAGTTCTAACTGACATACCGCCAGCACATGAGTCCATAATGGAGCTTATCAGATGCAACTGTAAGACAGATTGTAAAACTCAAAGATGTACCTGCAGGAAGAACGGACTAAATTGCTCATCAGCTTGTGGTGTTTGTCAAGGCCAAAGTTGCCAAAATGCAAGCTATCCTGACTTGGACATAGATCCCATGGATGAACAATAATCCGTGAGGAATAGTAAAAACGTAAGTTTTTCACTTTCACTTTCGACTATTGTATATTTTGTAATAAATGCCATAATTACAAGTCCAAATTGTATTTAAAGCATAGTTTAAAGTGAACTATAATGTTACCTAAGGTTTGTAGAGAGAAATCAACTTGTGTTGGGCTTCCTGTGGTATAAGTTTATGGTAAAAACGAGTAAAAACCCCTTTTAATCCGAACAGGTTATACACTTTCATGCACCAAAATATGCAAAAAAGCATTGTTGCTACATTAATAATTAGTTAGAGAAATAAAAATGGGGGAAAAGCCCAAAGGTAAAAAAATCAATTTCCTTTTTTATTGATGGGCTCCCTGTGTAGTTCAGTTAAAACTTTAACGCTTAATTTAGGCGTGTTCCACCAAAGGGATTTTGGGGGATTTTTAGTATGTTAGTAAGTGGGTAGTACTTAACAGTTTGGCAGTGAAAAAAATTCTGTTGCAATTTGTCCGACCAGAATCCATATATTGACTGGACTATAGTTATACAATGGTTTCTTGTGGCACAATATGGAATATCCCACTTGTCATTTGTATTTTCTTTGTATATACACTCGTCTAAAGGCTCGTGTGTATACTAGAAGCTACAAGTGACTCGTGGGATATTCTACGGTATGCCACTCGAAACCATTATATAACTAGTATATATACTTGTTAATGTTCCTAGATGAGATTCATTCAGGTCACACGATCAGAAAGAGAGGTGCAGTCAGATATCAACGTCTCTTATGGCCAGCGATGATCGATTATAATTACAAGGTGACTGGAGTGAATATCCCCTACACTATCAAGACAGGCTTCTGGTGGTTCTCTGGTCTTGGTAAGTGGATCTTATAATTCTGGACTTGTACATGTTTTTATGCCCATTACAATTGCCCATTTTTACAACCATCATTCTCCGTCGGGGCTCTTCCGTGAGATTTGCTCCACACACATTACCACTACATTCTATCTTTACAGCATGTCAGAATGCAGTTCAATTTGTTGGACAAACAATAGGTTCCAACTCTCAGGAGATTGAAATTCTTTTTTTCTCTCCTCTATCTGAATTGAGCTGCTTTGACGTCACGTGCAAGGCGTTCAGTTATTACTACGCCACCTTTGATTCTCAAAATGCCATAATCCTGAAAAAGAAAAAAGGCAGCGTAAGATAGTTCATTCTTTTTTTAATCGTAATCCTGTCCAGGTAGCAATGATGTCAAGATGATAAAAGAAGCGATGGCTGGTATCGAGAAACACACATGTCTTCGATTTGTGCCTCGAAAAAGCCAAAAAGATTACGTGGAATTCTACAAAGATCAAAGGTAAAATGACCTTGTGCAAAGGAATCAAAAGTGTTCCTTCAGAGGGTGTTTGAGGGTTTGATCTGTTTGTTAGCCATGCCCTGACTTAGATCAGCACAGAGGGTGTTTCAGGGTTTGATCTGTGTGTTAGCCATGCCCTGACTTAGATCAGCCCAGAGGTTGTTTCAGGGTTGGATCTGTGAGTTAGCCATGCCCTGACTTAGATCAGCACAGAGGTTGTTTCAGGGTTCGATCTGTGAGTTAGCAATGCCCTGACTTAGATCTGCCCAGAGGTTGTTTCAGGGTTTGATCTGTGAGTTAGCCATGCCCTGACTTAGATCAGCCCAGAAGGTGTTTCAGGGTTTGATCTGTGAGTTAGCCATGCCCAGACTTAGATCAGCCCAGGGGTTGTTTCAGGGTTTGATCTGTGAGTTAGCCATGCCCTGACTTAGATCAGCCCAGAAGGTGTTTCAGGGTTTGATCTGTGAGTTAGCCATGCCCAGACTTAGATCAGCCCAGAGGTTGTTACAGGGTTCCATCTGTGAGTTAACCATGTCCTGACTTAGATCAGCCCAGAAGGTGTTTCAGGGTTTGATCTGTGAGTTAGCCATGCCCTGACTTAAATCAGCCCAGGGGGTGTTTCAGGGTTTGATCTGTGAGTTAGCCATGTCCTAACATAGACCAGCCCAGAGGGTGTTTGAGGGTGTGATCCGTGAGTTAGCCATGCCCTCGACTTAGATCAGCCCAGAGGGTGTTTCAGGGTTTGATCTGTGAGTTAGTCATACCCTGACTTAGATGAGCCCAGAGGGTGGTTCAGAGTTTGATCTATGAGTTAGCCATGCCCTGACTTAGGTCAGCCCAGAGTTTGTTTCAGGGATTGATCTGTGAGTTAGTCATGCCCTGACTTAGATCAGCCCAGGGGTTGTTTCAGGGTTCTATCTGTGAGTTAGCCATGCCATGACTTAGATCAGCCCAGAGGTTGTTTCAGGGTTTGATCTGTGAGTTAGTCATGCTCTGACTTAGATCAGCCAAGAGGTTGTTTGAGAGTTCAATCTGTGAGTTAGCTATGCCCTGACGTAGATCAGCGAAGAGGTAGTTTCAGGGCTCCATCTGGATTTAGCCTTGCCACTACTTAGATCAGCCCAACGGATTTAATTTTTTTGAGGCGAGCACTTTGAAGAAGTTTGCTCCTACCGAAGTCACCCTTTCTCGTTTTCAAAGTTACCTGACATCTTTCATGTTTTATAGTAACGTATGTGAATCCAGTATTGGACGTCAAAGAGGCAAACAAACAATTTCTCTCGGAGGCGGCTGCATGAGTCCTGGTCACGTGACTCACGAAATAATGCACACGTTAGGGTTCTTTCACGAGCATACCCGACCAGATAGAGACAATTATATAAGAATACTATGGCAAAACATCAAGAAAGGTGAGAAATTTAACATGTGTTTGGCCCATTTCAAACGTCGACCTTTTCATTTGCCGGAGCTTTAAAGAAAACCGCCTTACTATCCATTGTTCACCGTTCGGCTCATGAGAAGATCGAAGTTTGAACTGAGCCTTAGTGGATAAGCATAGCTGGGTTACCTGTGGTAGCTTTGCTTTGAGGAAAAAAAAGCTACCATTTTTGACAGAATAAAAAAATTTAAAAATCACGTGAAAGGGGTCTAAATAGTTTTTTGTGTTCATATATTTACTCAGTATTTTATCAAGTTCCACTCAACATAGAGCCATTGTTTGTTGGTTATTCAAGCGAATTGGGAAAATATCTAGTACCCCATTCACACCAAAACCTGTTTAGTTAAACTGAGTTTTTATTAAACAAAATGTTTAGAGACTAGAAAGCTTCAATGTAATTATTTTATCTCTAATCTGTTCAGTACAATATGAAGGATAGTTTATATGTATTATTTCATCAAAGAGTGAACAATGTTTGTAAATATTTTTCTAAACATGTTTAGTTAAACTACTTTAAAACATGTTTAAGCTATATTGTAAACGGGGTATAGGAGACTAAAACCAGATCAGCTCTTTTTTACATCTCAGTAATATAGACCTCCTTGCCTTGGGCGTAATGTTTTCCCATTTCAGACCACGTGGCATTACTTAGAGAATAATTTTCTTTTGTTTGAGTTACACTTCAAATTCATTTTTTGGAAGTCGCAAGATAATGGCGATAATTAGGCGAACAAAAAGAACTACGAAAAAGGTTCTGGTAAAAAAAAGAAAAAAGAAAAAATCACGTTGCGAGCAGGGCTCGAACCTGTGCGGGAAATTCCCATTGGATTTCAAGTCCAACGCCTTAACCACTCGGCCACCGCAACTAACACACAATCTTCATTTTTTTACCCGCGGGTCAAATTTTAACACTGATTTTGGATACACCCTAATTGCAAGAACGTTGTCACATCAAAATAGAAAAAAATAATAAAATAACAAATAGGAATTAATTATGATTTTTACCTTATTTTTGGTTCTAAAGTTTCCTAGATATTGATGAAGATAACTGTTTAGTAATATACCAACAAGATTATCTCAAAATTATCAGTCTATACCTTCAAAACAGTGAAATAATTACATTTGTTTTGCAAAAATAATTAATTCCTTTTGTTATTTGTTATTTTTATTTGACACCGTTCTTTCGATTAGGTGTATAAAATCATTTGGAAAAACAATAAAAATATATTTATATCCTACATTTAAAACCTCGTGTCAGTAGACCATTTTCGAGATGCGCGAGCGCTTTCAAAAACATCGCAGGCTCAGACATGATCTCGAGGCATTTTCGGGCAGAGTCAATAGCGCGCGTGATCTTGCCCGAAAATGCCTCTTTTTATGTCTGCGCCTGCGATATTTTTTGAAAGCGCTCGCGCATCTCGTCTATTGGTCTATTGGAACGTCCTTGTCAATGAGTAATATCCTTATGTTTACTGATAACACTTCAAAAGTTATATTGATATGGATGAAACTGAAATTTAAAAAAAATATCTGAAGTGGGAAAACATTACACCAAAAACAGCAATGTGTATGATTCCAGGTAGCCTCTGAGTGACTTGGTCTTATTTTTATGGAGTATCAAAAAAAGGGAAAGAATTCGTTGCGAGCAGGGTTCGAACCTGCGCGGGAAAATCCCATTGGATTTCAAGTCCAACGCCTTAACCACTCGGCCATCGCAACTACTGTGGTTGAAAACTTAATTTTTTTTATCAATCGCTAAACTTTAAGCATTTTGGAATTTAAATTCTTTTGAAAATTGGACAAATGCAATAGTTAGTTAGAGGGCCACTAGTTTATTAGTCTTAACTATTTCGTGTTACCCTCTTTAAATAAAGAGTTTATTATTATTATTATTATTATTATTATTATTATTATTATTATTATTATTATTATTATTATTATTAGTTGGATAATAGATTCATTCGGCATAATTTTGGATTTTAGACCACAGGTCATTCCACTTGAACAATATTGTTACTTTAGCCGCGACACTTGAGGTCGTTTAGTGAAGATCTTTTCATGGTGCCGCATTTTGAGTAGTACTTTCTCGTTATTTGATCGAATCGAAAGTCATATTGTAATTTTATTCACAAAAGCATTAATAGAGGAAAACTGTTCTATGGCCAAAATAATTAGCTATATAATCTTAGGGAGCTTCTGAAAGACTTTGATTTTGTTCGTAATAAAGTGAATGGAGTCGAAAAAAGTTGTTTCGTTGCGAGCAGGGTTCGAACCTGCGCGGGAAAATCCCATTGGATTTCAAGTCCAACGCCTTAACCACTCGGCCATCGCAACTGCTTTTTATTCCATATTAATGTTTATCAACGGCTAAAGTTTAAACATTTTGGAATTTAAAATCTTTTGAAAAATGGACAAATGTCAATAGATATATCTTATTAGACATTTTAGGTTGGAAAATCGGTGAATATTATTTCCAGAAAAATTCCACTAAAAATGTCAAATAAGTTTTTATTATCCAACTGTGTGACGGAACATTGCAGTTTGCCTTACGCGCGCCGTAAATTCAGTTTGTAGAATACAAATATCGCAGGATATTTGTTCTCACTCCAGGCTACCTCCTGTGACATTTGTGCTCTACTGAGTGTTGGATGATAAATTAATTTGGCATATATTTTTCGAATAGAAAACTGGTCATTCCCCTTGTACAATATTGTTATCTTTAGCCGCGACACTTGAAAACTTAAGTCATATTGAAACTCAAACAAATAATTCTATTCACAAAAACATTAATAGGGGAAAACTTTCTGAAAGATTTTGATTTTGTTCGTAATAAAGTCAATGGAGTCGAAAAAAAATATTTCGTTGCGAGCAGGGTTCGAACCTGCGCGGGAAAATCCCATTGGATTTCGAGTCCAACGCCTTAACCACTCGGCCATCGCAACTACTGTTTATTCAATGTTTATCAAATGCTAAACTTTTTGGAATTTAAAATCTTTTGAAAAATCGACAAATGCAATACTAGACATTTTAGGGTGGAATTCCAAGAACACAATGTAGACTTTTTCTGTTGATTAAGATATAGTTCCGCTTTTGACTAGCGTTTACGATTAATTTAAAGAAGGAAGAACTCGTATTTCATATATTATCTTGACAGAATAATGGGAAATGATAATCAAAATACGATATCGAATCCTCAATCATAATTGGTTGACCTTGAGTTTGTTCTGAAGGTCAACTCAGCTGGACCCTTAGTTACTAAAATGTCATTTGTATTTTACCGGAATCCTATTTTTCATCATAATTGTGTTCTCTTTTTCTCAATTAAGGAAATGAAATCCAATACAAAATCCGTTCATCCTCGGATACAACGGATCTTGGTCAGCCTTATGACTTTAGGTCCATCATGCATTATCATCGTAAAGAGTTTAGCAAGAATGGAAAAGATACGATTGAATCAATACAAGATCCAACTATGGAATTGGGCTCGATGAATTCGCTGTCTGCTATTGACGTTATGCAGATCAATCGACTTTACCGCTGTCCACAGCAATCCCAACAAGGTAAGTGATGTTACCTGCCAAGAAAGGGCTCCATAGTTTGTTCACCAGTGACCTCACATACTTGTTTTAGGAGCAAGTGTGGATTGATTGGTTAGTGTACTGCCTGCTAAGCAAGAGGTCCATAGTTTGATCCTCAGTGACCTCACACACTTGTTTTAAGGAGCAAGTGTGGTTTGGTTGGTTAGTGTGCTGCCTGCTATGCAAGAGTTTCATAGTTTGATCCTCAGTGACCTCACACATTTGTTTTAAAGAGCAAGTGTGGCTTGGTTGGTTAGTGTACTTAGTGTACTAACTATGGTTAGAGGTCCATAGTTTGATCCTTAGTGACCTCACACTTGTTTTAAGTTACAAGTGTGGTGCCTGCTAAGAAAGAGGTCCATAGCACCGTGTCCATAGTCGATCCCAGCTGACTTTACATCTTTTTCCTTCTTTTAATTTTCTTCAGTCGAAAACTTCCGCATAATTATCTACACCGGCAATCTACCTTTCGCGGGTACTGACGCCAAGGTCTTCGTAGAGCTGTATGGAATCTTGTCTGGAGAAAAAACAAACTCTGGTGAAGTCCAGATTCATGCTAAGGATGGGCATTTCGAGACAGGAGGGTAAATATCTGTCACTAATACATTATTCGTAAATATTTGTGGGAAAAGGGAGATATCGTTGGTGCCATTTAACAAAAGATTTCTCATTACCATCCATTGTTAACGGCACCAAAATGGCCGCCATGTTTTTGTCTTTTGAATCTCTTGGGAATACTTGTAACCCATCACTTTTTTGCCCACTCAAAGATTCACTGGTGTTGTTTTCGTTCATACAACTACAATCAGGTTGATTGTCATGGTTCATGTTAATTTTCAGAAAGGACAAGTTTAACGTCGTTGCGCCAGACCTTGGTCAACTTACCAAGCTAACTGTGAGGCACAATAACCAAGGTTTTGGTGCGGCTTGGTATCTCAATAAGGTAATTTGTTCTTAATCAACACAGCATCCCTGTCCTAGAGTTTTGGCATCAGTAACATTTTCGTACCGGAGAGGGGGGGGAGTATTCCTTATAGTGGACTATATGGGACCTTTTTCAGGCTGGAGGTATAGAAATGTTTGGGAATTTAAGAGTTTAGGTATAGGCCCCTTGCAGCACGTTGGGATGCAGCTCAACTTTGAAGACAAAACAGTACAATAGGTTCCAATTCTCAGGAGATCGAAATTCTTTTGTTTAGTCTTCCAAATTCCGCGTGAAAGGGATCTATCTATAGAAAAAGAGGGTCCTTCTTCATGTACCACACACAAAAGAGGACACAGTGTACGTAATTCAATATAAAAACTATTGTATTCTTTTTAGCTTCGTTTTATTTTATAACTTGAAGTCTTTTGTTGTGGCTATTGAATTACGTAGACTTTTTGTGGTACACGCAGAACCTCCTGAAAAAGTAGGGGAAACTAAAATTACTATTCAATGAAATGAAGCCAAACTTGCACGCCGTTCTCCGCGATGATCGATATTCATATCTGGCCTGCTTCAAAGTTAAGGTGCATATGAAGTTTTGAATGAAGTTTTCAGGTAAAAGTATGTAAAAGGGGTACCTTTTCAGGTAAAAAGGAATAATATGAAAGGGGTCACCTTTTGGCCGAAATTTGGTATATAAAAGGCTAATGGGTCGAGAATTTAGGCAGAGCATCCCGTACAAAATGTTTAGGAGTACACACGTTATCTTTGATTCGGGTTACAGGAAAACATGAAATCAATAACTAACGCATAGCTTTTTTATTCTTTCAGATTGAAGTCGAAGACGACAAACGGGAAAAGAAGTACACTTTTAGTTGTTCTTGTTGGATATCTGGCGATAACAATACGAAAGTTCTCCAGCCTACACTGTAGTACCAGTCCAGCGAAATTAGGTTAACGTAGACTTTTCGAGGTTGGTGGAAAAACTGGGTCAAGTTTGCAGTGCAGTGCACTGTGGGACTGTTTTGGGGCACGAGATAGACGCTATTTTGGAAATATGTCCCCTAAAACAGTCCCATAATGCATTGTAGATGCCAACTGGACCCAACTTTTTGTCAACCTCGGAATGACTAATATAGACCTCTTACATTAATTCCCAACCTGGCGGACAAAACAAAAATATTAACATCACAAAAAGTTTTATTCCTCAAGAGAAAGCCAGGTGATCAGGAATCTAGACGCGCCGCAAGAATTTCCAAGTGCTTTCTTATTTCTTCTTGTCAAAATGAAATATTCTCTAACAACAACGACGAAATATGCCTTTTTTAAGGTATTTGGCGAATCTTTGCACAGATGAGTTTTTGTTTCTTTTTTTCGAGCAACAGCTGTTTTAAATTGAGCCAAAACCTGGAACTAGGAAACATTGAGCTACGAACAAAATGTTCGCTGATTGGCTAATTCCTTTGGCCTTAGAGAAGCGAGATCACCTGGAAAGGAATGCTTTTGTTTTGATCCACAGGTTGGGAATTATTGCAAGGGGTCTATGTTGAGGGACTAGATGTATGGGTCAATAGAAGAAACGTATTTGCATGCTTGTAGTCTGTATGTAGAAAAATCAAAGGTCTTCGTGCTATTGCGAAAATATCAAAATTAATCTAGACTGTTTTGTCAGTTTTCATTGCTACGCGCTGGTCGAGACAAATGTCGCCACGGGATAACGTACCGGCAATTCACTGCCGTTAATCCTTGCTTGCTTCCTTTCTTCCTTTCTTCCTTTCTTCCTTTCTTCCTTTCTTCCTTTCTTCCTTTCTTCCTTTCTTCCTTTCTTCCTTTCTTCCTTTCTCACTGTTTTCATTCTTTCCTTCCTTGCTTGCTTCCTTCTTTTCTTCCTCCCTTCCTTCATTGTTTCGTTCCTTCATTGTTTCCTTCCTTCATTCTTTTCTTCCTACATTCTTTCCTTCCTTGCTTGATTCCTTTCTCCCTCCCTTATTCCCCTTCTTCCTTGTTTCCCTTCCTCCCTTTCTTCTTTCCTTTCTCCTTTCCATCCACCTTCCTCCCAGTCTTGTGTAACACTACTAAACGGATTTCGTTTCATTACATTTTATTTTAGAACTACTCCATCTACAAAACAGAAGCTTGTGCTTCCTGTTGTTGTTGTTACATTCTTATGTATTTACCGGTTGGTTGGTGAGTTGGTTTGTATGTTTGTTTTGCTTGATTTATTTGCAACAAGCCGAGATATAAAAATCCCCCACCCAGTTACCATACTGCCCACATCTACCATGGCAAGCAATTCTGCTACTACCAAAGTTGACCGGTTTAATGTACTGCTGGGTGTGGCTATACATGTTCAAGGCCCTCAAGTGCCCTGACTTCTGGGAGAAGCCTTGTGGGCAAGCACCGCTGGCCAGAATACAATAGCTGCCCGCGGGCCACTTTCCTGTTGATATAAGATTGGTAGTTCATATTACAATTAGCAAAAGCTAGTAGATAGGCATTATGTTCGCTAGTTAGAAGAGTATTAGGAATGAGGTCAAAAGTCCTGTGCGGGTGACAGGACCGAGGGATAGGGATACCATGTACTGCCACCTCTGGAAGTGCAACCTTGGACTTTGAACTCAAATATCTCAATCAATCAAAAAGTTAAAGTGCACCTAACCCCTGATACAATACTTTCAGTATTGATTCTACATGAAGTGAATATTTGAATAATGAAATATTTCTTGATTTGAATGTTGCGTCTTGAAGTTATCAAGGTTTATACTTCCAATATATTAATAACAGTGAAGTCTACCCAGACTACAAACTTTAACAGGTTCACACAAACAGTATTTAAAAAGCATGGTCATTGATGACAAATTACAAAAATAGTTAAGAGAAAGAGAAACCCGATGTTAAAAAAGAGAAAAATAAAAAAAATAATAGCAAAAATTCTGAGTTAAATTGTCTAAGAATATCGTCCGCCATTAATCCATCTCGTTCCTACCCGTGACGTCGATCCGTTACTCAACGCTTTGCTTTTAGCGTCCAGGTTTAGGACTTTTTGCTACTTTCTTGCTCCACAACGCGTCTTCTTGGCATTATTTTCAAGAAAGAACCTTAATTACAGAATATCCGCATATGACAACAAGCCATGAGGGTTATCAATAGTGACAAAACGACGTCACAAAGAGAACGTTTGAATAATGGCGGAAAGCGAAATCCGAGAAATAGAACTTGTTTTGAGAACGTTCCCTTTATCGCACCACAAAATGGCTTTAATATATTAGTGTGAATTCTATGAGGATGTCAAAAATGTAAAATATTCAATTTCGTTGATTTCATCGTCGTCGCACTTTAAAGTGCTAGTAATTTACGGTGGTAAACATACAGGTACCCACCAACAGACTTCTTAACGTTTTGAATTTCCTGTTTAGCAGCTTGAAGTTCAAGGTTCAAGTTCTGCACGAGTGTGCCCTGGGACTGAAGGTAGTTAGCTAGGGCTGGAAGGCATTGTGGGATCGCCACTTGATTGACACAGCTTGGCTGAAAGAAACAAAACGATGACACAAGTGAAAAATTGCGCGTGTTTTAAGCTGGTATGCAAATTGGTTTTCCTCTAGTCTCGGTCTTCGTGCTATTGCAATAATATGCAAACCGGACTTTCAAACTCGCTCATGACAACAGTGGTGAAAGGGGGACGCTGTATTAGCAGTGCAGGCCAGTGCAGGCCTTTTCTTTCATAATCCCTTTATATTTTAATTAATGCAGTATCTTGGGTTTCTCGCAAAAGTATAACCACGAAGAGAAGAGGAAAGGAAAGGATGGGAATAAGACTATGTATACTCAAATGCAATTGTTTAAAATATCTTCGAAATTAATTGACACTTGTTTTGGCGAATTCGAATTGAACACCCTTTAAACTTCACATTTTTTGAGCGAATAAGACAGATGAATTGAAGGTGATTCTTTCTTCAAACAAATAGTTTTTTAAAGCAATACAACAAAAAGAGTAAAAAAACATTTGGAAAAAAAAAAAAAAAATCGGCTTACCTGCGTTTGGGCAAACCCTCCGCCAAAGAAATAAAGGACAACAAGAGGAATCAAGGCTTTCATGCTTCGTTTGAGCTTGTTTTCTGTTCGCGCTGCTCTGGGTTGAGGTCCAAGTGAGAAAAGATATCGGATCTGTTGGATTTATATTCAAATCCGACAGAACAAGAATTTTCCTGTTCTTTATTTCTTTGGTAAATATTGAAACTTGAAACTACTATCGAGTGTGTCAAACAACAATTTGGGATAGATGATTGAATTTATTTTGGGGTAAAAATAGGATTAAGGGATCTTGGTCACAAATCAAAGGTGTGGGGTAAAAACAGGTGTTCAATTAACTTTGAATAATGTTTGATTTGGCGGAGGAAAAAAAATTATCTATAAGACTTTTTCAAGACCCTGGCTCACATCAGCCCAGAGGTTGTTTCATGGTTCTATCTGTGAGTTAGCCGTGCCCTGACTTAGATCAGCCCAGAGGTTGTTTGAGGGTTCTATCTGTGAGTTAGCCATGCCCTGACTTAGATCAGCACAGAAGTTGTTTCAGGGATTGATCTGTGAGTTAGCCATGCCCTGACTTAGATCAGCCCAGAGGTTGTTTGAGGGTTCTATCTGTGAGTTAGCCATGCCCTGACTTAGATCAGCACAGAAGTTGTTTCAGGGATTGATCTGTGAGTTAGCCATGCCCTGACTTCGATCAGCACAGAAGTTTTTTCAGGGTTCAATCTGTGAGTTAGCCGTGCCCTGACTTAGATCAGCACAGAAGTTGTTTCAGGGATTGATCTGTGAGTTAGCCATGCCCTGACGTAGATCAGCCCAGAGTTTTTTCTAGGGTTCAACAAGAAATTGACGCTTGGTTTTCATGTTTGAATCCTTCCTTAAAAATAAAAATACTTAAAAAAATAAAACCGCCCAAAGTGATTCTTAAGAGAAAACACTTTCCAACATAATTCTTAAATAAACATATGCGTAATGGATAAGTTGCGAGCCTTAATTTTCGTGGGATTATGCCAGTTCACTAGACACACCGTGCTGACGAGTCCCAATACAGGCCGAAACAGCTGTCCACGGTTTCCAGTTGAACTGGCTCATTTTTCAGTCGACTTTAAGTTGTCAAAGGCCTAACGGCAGTCTTCTTCAGTCGCTCACATGGTTCAGGCTCGCAACTTATCCATTACGCATATTATTATCTCGGAGCCTATCCCACACGGCCTAGTGCCTTAACTCTCATCTTAAATAAACAACCATTCAACTAAACAGTCTTAAACTAAGAGGTTTAAATGAGAGTCACCATTAAAGTGATTTTAATATGATCATTCAAATATAACTCGTAAATCAACAACTATACTAAAAAACTAAAGATGATTACAAACAATTTTTTCGCTTTTTTTTTTTTTTTTTTGGCTATTAAGCTTAACTTTCTTAAAGGTAAATACCACGTTTTCCTCTAAATCTGCCGATACACGCTGCCATTTTTTCTCGCCCTGGCAAAGTAATTTCGGCTTTTTGTTGCAGCAAATTATTGCAACGTCTTTCATATGAAGAAAATTTCTGGGTCAAAATAGATATTAAATCTTGTTTGGCTGGTCTGAATAGGATTATTTCATTGCGAGTGAACATGGTGATAGACGCTGCAACATTCAGTTTTAGCTATTTTTAAGGCGTGCAATTCTCAAAATGCTGCAGAGAAAAGATCAAACTTTTTGATTTTCTGCAACACTTTTTTTTTTACAATGCTGCATGTCTTCTTTTTGGTTGCACTGGACGTCATTTCCTGTCTTGTGTAGAGCGTTCATCAGCTAAATCACAAGTTTTCAATAGAATCCTTTTTAGCTGACAGCACATAGTGGTCAGTGGATGTTGGACGACCATTTGGAACAGATAATGAGATTCAAAGACTTTTATAAGCTCATTGGGGTACTTCGGGTCGTTTCATACAGGGATGCTCCGCCCGGACTCTTGACCCCTTACCCTTTTCTATACCAAATTTCAGCGTAAAGGTACCCCTTTTATACCTTTTGCCTGAAAAGGTATCCCTTTCGTATACCTTTGACGAAAATCTACCCCTTTTTATACCAAAACTCTCAAATTCCCACCCCTTTTCTATATGTGCGGCCTGTAAAAAGTACCCCTTTCGGGCGGAGCATTCCCATATACTCTGATGGGAGTACCCCCCCCCCCCCCCCCGGGATTGAAACCCAGATTTGAATCCTATCTTTGTCCCATCTGGTCTCCTTGTGTTGGTCGATCAGTTGTTGCTTACAGCTGCCCCAACCTCATTACGTTTTTTCTTCATTAACCGTTTCAGTGAACGCCTGAATTTCTCGATACGAAACGCATAAAGAACTGGGTTAAAGAACGAGTTTATACCAAGAAACCACAGCAAAACTGCATTCCAACATATCATTTTTGTTCTCCATGTTACGTCGTTCAGTGCAAGGATCTGCCCAGCGAGTATAGGACTAAAGATAAAAAGAAGATTCGAAGATATGACGGTAATGATGCGCTTGGCAAGCTTCCCTTCTCGTTGGATTCCAGCATTGAGGCTTGATCTTCGTACTGTGTAGAAAATCCGAGCATAAAGAATGTACGATATAATATAGGGTATTGCCATGGTATATGAGAAATAATGTGAGAAGTATATATAATTTCCATTGTAAAAATGTATACATGAATAGTCACCATAGCCAGATGTCATCTGAAGAGCCGCTGGTGTTGTAGCAAGACCAAAGACGAACAGCCATACAAAGACTAGAAGAACGACAGCGATTCTACGAGTGATTCGTATGTTTGGCTTCGTGCTGTAGACGATACAAAGATACCGTTCAATCGTGACAATAAAACTAGCAAGGATAGAAAGAGATTGTGCAGTAAGAAACAGTGCAAAAAGGCTGTAGCAGAGATGCGGCATCTTCAATTCTAAGTACTCCAGACTCGACATGGAATATCGAACGATGGTGAGGATAACCAACCAGAGACCTTGCAAAAAGTCACCCAATGCGATACTAGCAATTAGAACCATGTTGGCTTTTTTGAACAAACTGGTTGTCAAGACAACAGTTGCCATGACGACAAAGTTCAAAGTCATAGTAACAAGGCCGATTGGAATGTTGGGTAGTCCCCATATCTGAATTGCTTGGAAACAAAAGTCAATGATTTCAATGGAGATTTTTGAAGCTGTTCTGTTGAAAGAAAGTGATTTACAATAATGCTGTCGAAACTTAATGTGCTTACAGATCACCGAAAAGTTTGGATTCCAAATTGCGGTAAAATTTGCTTCAAAATAGAAAACCAATTTAATGCAAGAGAGGTTTACGGTAACCAAGTCTACATTGCCTCGTTGTCTCATGCCGGTTTTTTTATGCAAATGACAAATAAAACATTGATTATTATCGTATGGTAGTGTATAGGACGCGATACCGCTGATGAACGAGAGGTTTGGAAGATCCCGGATGTGTTGTCCTGGCAACCAGAATGGATTTCCTGTGATGTTGAGTTCTGTTAAGGATGGCAGTTGCTTTGCGATGTCCATTGTGACCCACTTGTGTAAAGAGTTGAAACTCAAATCTCTATGGGTAAATAATGATTCGGATATCAATGTAGACCAACTGCAAGCACAATAGAGTCATATAATACCGCTACCCAAGTCCCTTACATATGTTTTATATATCGGGAAGGATGAGTGGCGTAGCGGTGAGAGCGCTCGTCTCTCACCAATGCGACCGGGTATGTGGGAAGAGGTGTTTGTTGTTTCTCTCACACATTTACACTCATATAGTATTATTGGTATCCAAAATTACGGTTATTCGATTTTGTTTGTCATAAGAAGAGTTGCTGATATAACCCGCTACGCGCCGAGCTTCTTCCAACGTTTTTCTTGCTTGTTGCATATAATTTCCTCGTGCTTTGTAATTGCATACAGCACGTGCGCGTTTCCTATTTCTTCCTCAAAACACCAATGGAAATACAGTCAATCGTTCTATATTTAGCGGTATTCCGACGTTCCTTTTCACCACGCATTGTGGCCTATAGGCTTTGCACCATTACGTGATGGCAGCCATGGCATGAGGCATAAACAATAGCACCAAAGGGTGCTTATGATGGTTACGAGCCTTAATACGAGCAATTTTTTCTCTTAGTTCATCTTCTTTAGATGCCACTCAAAACCAAAATATCATATATAGCATCTATCATTTACAGTGAGGACACTCGGACCGTGAACACTTTGAGATTTTTTTCATACTTTTTTTCTCCTCTACCCCTTGTGTGAATCGATTTTTTTTTTTTTTTTTTTTTTTGTACAATAAGATTATTTGAGTTCAGTGCTTCATTTTCAGAAGGTTTGAAGCAGTAGAAAGCTTATAAAATGAAAAATATTAAAATATCAAGTCTTACAGCGTCTTCAGATTCGTTAGTCCATTGAATGCATTCCTTTGTATTTCTCGTATGGTGTTGTGGGACAGGTTCCTAGAAGACAAATCAACAAATAAAACTGAATTTTTGAAACTTGTAAAGACTTGTAACCACCCAGAAATGAATTTAATAATCTAAAGAGTGATAATCCGTAAGCCAATCAGCGACGCGAACGATCAAATCACGTGAGTCTTGCTTTGACTTATTGACCAATCAGCACGTGCCTCATGTCGTTATTATGTCGCAATTAAAAAAACCGATAATGTCTCTGTATTGTGACTGACATTCTCATAATTCTGCGAACTCGGCAGCTGCGAGTTTTCCGTTGGAATTTGGTTTTTCGCTGCCAACAGTCAAAATTATAAAAGAACCGACTGAAAACTGCGGCAAAAAAGCCTTTAAAACCAGTCTGGTTTGGCAGAATGGAACCCTTGCAGCACTTTGGAATGATGCTCAGTTTGGAGGACAGAAAACAGGTTCCAAATTCTTAGGAGATTTAAATTATTTTGTTTTGTTCTCCAAATTGAGCAGCTTTGAGGTCGCGTGCAAGGGATCTATATTGGCGTTAGAGAACGAGGAAAGCAATTTTATGAACACATGAGGTTTTTTGGACATGCAACTCACAAAGCAACAAGATGTTTGTACTTGGAGAACATGTGTTCTTTTATTTCTTCAAGACTGCTCCTGGATATATCTCTGGTAAAAATAAAAGTGAAAGATTCAACAGAGTTTAATAGGAATGTACTAAGAACTGCTTGATAAACGAGCAGGAGTGTTTTATCAGATCAAAAAGCGCGAGGCGTAGGCAAGTAGTTTTAGACCTGACAAAACACGATCGGCGAGTTTATTGAACAGCTTCAAAACTCATGAATAATTCACAAACTTTTGGTCGAATTAGAGCGACCATACACGTCACGAACATAGACTGTTATACATCGATAGAGTTTGTATATAACTGTCATGCGCAATCGAGGTTCGTACGCCATTGTCATGTGCAGTCAGTCCAAATTAAAATAGGCTCCAACATTTTGAATATATCATGCCAGTCTCAAGACAGGACTGGTAGTCGACTAAATATCGTGATCGTATTTAAGACTGATCTTGATGAAGTTCTAAGTCTTCATCTATACTTGAAGGCACCTTTATCACTGCGGATAAGGTTGTCCTTATTAGTATTCTTTATATAAAGAATACAAAAAAGGATAAGAGCTTTACATGAAATACTAGCTCATATTCATTAGTATTCTTTATATATAAAGAATACTAATGACGAAACTTTATCGGGTATGAAGCTAATGTCCATGCACGTTACGTGCATGGTCGCTTCAACTTGAACAAAGAATTTATGAATTTATGAATTATTCATGAGTTTTTGCAAGTCGATAAATACAAGCATGCGCGTGCTACTGAATTTTCCTTCGCGATAAAATAAGTCCTTTGAAGGACATAATTATGTGACTGTTACTAGTTGGCAAAAAAAAAAAAAAAAAGAAAAAAAGGATTTCACTTATCTAAAAGAACTTTTGCTGGATAGCTGTTATTTTTGACCAGTTGCAAACTCAAAAGCAAAGAATTATAGGAATGTGAAAATGCCAAACTCCTTTGTTCAAGGCACAAGAGTACCTTGTTTGGGCTTCCTGTGGTAAAATTTTATGGCATTTAAAATTTTAAGTGACTCAAAATAAAAAAAATTATATGTGAATCTATACTTACAAGCTGAATACCACCTCAGGGGATGAAATAAGGTTATCAAGCTCAGTTATCGTTCTCAATTCACAGGTCACGTGAACTTTGCATTCTGAATCAAGTGAATGAAGACAGCTGCTGTTTCCATTCCAGGAGGTGTTCACGTGATGATCACATGCTTGGTTTGTGTTTGTAGTTGCGACAAAACTGATGTAACAAAAAGCCAACAATACGATGTGAGGCACCATCTGAAGAGAAAGAGTAGTATTATTCGATGAATCATGATTGTTTACAGAATTTCATTTAAAAACCATCCATCCATCCATCCATCCATCCCATCCCATCCCACCCCATCTATCCATTCATCCATCCCATCCATTCACCTATCCATCCCATCCCATCCCATCATCCATCCATCCATACATCCAATCCCATCACATCTCATCCCTCCATCCATCCATCCATTGCATCCCATCCCATCCCATCCCATCCCATCCCATCCCATCCCATCCCATCCCATCCCATCCCATCCCATCCCATCCCATCCCATCCCATCCCATCCCATCCCATCCCATCCCATCCCATCCCATCCCATCCCATCCCATCCCATCCCATCCCATCCCATCCCATCCCATCCCATCCCATCCCATCCCATCCCATCCCATCCCATCCCATCCCATCCCATCCCATCCCATCCCATCCCATCCCATCCCATCCCATCCCATCCCATCCCATCCCATCCCATCCCATCCCTTCCCATCCCATCCCATCCCATCCCATCCCATCCCATCCCATCCCATCCCATCCCATCCCATCCCATCCCATCCCATCCCATCCCATCCCATCCCATCCCATCCCATCCCATCCCATCCCATCCCATCCCATCCCATCCCATCCCATCCCATCCATCCATTCATCCGTCCATCCCTCCATCATCCATCCATCCATTTATCCCATCCCATCCCATTCATTCATCCATACATATTTCAATTTTAAGTGATTAAAGTTCACATTTGATTCTCCAGCAGTTCCGACTGTTTCTTTGAAAGTTGCTCTTAATGAAAAAAGTCTCCATGGGGTGAAACATCTGCCGCAATTTACACATCATAACCTAAAAGCCCGTTATTATTTATATAACGAACCTTTATAATTTTTTTCTTCAATTTCAAAACTTCTTTCATCTGTTACCTGATTTAAAAAAAAAATTCAAATTTCGTATTTTCAAGATGCAAAAAAAAAAAAAAAAAAAATTAGTTTTTTATATTTTTTTGTCAGTTTATTCACCAGTTTTCTTTGTATCTCATTCTAAAATCCATAGCCTTCATGTTCTAGATTTCAAACTCTTCCGTGACGTTTTAATTAATGTGTCCAATTTGACAAGAAGTGACTGTAACAGTTTCAAGATTTGCTTTCGGAACTTTAAATTAAAAAACTTGAATGATTTTTGGCGAAATGTAAATAACAATTATTTGACAATTTTGAGTAATATGATTAAAATTTTAAACCAATTTGTTCAAAACTCATAAGTTTAAAGAATCCCGTTGTTATTTTAGAAAATAAATAACTAAAATTTATTCGAAAACTGCTTTTGATATAAAGGCTAAAGATTAATTTCTGAATTTTTAAGTTAAATAGACTCATAATAGCTTCAATAATTTTGTGTGAAAATCAAAAAAATATATAATTAGTATATGCTTTCAAAAACCGTATTTATTAACCGCTCTAATTTCGAAAAGATTCAAGAATCTGAACATCTGTAACCTACCTTCTGCTTGTTATTATCAATTCCTACTCTTCTAGGCCGGTTTTGACTTCTAAGGCCCATTTCAGACTTTGAACTTTTACCACTCGATTATGTTTTAACTAACACATATCCTCGCTTGGCGTAAAGCAAAAGAGCTGATGTCTCACATAATAGTTTTGCGCGTTTTCTTAGCTGATGGACTAAAAGGCAATAAGATTCGACACAGAAAAAGTTCGAAGACTGAACTGGGCCTTTAGAATAAACGACCTAAGTTATATTCTAGCTCTTGGATGGTATGATGGGAAAGATGTTCAGTTTGTGCATGTGTGCGGGTGTTTTCTTTCTGTCTTTCTTTCTTTCCTCTTCTTCTTTTCTTTCTTTCTTTCTTTCTTTCTTTCTTTCTTTCTTTCTTTCTTTCTTTCTTTCTTTCTTTCTTTCTTTCTTTCTTTCTTTCTTTCTTTCTTTCTTCCTTTCTTCCTTTCTTCTCTCTCTCTCTATCACACTTCTGTCCTTCCTTTTTTTCTTTTTTTTTTCTTTTTTTCTTTCTTTCTTCCTTTCTCAATTTTCTCCCTTCCTTATAAGTTATCAAATCACTTCAAACACAAATTATCAGAATACTAAACTCCATCATCAGATAACACAATAAAAACAAGAATGATCTTAAAGTACACTATTTCTTCATCGTTGTAAGTCCAAATAATATTTTCGTCAAATCAAATGAAAAATCATTCCTAAAAATAGCAACACATTTTCTAACCTTTTGCTCTTGAAGGAGTCCCAGAATAAGTAAGAAAACTCTCTTGTTGTAATAAAGGTATTAAAATGTGAAGAATATTTCAATTACTTATAACGAAATCAGTCAACCACTTCCCCGGTAAGCGAGAGATCTGTTCAAAGCTCAGTCAACAGTTTGTTTTAAGCTTGTCGTGAATCCTCTCATATCCTTGTTACCCATAAAGATTTTATACTAGATCGTGTTTTTGAAACACGGATGAACACTGTAATTCAAACTTCTATCTCGGCTTATAACTTCATGAGAAATACGCGTACGGTGAACAGCTTTGCTCACTGACTCTAACTCATATTTTAGATAATAGTTTGAGTACTGCGGCGTTTATCCTTGTCATATGCTAATCAATGAATGTAACGTCAGGGGAGTCATTCATGTTTATTGGTTGTCCCTTGTAATTCAAAACACTGTCTGCTATGCGAAAAATGATTCGCAATCATTTTAAAACGCCATGGATGAAACAGTGATGCTTTCCAAATTTTATTCATCTCTGCCAGTTTTGTATATGAAATGAAGGCTCCCCTGACGTCATAGTCATTAGCACATGACATGGAAAAACCTTTATAATTTCACTAAGACACAACACTCAAACTATGGGGGATTGGTCTTTTGACAGCCCACCTTTTAGAATTTATACTGAGAATATTTTCAGATGTGCAATAGGCAATTTAATTGCTTTCTATCAAACACGTGACTTTTCTGGATTTGACCGGGGGCAACCAATGGTTGACTGGGGGGCAGCTAGCGATTCTTAAATCAAATCACACCAAAATAACTCCTCAAAGTATTCTGACTATTTGTACAACATGAAACAAGAAAACAAGATACACAGACAACCTCCAACATTCTCCAAGCCAGTTAAAACGGAGATACTACCGGAAGTGACGTCTATTGATAGTAAGCAATAGTCCATGTTCGAGATACGATTTAGGAGCAAAGATGGCACAGTTGGCTAGTGCGCGGCAATCGGTGCGAGAGGTCCCGAGTTCGATTCCCAGTGGTCTCACATCCTTGTTTCGACTTCTTCTTTTTTCTATGTAGCTTTAATTAGCTTTAAAGGGGCACTTGGATGAAAATCGATGAAAATTGGAAATGCCTTGAAACTTGGTTAAACTCATCTATATGGCCCCAATAGTAGCCAAGCAACATATTTTCTTCAAAGTGAAAATTTGCGGATAAAAATTATATATTCTTTTCAGCATCTAAATTGTGAGTAAATGACGTCATTTACTCAACCCTATTGTTCTTTTAGTTTTTAAACCAACATTTCTCAACTGCGAATGGCCTCCAGGCTAAAATTTTTGCCAATCTGGTTTTCATAATCATGATCCAGTCATATTATTCTTAAATACTTGAACTATTCGGACTTTCAAAATATGGGGCGTTTTCATCCAAGTGCCCCTTTAAATACCAGTAAAACGGAGCACTGATGGAGGGGGGGGGGGGGGGGGGATCGGGGTTAAAATGAGCACAACGTCGGCCTCAAGCTTATCAGTAACACTTACGTAATTAACTGTCACGAGTTATTGACGTTAAATAAAGTTGCCCTTTCTGGAAGAAAATGTTCAAAATTACATGAAACCTCAAACGGATCATGCAGTACATTTACTGTACTTTGGGTTCGATTATAACATTGTTGAGTAGTGAACTGACTAGCACTGATTTCTACCAAAATGTTCTTATCATTGCCGACGTGTAGGAACGTCGTTTATGACACATTATTTCATTCCTATCAATGAATGTATTTGGTGATCCACGTGTTTGCACCATACATGAAGTACCAGCCCACTAAATCCTCGCAATCAAGTCTTAGTTGTCTGGCATTGCATGTATCCTAGCTAAAAATAGATCCAATTGCAGCTGAAAGATTCAGAAAAGAACTGAGAAATGACTCCAATCAATATGACAAAGCATGTGTTTTGGAGGGTGTATTCTTTATTTGTACATAAGTATTAGCTACAATAGGTAAAACATGTTGGTTTAGCCTGGTTTTAGCTTCTAAAAGACTCATAATTTGCCATGATGACTTGAAACTGCAATTCACTGTGCAAAGTAAAGAAAAGTATTCTATATTTCTACTAAAGAGCCCGAGGAGGGAGGGGTGGGGGGGGGGGGGGGGGGGGGACTCCGGGGGTAAAGTATCGGGTATGCTCGTCGGAAATTTCCAAAAATACCCCTAAAAGATACCGGAAGTTTTTTTCAAAAGGGCGTGGCTGGTTACATTTTAACTCCTAGGAGATACCACAAAAATAATACTATTAAAAAATAAAGGCTTTTGAAATGTTTTTCCTTGAGTAATATTCTGAGTTTACGCAGGCATACATATTGCGTTATTATGCGATGGGCTAGTTCCTTTTTCAACACCCTAAAAGATACCAGAAAGTGCTGATTTGCTAAACCTCAAATTTAAGACCCTAAAAGATACCAAATCGCTGATTTTTACCCCTAAGAGATACGACGAGCATACCCGATACTTTACCCCCGGAGTCCCCTCCCCCCCGGGCAAAAGAGTTGTATTGGCCACAATACTAGAGTTAAGACATGTTGGTTTTAACCTGGTTTTAGTTTTAAAAGTTTCTAAAGCTGCGTTCAATTCACTATGCAGTATTCACAAATCAATCTTGTTTTCGAGAAATAACTGTAGACTAAAAACTTCAACCCTTTTTTTAATAATTTTAGACACAAACACTCAAATGTTCTTCAAAGAGCTTGGATGATTATCTTCACTGTCTTTGGTCTGTGAGTGAAGAGAGAGTGTTTTTAACTGAAATAAGATCACTAGTCTCCTAGAAAGCTACTAATAGGTATGTTACGCAACGCTACGGCTCCTGTACTAAAACGAAAAGCTTCATAAGTCGCAAGAAGTATTGTGTGACGAGCTAAAATGACTGAGAGCGTTACATGATGATGATCTTGATGGGTAGGTGGAAGTGGATGGGTAGGACACTAGACGATCACCAATGCGACCCGGCTTTGAGTCCCGCCGGGCTCGGTGTCGTAATTGTAAGAGTTGTTTGTTGGTTCTCTCCTGTGCTTCAAGACAACATATAGTAAACCAACACACTATTCTAATGTTTGTACAGCTGCTTAGAACTGTAAAACTTACTTTAATTATTGCAGTTTCATCTCGGTGTTCCTAAAGTCCTGAGGAACGGTCCACCAGGTCACTCCATTAAGATCTGCAGCGCTGCACAGATTATACCACCAACCACCTTTTCGCTCCACTGCGCAACTTACCTCATCAGATGCATCGTTATCCTTGTCAAATGTGCTAAACCTTCTATCATTATTGATATGGTTACGATGTTTAGGAGTTCCAATAGCATCACCAGCAGTACCTGAATATCCGCTTATCCTCAGGCGGTAAAAATCACTTTCATCAGCGATAGAGAACGATGAATACTCAGCATGTGTCTTGTTTCCATTCAAGTCTTCCAAGTCAATACGTAATGACGTTACTTGTCCCTTGGTCAGTCGGTGAATCTTGTCAAGGCCCAACCAAAACTCACCAGTCAGGTTACCAAAACCGGTTTTGTAGTCTTGCCAACTGCGATAGAATTTCACCGAGCCGTCAAAGCGCTTTTGAAACACAGTCCACCCTCCGCCATCAGTGGTCATGTCACAGTAGACTGGAAAGACGCCTTGTCCATCAGGATCGATGTGATAGACTTCGTCTGCAGTGTAGCCAGCAGAGAGAAGCGCCGAACAGTTGCTGTAAACTGAATAATAAAAGTGAAAAGCTTTTGTTAATTTCTTACACCAGAATGTAAATCCGCGTCCTCCTTCCACTTCTCTCCTCTCCTAGCCCCTTTACATATTTGCAATAGACCCCTAGAAGCACGTCGGAATGCAGCTCAATTTGGAGGGCAAAACAATAGGTTCCAGTTCTCAAGAGTTTGAAATTCTTTTGTTTTGCCCTCTAAATTAACTGCATTCCGACGTGCTACAAGGGGTCTATTGTATCATATCGAAGATTGTAAGCCTTAACTTACTTTTATTTCTACGAACTCATCTTGAAATAAATACTCACCTTTTTCGCAGTTTCTTCCTTCAATTCCAGGTTTACAGACGCAATGATAGTCGTCGTTATCGTAGTCAGGGTAACACGATCCATTGTTCTGACACAGTGATGGATCCATACACTTGTTCTAGAAAAAAAGAAATTTAAAAACGACTTATATGTCGCTTTACCTTTGTACACGCGATGTAAGATACAAGATGTGCGTGCGTGTGTGTGTGTGTTTCTGTAGAATTACCTTCTACCTCAGTGTTTATTTCATAGCAACAAATGAAAAGGCTGGGGGCTAACGTACTAAAAAACGAAAGTTAATTTAGCCCACAATCTCAAATATGAACTTGGTTTTTCTATTCTCCTAAAACAAATATCATTCCAGTTATAATATAATTATAGTCCCACCTTATTAATATTTGATGACCGAAATCACTTAATTTAAATAAGCTCTCTTTTCTTCTGACACACAATAATGTGCTAGTAATCAAACTGAACTTGGTTTTTCTATTCTCCTAACACAAATATCATTCCAGTTATAATATAATTATAGTCCCACCTTATTAATATTTAATGACTGAAATCACTTGATTTAAATAAGCTCTTTTTTCTTCTGACGCACAATAATGTGCTAGTAATCAAACTTTCTTTTCGAAAGCTTGAATGCAAAGTCGTTATATGACTGTTAGTTGAATTTTTTGTACGTTTACCAGTTTTCTATTTTATATATAAAAGAGATTATAAAAATAGTGGGCTTATAACCAGGGGAGCTTATAACTGCAAGGATATTTGTGTTAGAAAACTAGTGAGCTTATAACTGGAAGGATATTTGTGTTAGCAGACTAGTGGGCTTATAACCAGGGGAGCTTTTAACTGGAAGAATATTTGTGTTAGCAGACTAGTGGGTTTATAACCAGGGAAGCTTTTAACTGGAAGGATATTTGAGTTAGCAGACTATGATGGGGAGGTTACGGTATGTTCCAAGAAAGGTGATCCAAAATCAACAAATCATTAAAAAGTTCATAAGATCTATACGTTTCAAAAGGTAAAAGTATCAAGGAGAAATTCCCACTTACCACCGGGTAGAAGTAGTGCAGTTCTCTACTGATATCGAGGGACGATCTTGAGTTGTATTTGTCGGTTCTCAGTAACTGACAGTCGTGTTTGCCATTGATAGGATTCCCAAAGTTAAACGACAAACATTCAAGGTTTTTCACACAACTGAATGCACAAAACTTAAGTTTTGTGACAATTTTCGTCTCGATAAGATGACTTGTGATTCGATGAAAAGCATCTGCTTTAAATGCCTCGAACACAACTCCATCAGGAGTAACTTTTTTACTTTCTGCAGGAAAATTGTTGTGAAGAAAAATTGCGAAAAGAATGAAACACAACAAGTGCATGATGTCGAAACCAATAATAGGAAGGTCAAAGTAGACGTGTTCCTCTGTTCAATAGTGAGCGCCAGTGGAATGAATATTTGTTTTATTTCAGTTCTTTGATAATATTACCCTAGTGATGAAGTGACATAACATCAAACTTAATAGCGAATAACATAGAGGTTCAGTTATTGTTATTACGTTAACAGAAGATTCGCTCTCCAGGATGCTTTATGTATCGAAAGCAGCAGCTGTTAAAGTGTCTATGACGCATCTGACAATATTCTCAGTATAGATTCTACATGAGATGAGTTGTTCAATGACCAAAAAAAATTATATAGTTTGAGTGATGCGTCTTGAAATTATAAAGGTTTTCCATGCCATATGCTAATGACTGTGACATCATTTGATATATAAATTCTAACTGGTAAAGATGAATTAAATTTGTAGGGCATCACTGTTTTACCAATGGCTTTCATAAAAAGAATTTGCAAATTATTTTCCGCACAGTAGCCAGTGTTTTGAATTACAAGGAACACCAAATAACGTCATTCATTAGCATATGACAAGAATAAATTTTCATAACTTCAAGATGCATCACTCAAACTATGTAATTTTTTGGGGCCAGTCATTAAGGAAACAGAAAGGGATTTGAACCCCTATACGCGCTACCTTAAATTTTGCACGAACATTACAATATTTTGCGATAAAAGTTATATATTTCAGGGGCGGATCCAGGATTTTACAAAGGGGGGTGGCTAACTCTAAAAAAATATTAAAAGGATAGGTCTAGGGTTGCGGACAACTCTTTAGGTCCAGGTAATGCAAAATTCATATTATACATTTATTATTTGTTAAAATAACTCGATATCTCTGACACCTCTAGTATATTACGGACTTTCCCCCAGCCCTTGAATGTCTGTAAGATAGAGGTTCTACTGTACGTACACCTATTTTTCCTGTTTTAAGCCCTGCAAAGAGGGGGTAGGCTAGCCACCCAATCCACCCCCCTGGATCCGCCCCTGTATTTTCTGAAAGATAGATAAACGTAGTTTCCAAAAACTATTTACAATTGCCTGTTTTAGAACACAAAATAATTATTGGGTTCAAAGTGATATTCTACCGCACTTTATTTAACAATTTTCCTTAAGATCAGAATTTCCCCATGTCGATCATTAACACAATAACATACTCTGTAGATAATGAGCTTCAAAAAATTCTCTCAGATTTTTTATATATTTTTTTAGATCCAGCGCAATGACGCGTTACAACCGGATGGTTGTGATTGCAAATTAGACAATATATTTTGAATAAAAGAAAACAAACATTTCAAACATCTGGGAAACCCTTTTTTCTTTGTTTAGAGAGGTGATTTATCATAAGTTTTAGTTTGATCTGATTTAATTTGTAAAGAAGCCTGCGTCACATCTAGCAATATGGGACTTCAGATTTGCAAAACATTTCTACGACGGCGAAGTCAAGGACAGCGAAGTGTAAATAATTTCTCTTTGGGGTTCTGTCCATTTGGGATTTCATTCAAAACATTGTCAGTAAAATCAACTATATGAATAAAACCTCAAAGTGAAGTTATTTAAAGGGTCTCAATTGGGTTTTAAGTTAGCTGACAATTGGCCTAAAGTTTAGCGGTTATAACTTACAAATATAGCCTAAAAATTAGTACGAAGATCGCAAACCAGATCTTAATGTGCAAACAGACTCTATAAGAGCGAAGTTATTTACTTAAGAACTTAAATAACTATCAAGTAAACAATAGCTTTTGTTTTCTTGGTATTTATCCCGGGGGGGGGGGGGGGGGGACTCCAGGGGTAAAGTATCAGATATGCTCGTCGGAAATTTCCAAAAATATCCCTAAAAAATACCGGAAGTTTTTTCAAAAGGGCGTGGCTTGGGAAATTTTAAACCCTAAGAGATACCACAAAAATATTACTATTAAAAAATACATTAAATTATTATAAGTAATATTCTGAGTTTACGCAGGCATACGTATTGCGTTATTATGCGATGGGCTAGTTCCTTTTTCAACACCCTAAAAGATACCAGAAAGTGCTGATTTGCTAAACCTCAAATTTAAGACCCTAAAAGATACCAAATCGCTAATTTTTACCCCTAAGAGATACGACGAGCATACCCGATACTTAACCCCCGGAGTCCCCCCCCCCCCGGGGTATTTATATTGATGTATGCGCATAATTATCTGTATCTCAGAATGAAACCAAAAAGTTGTATTCTGCTCTATTTTCCGAATGTGACGCAGGCGTCTTAAAAACGTTCTAGCTCATTCGGATTAGATCAGAGTGGTGAAGAGGTTTAAATTTCCGTGTTCCGTGGTTCACTCCTTTTTTGGACGGTGGTTGGTGAATTTCAATCCTCCCGTGATGTGTGATCTGCTTATTTTTGAAGACCGTGATTTGTGATTTTGCATTAGTTTCTCTGAATCTTAAGGCGCGATTACACGAAGCAATTTTTTCTGCAACTTGTCTCGCAACGGCTTTGCGACACAAATTGCAAGAGGGGTTACACAGTGCAACGGAGACGCAATCGTTGCCGAAAGTAGAAACGAATTCTACTTTTCGCAACGATTGCTGCAACTCGTCTCGCAACATTTTTCAAATTGCACTGTAGGTTACACGCCGCAATGCTCCATGCAACTTGTGTCGCAACGCCGCAACGACACAAGCTGCAGAGATGATTGCTTAGTGTAATCGCGCCTTTAGGGTCAAGGTTATTTATTTATCGTATTTTCGTGAGTCGTGAATTTACGAAAACAAATGCCCGTGATTCGTGATTGATACCCCTTCTTCGACAACTTCAGTTAATTGCAATGAATGAGAAAGTAATGAAAGGCTAGCTAGTTAAGCTACCGTAACTAACCTCTCATTACCCTCTCATTCATTGGATTTCATTGTATTTCAAACCTTAACAGCTGCTTTCATACACAAATTAAAGCATCCTGGAGAGCGTATCATTTTCCGAATGTAACGCAGGCTTCGTAAAAGCGTTCTAGGTCATTCAGATTAAAGTGTCTGGAAAAGTGTTTTTGGTCACCAACCACCAACAAAGAAAGGGTTTAAAAGAACACTTTTCTGTAGATCTTCGCCGGCTCCAAACGATTGAAGTTTTTAAACTTAAATACTTAAAAGTGGTAAATATTTCATGGCAATCGCCGTCAATTGATGCATATTTTGGGGTAATCCTGTAAAACAGACTTTTAGTGCGTTCCCAAAAAAATTGCTATAGAATCATTTCCAAATTCTAAAAATTCATTTTGGGAGAACAAGCTATCTAGGTACAGAATTTCTAGGAATTTTTATCTCATGGATTCAAAATTATGGAGTGGTTAATGGGACCTGACTTTTTGAGTTGCCGCATCTAAATGTCTCCACGAAAAGCGATGTTAAAAATCACTATATTGATGTTTGTCGTGTGTCATGAATTTACAAAAAAAAAAAAAAAATTGTCCGTGATTCGTGATTAGTATCCCCTCTTCAACACCTTCAGTTAATTCCAATGAATGAGAAAGTAATGAAAGGATACTTAAGCCACCATAACTAGCCTCTCATTACCCTCTCATTTATTGGATTTCATTGTATTTCAAAACTTTAAAACAGCTGCTTTCAAACCTTATTAAAGCGTCCTGGAGAGCAAATCTTCTGCTGACACGATACATTGCTACATACTATTTTATTGTTCTATTAAGTTTGATGTTGTGTCACTTCATCACTAACTAGGGTATCATTATCTTAAGGTAGAGAAAAAGACGAAACTACATAAACTCAAAATAGAAGAAAAAAAAAGTTGCACGAGGGTTTACAAGGTGCAACGGAGACTCAATCGTTGCCGAAAGTAGAAACGAATTCTACTTTTCGCAACGATTGCTGCAACTTGTCTCGCAGCATTTTTCAAATTGCACTGTAGGTTACACGCTGCAATGCTCCATGCAACTTGTGTCGCAACGCCGCAACGACACAAGCTGCAGAGATGATTGCTTAGTGTAATCGCGCCTTTAGGGTCAAGGTTATTTATTTATCGTATTTTCGTGAGTCGTGAATTTACGAAAACAATTGTCCGTGATTCGTGATTAGTATCCTCTCTTTAACACCTTCAGTTAATTGCAATGAATGAGAAATTAATGAAAGGATACTTAAGCCACCTTAACTAGCCTCTCATTACCCTCTCATTTATTGGATTTCATTGTATTTCAAAACTTTAAAACAGCTGCTTTCAAACATAATTAAAGTGTCCTGAAGAGCACATCTTCTGCTGACACGATACATTGCTACATACTATTTAGTGTTCTATTAAGTTTGATGTTGTGTCACTTCATCACTAACTAGGGAATTATTATCTTAAGTTAGAGAAAAAGACGAAACTACATAAAATCAAAAGAGAAGAAAAAATTTAATCGTCAACTAAAGTACAGAGGAACAAGCCTTCTTTGACCTTCCTGTTATTGGCTTCGACATCATGCACTTGTTGTGTTTCATTCTTTTCGCAATTTTTCTTCACAACAATTTTCCTGCAGAAAGTAAAAAAGTTACTCCTGATGGAGTTGTGTTCGAGGCATTTAAAGCAGATGCTTTTCATCGAATCACAAGTCATCTTATCGAGACGAAAATTGTCACAAAACTTAAGTTTTGTGCATTCAGTTGTTTGAAAAACCTTGAATGTTTGTCGTTTAACTTTGGGAATCCTATCAATGGCACCCACGACTGTCAGTTACTGAGAACAGACAAGTACAACTCAAGATCATCCCTCGATATCAGTAGAGAACTGCACTACTTCTACCCGGTGGTAAGTTGGGATTTCTCCTTGATACTAATACTCTTTGAGACGTCTAGATCTTATGTACTTTTTAATGGTTTGTTGATTTTGGATCACCTTTCTTGGAACATACCGTAACCTCCCCATCATAGTCTGCTAACACAAATATCCTTCCAGTTATAAGCCCCCTGGTTACAAGCCCACTAGTCTGCTAACACAAATATCCTTCCAGTTATAAGCCCCCCTGGTTACAAGCCCACTAGTCTGCTAACACAAATATCCTTCCAGTTATAAGCCCCCTGGTTATAAGCCCACTAGTCTGCTAACACAAATATCCTTGCAGTTAGTTATAAACCTTAGCTTTCCTGAATATAAGCCCCGCTCCGATCGCGGTTATAATTCCATAAAAAAATTTCTAAAGCCCTAGCGAATGAGTATTATTCCATACAACCATGATTCCACGCTATTTAATCAACTGGGAAAATAACGAATTTTATTCATGGAAATTCGAAAAGAGAAGAAAAAAGAAGAATACAAAGAAAAACACATAAAACAAAGTCTATACATGAAGAAATCTAACTGACTCAACCGAATATTTTAAGATGAGAGGAATGTTTCAACTCTATTCGGCCTTCGGAGCTAGAGGTCCATGGTTCGATCCTCAGGATCTCCACGTCTGTTTCGACTTCTCTCTAATCCGTGTAGCTTCAGCTTTGAATACTCTTAAAACATAGCACTGATGGAGAGAGGGGGTAAAGTGCTGTCAAAAAATGTATCAAAATTATCGCATTTCAAATTGCTTCTCGGAAGCCATTAAGAATTCTTAGATTGCGAGTACTAACTTCTTTATCAATATTTAATGACTGTAATCAGTTGATAGTAATGAGTTTTAATTACCTTCTGACGCACAATTATCTGCTATTAGTATAAATACAAAGGTGATTATACAAAATCGCGCGCTCTGATTGTTTTTTTTTTTTCACTTTTTCGGACAAAATGGCTGTCAGCAGTCGTTTTGTCACAGTAAGCGAAGAGGAAATTTCTTTTTTGAAATAATCACCTTTTTATTTATACTAAAACAATTATTCACCTCGAAGACTCGCCGCTCGGTAAATATTCATCGATAATCACTTCGCCTTCGGCGAATAATTGCTAAATAATCTAACTTTCTTTTTAAGGTATTAAAAGGGAATTTGGATCTCAAATTTTGCACAAACTTTACAATATTTTGACATCATAAAAGTATACATTTTCTGAAAGCTAAATAAACGCAGTTTTCGAAAATATATTTGAATGCTAATTATCAAACTTTTTTTCCAAAAGTTTCAATGCCAAGCCGTATTATTTTTTTTTTCTAGAACAAGTGTATGGATCCATCACTTTGTCAGAACAATGGATCATGTTACCCTGACTACGATAACGACGACTATCATTGTGTCTGTAAACCTGGAACTGAAGGAAGAAACTGTGAAAAAGGTGAGTATTTATTTCTAGATGAGTTCGTAGAAACAAATGTAAGTTAAGGCTTACAATCCTCGATATGATACAATAGACCCCTTGCAGCACGTCGGAATGCAGCTCAATTTGGAGGGCAAAACAAAAGAATTTCAAACTCCTGAGAACTGGAACCTATTGTTTTGCCCTCCAAATTGAGCTGCATTCCGATGTGCTTCTAGGGGTCTATTGCAAATATGTAAAGGGGCTAGGAGAGGAGAGAAGAGAAGTGGAAGGAGGACGCGGGTTTACATTCTGGTGTAAAAAATTAACAAAAGCTTAGATTTCACTTTTATTATTCAGTTTACAGCAACTGTTCGGCGCTTCTCTCTGCTGGCTACGTATACACTGCAGACGGAGTCTATCACATCGATCCTGATGGACAAGGCGTCTTTCCAGTCTACTGTGACATGACCACCGATGGCGGAGGGTGGACTGTATTCCAAAAGCGCTTTGACGGCTCGGTGAAATTCTATCGCAGTTGGCAAGACTACAAAACCGGTTTTGGTAACCTGACTGGTGAGTTTTGGTTGGGCCTTGACAAGATCCACCGACTGACCAAGCGACAAGTAACGTCATTACGTATTGACTTGAATGGGAAAAAGAAACATGCTGTGTATTCATCGTTCTCTATCGCTGATGAAAGTGATTTTTACCGCCTGAGGGTAAGCGGATACTCAGGTAATGCTGGCAATGCTATGGAAACCAATGATGGCATGAAGTTTAGCACGTTTGACAAGGATAATGATGCATTTGGTAGTGGTAATTGCCCATTAGGACGAAAAAGTGCTTGGTGGTTCAATGCGTGCGGCTCTTCAGATCTTAATGCAGGAATCCACTGGTGGATCGTTCGTAAAGTTATAAGTAAAACCGAAATGAGGCTGAAGTAAAGTAAGTTGTGCAGCATGAAAATAGTGTGTTGGTTTACTTGATGTTGTCTTTTATAGTTTTCCATATATTTGGGTTTCACTTGACGTCATTTCCTGTCTCGTGCGGAATGTTCCTCAGCTGAATCACAAGTTTTCAATAGAATTCTTTCTGGTTGACAGCACATGGTGGTCAGTGTTTGACCACCATTTTGAGTAGATAATGAGATTCAAAGACTTTAATCAGCTGATTGAAACCCAGCTATTGCTGTCGCGAGAGTTTTTTTTTTCCACACAGATGCGACGCTCATTAAAGATCTAAAAATCTATAAAGCTTTAGCTGTTGTACAACAGCATGGGACAATCACAACAGAGCTACAGTAAAAATCAAAAGTGTTGATACACTACCTCATAATGTTGGAAAAATTAAGCACGCAATGTAAGAAAAAGCGCTTTAAAAAACGTATATAAACTAAATCCCCCCTCCCCCATGCAAGGGGAGGGGAGGGGGAGCGTACAATCGGCATCCGTCATTACACACAACAAATTTTGGGAGCATCGTAGGGGTAGTGTATCAACACATTTCGATTTTTACTGTAGACTCCAACTAGGTGAAGGTCCAAAGATCGAATTGGAATTGAGAAGGAGGAAAACCGCATAACCCGGAGAAAAACCCTCGAAGCACAGGAGAGAACGAACAAACAACTCTACTCACATACGACACCGAGCCCAGCGGGACTCGAACATGAGTCGCATTATTCTCTTTCACTGCTACGACACTGTGATCATCTAGCTACCAGATGATCTGAGAAAAAATATTAACCAATCAGAATCGAGAAAATTTGCAAAACTGAGGTGTCATCCTTAGTAGCCAGAAGATTCCGGATCGAAACGGTTAATTCTATATCTTATTTTCCAACTAAATGATGAATATCATACTATTTTTATACAACATATCAATAACCTCTACTGAAAATCTAGATTTATCGATTTTCGCAGGCTTCATGACACCTCAGTTTTGCAGTGACGTCATTTCTACGTCACTTTTTCAAATCAGCTTGTAGTGTCCTATCCAACCACTTTCAAGATCATCATCACGCAACGCTTTCAATCACTTAAAGTGTCGTCACACAATACTATCTAACGGCTTGTTTTAGTAAAGGAGCCATAGCGTTGCGTGACATCTCTATTAGCAGAGCTCTGTCTAGGAGACTAGTGATCTTATGAAACACTTTCTCTTCTCCCACAGACCAAAGACACTGAAGATGATCATCATCTAAGCTGATTCTTACCTGCCTGACAACATCTTTGAAGAATATTTGAGTGTTTGTGTCTAAAAGGGTTGTAGTTTTTCAGTAGCACACTGTTTATTTCTCGAAAAAATATTGATTTGTGAATACTGAATACTAAATTGATGGGTTGCAAGCATTCCCAAGAGAGTCACAAGACAAAAACATGGCGGCCATTTTGGTGCCGTTGACAATGGATACTAATGAGAAATCTCAGTTTTGTTAAATGGAACCAACACTCCCCCGAGAGGCCGCGATGACGTATGGCGTTCAATCGAAGAAAGAATAATGAATAGACCCCTTGCAGCACGTCGGAATGCAGCTCAATTTGGAGGGCAAAACAAAAGAATTTTAATCTCCTGAGAATTGGAACCTATTGTTTTGCCCTCCAAATTGAGCTGCATTCCGACGTGCTGCAAGGGGTCTATTGCAGCTCGTGTCATAGCGGTAAATTCATAGCGAGTTTTTTTTATTAGAAGCCAAAACCAGGCTAAACCAACATGTTTTACCTATAGTGGCCAATACATCTCTTTTTGTATAAATACAGAATGCTTTTCTTTATTTTTACCTTAACTTTTAACATGGTGACTAAATAAGGCTGTATTTACTATCCAGTATTCAGTGCTCACAAAGCCAATTGTTTTCGAATTATAGACTATCTACAAAGTACACCGAATCGAAATATGGCGACCAATTTGTATAACTATTGTTCTGGGCAGACTAGACTCTCATACAACTAAGTAAAAACGCTTTTATGTTTTCAAATGAGCACAAGGCTAGTCATGCAGTCCAGAACAATAGTTATTCAAATTGGTCGCCATATTTTGATTCACCACAGGGAATTGAATTTTTTATATTCGTTCGTCATCACCAGTGTCAATGGAAATTGCATGCAAATTGCAGAATTTGCAAAAAAAAAAAAAAAAAACAACAACAACAACAAACTAGTAGGGCACTAGAGCTCATTAACGAATTGACCTTCACATTTAGATTGGAACCTAAAAAATTGATCAATTAAGATTTCAGCCAACGACAACTCTTCTAGCACCAGACTAAGATATAGATCAGACCCCTTGCAGCACGTCAAACTGCTGCTCAATTTGAGGGACAAAACAATAGGTCCCAAATCTCAAGAGATTGAAATTATTTTGTTTTGTCCTCCAAATTATTAAGTTGCTTCACGTCACGTGAAAGGGGTCTATGAAGGAAATCCATTCCTTGAAAGTGTTTAAAAACTCTTTCACGCGAACACTGCCCAGGTTTCTTTCTTTCTGTATTTTGATGTGATATGATGGAAATGATATCTCATGTGCTCGTCATCAACACTGACAATTGAAATTGCATGCAAATTGCTGAATTTGCAAAAAAAAAAAAAAAAAAAACTAGAAATAGGGCACTAGAGTTCATTCACGGATTGAATTTCACATTTAAATTGGGACGTAAAAAAATTCAACAACACTTCTTCTAGCAGTTACTTAAGTTTTAAGGAAATCCACTCTTTGAAAGTGTTTAAAAACTCTTTCACGAGAACACTGGTCAGGTTTCAGGGGATGTTCATCATTTACGAAACTGATATCGGTGAAAATAGACCAGTACTAGTTTCACATTCGATGCAAACTGACCACAGACTCATTTGCACAGGCTTAACCTCGTTTATAAGTCAGCTATTCAACGACGTTATTAAAAGTCCGTGGGATTTCAAAACATTGGTATTGTTCAACTTACACATTCTTTACATTACAGTTGACTTTTGCAAATCATTTGCAACAGCCATCTGTAATGTAAACAATGTGCAAGTTAAATAATACCAATCCCACGGACTTTTAATGGTATTGTTGAATAGATGATGCGTTCCATTTGAAGAAACTAAATACAAGTTATCCCAACCGAAATTTCCGGATGCTTTTCGTAAATGGTAAACAGACAGTGCTTCTTTCTGTATTTTGATACGATATGATCGAAATGACATTTTGGGTACTTAAGAGCACCTAAGATATAAAGGAAATCGATTCCTTGAAAGTGTTTAAAAACTCTAGCACGAGAACACTGGCCAGGTTTCTGGCAGTCTTTCCAGCTGATCTGAAATAGTGACGTAGGAATGACTTCTCTGCAAAACTGAGGTGTCATGAAGCCAGTGAAAATTCACTTATAAAAATGTTTATCTGAGATAAATATAGATTTTCAGGAGAGATTTTTGATATTTTGTATGTATTGACTATGATATTTATCATCGAGTGGTAAATAAAATAAAGAAATAAACGCTTCCCGAGTCTCCAAGCTTCTAAGGATGACACCTCAGTTTTACAAATTTTCTGGATTCTGATTGGCTAATATTTTAACCCAGATCAGCTGGTTCTTTTTGTATTTTGATATGATATGATGGAAAGGACATTTTACGATGTAAAGTGAGCTGGAAAGCTTTGATGGTATATTTGAATAAAAAGGTATGCACTTAGTATGTCCCTTAGTAGGTGTGGTTACTAGAACATCGTTGAAAGTTGTCAGATATCAGGATATTGAACCTCCCCCCCCCCCCCCCCCAAAGAAAAAATTAGGAAATGATGAAAATGATATCCAGTCGTTGAAGTCTTTGAAGGGAAAGGAAAGTTGGTGCCAGGATTAATCATTGAGTACCAAGAAAGAAAGTATGGGAAGAAAGGAAGGAAAGAAGGAAGAGAGGAAGGAAAGAAGGAAAGAAGGAAAAGAGGAAGGAAACAAAGAAAGAAGAAAAGAAGGAAAAAAGGAGGAAGGAAGTAAGGAAAGAAAGCAATAAAAAAGGAAGGAAGGAAGGAAGGAAGAGAGGAAGGAAGCAAGAAGGAAAAAAGGAAGGAAGGAAGGATGGATGGAAGGAAGGAAGGAAGGAAGGAAGGAAGGAAGGAAGGAAGGAAGGAAGGAAGGAAGGAAGGAAGGAAGGAAGGAAGGAAAGAAGGAAGAGAGGAAGGAAAGCAATGAAGATGGATGGAAGGAAAGTATGAAGGAAGGAATGAAGGAAGGAAAGAAAGAAGGTAGGAAAGAAGGTAGGAAAGAAGGAAGGAAGGAAGGAAAGACGAAGAAAGGAAGGAAGGAAAGAAAGAAAGAAAGAAAGTAAGAAAAACCTGCTTCGTTACAATAAAGTACCAAGCCGAAAGTTTTTGTGGTTGAGATACAAGTGTTTTTACATGTATATATGAATCTGTCTTAAAGTGCACCTAACCCCTGATACAATACTTAAAGTACTGATTCTACATGAAGAGAATAGTTGAGGTGAAACTATTTCTTCATTTGACTGTTGCGTCTTCAAGTTATAAAGGTTTATACGCATGCTCAGGGGATTAAAAAGTGGGATAATGTTTTGTAAAATATGCTACTTTTTAGTTGTATTTTTCTTGTCAAGCACAATTTCCACTAAATTTTCAAGATCGCGTACCGTTAAGCGAATTCTGAATCAAATATACCGAAAAATTGCATACTTTGCAAAATATTATCCCACTTTTTAATCCCCTGAGCATGCACTTAGAGCAGTAGCGCGGAACTCTTGATGTGTGTATAACTGTGATGTTGTTGAAGGATTTTGAGTGTATTTGTTTCATGAGCCGAAGGCGAGTGATTGTATATTTGATACAACACGGACACGAATATTGTATATTACTTATGAAACGTCTAGGTGTATACATTCATGTTCTACTAAAATTTTTAAGATAAAATTGAATTTGGCTGAGAAAATTGGAGTTAAAGTTTATGAAAATCAGGACGATTTTGTATCAGATATACAACCTCCTCCACGGACAATGATTTCTATTGTGTTTTCCTCATTAATTATTCCTGAATTTTACTTGTTGTATGTCAGTTAAACACTAAACCTTCATGTTAACTAGTTCATTCCGTACCTTTTCATGTCAATCATTTAGTCTATTTCTATATCGTTATTTACACATTTCAAAATAGCTTTATATATATATATAGATTATAGATTGTAAATAGATCAAAGACAAGACATCACTTTTGCTGTTACTCGGAGTTTCACGCTTACGCGATCTTCAGACAGTCTTTTCGCGTAAGCGTGAAACTCCGAGTAACAGCAAAAGTGATGTCTTGTCTTTGATCTATCTACAATCTATAATCTATAACGCTCTACATTTCAATGTATTGAGCACTTTACCGTCAGAATAGACACATCCAGATATATATATACTGATTGAATACCAATGTATTCTGTAGCTACTCCGTCTCGAGCATGACGCGTAGCAATAGAGTTGTTCCGCACAAGAATGTTAGAGATGCAAATGTACAACTTCAGACCTTAGACATGTAAATTAATGTCAACAGTGCAGCTTTAAATTCTTAACGCCTTCATTGCATAATTTTCTTGAAGTCGGAACTCTTTGAAGAACGAGGCATACAAATAAATCATAGTTATCAATATGTGCATACTCCGACGAAGGACTAGCGTCCGAAACGTCAGTAAGTGATCTCTCTTATTTTTTACGGTGTAAAAATTTAACTTTTTATCCATACTGTTTCATTAGAAACACCGACGCAGCTCACACTAGCTTACCGCTAGTTATCATCTCAATACGTGCATATGATTGGCGGGGTATTCTGTGGTATCCGAAGCGAAACATCAAGCGGCGTTAGGCGTAGAAAGTCTACAAAAATATTAACCTTATTTTTCATAGTCAAGACTTGTATTCGTCGAGATCTCCTTAAGACTGATATAATGTTATGCATTCAAACCAGGATGATCCTCAGACTTCATGTGTTTTCAACAATGTCAATTAATCATTAACTCTTTTGAAACGATGAAAATTAATCATGAAGCCGCAAAAGAAAAAAACAAAAAAAAAATTAAGAAATGTTCGGATACTATGGGACAACATTACACCCAAGCCGATGAGTTCTATCGTTGAAGAATCCAATCAAAACTGAAGTACATAATCTATTTTCAATATACGAAAACTGAATCATTATTGACATATTGATAATTGACAATTATGATTGACATGTGGTCTCTTATAGCAGTCAAAATAACTCAAGCCTACCCCCCTCAGTAAAGATATTCAAAGCCTTCTGCTGGGAGTCAAGCATGGCGTTTTTGGTCACTCGACTATCTTTACTGAGTCGAAAATGTGGACTTAAGAAATGTTTAATTTCACTGATAACTCTATGTGTCTTATGGTTGATCATTGCGAAGTATTTGCGAGTGAATTTTCCGTCTATATCACGCCATTCACATTTGGAATCAGGAATACACAATGGCGAACCACAGATAGATGTTATACGAATTACGGAGAAATTAGGACAAAAAAATCTAAGCAAAGATCACGGAGAATACGTGTTGGTTTTACCTAAAAAGATCGAGTCAAATCGAGCCAGTAGAATCAACATTCATAAAGAAATTCATCATTTAATGGAGATTTTGGAATCCTTTCATCAGTACGATGGAGCTACTTGCCATGGTTTGAAACACGATCCAAGTAAAGATCATCTACAAAAACTGAAATCATGTTGGTTCAAGACAAGAAACTGGACTATGTTAATTTCTGGCCCGAATAGCAAGGATTATCACAGAAATGGAAAGCAAAATCTTTCATGGCTATGGATTTGTAACATGGTGGAATTTCCTTTTGTTATTCGACAAAATGTATTCAAGCGGTTAGGATTGAATCATTCATATGGTGAAGCAACGCTGCTGGACTTCTTTCTACGATCAAATGGAACATTAAAGATCGCAGTATCTCAAAAATGTGTTTTTACTAAAAACCAATTGAATATATACCAAGAACTACCCGAGACTAAACGTCAAATATACTTGGATTACGGCCTTCTAGGATACACTCACAATATACTGCGAATTATCAGACCAGATTCAATTACTTGGACCAAATGTTCGTTTAAGAATACTTCTTGTCCTGATATCCCAGAACAGCAGGCTAGAGTAGACAATATTATGTTGCCGTATTGTTGTAAGACCTCGATAAATCAGATCGTGGTCCATACCGTCCATGCCTTGAATCAAATAGGAATTGAAAATCGAGTGTGCTTTGGTACTTTATTGGGCGCCATTCGATCGAAAACTATAATACCTTGGACAGTAGATGCAGATATTTGTATGAAAACTGAGGACACGAAAAAACAAACCTTTAAAAGACTAAAGGAGGCCTTAAAGCCAACTAACTTTTCGTATGCATATCTTAGAGATAAGCATCGTATAGTTCCACTTAATGCTTTTGTCAAACATATATCCAACCATGCTCTTGTATCGGAGTCAGACCTGTTTAGTGAGCAAGTTCTTCGATACATGCAAGAAATGCTTCCAATTCCTGAACCTTTGTGGACAAGAGCTCCTTATGCTGACTTTTATAAATATGACAAAATCTTCCAAATGAAAAATATCAACGTTACTATAGATGGTTTAGAATATTCTACTGGAGGAAAACCACATGAACTACTGCGTGAATGGTTTGGTAGTAAGTATATGTCGACAGATCGTGAGGATAGAATTACCTCGGGTGTTGCTGAAAAAACACCGCTGCTTCAAAAAATTATTAGGCTATTTCAAATTTAGACATAAAGTTTTCATTCTAAGTAAACAATTATTTACGCCTTTAGACCAGCAAGTGGTTCGCTGATGTCTTTTTTCAATTTACTGACCGTGTTAATCTGTCTATCTATCTATCTATCTATGATTTTTTTAAAGATACGTATCGATATTCTAAGACCATAGAGTAGCACATGATTATCTGTTGTTGTTTTCACACATCCATACGCCATGTGTATTTCAATTCAAATTTGATACGAATATTTAATTGGTGTTTAATTATGACCAACAGGATGATAAGAATATTTGTTCAAAGCTGCTGATTCTCGTTTCCGCTAGAATGTGATACAAAATTGTACAAATTTCACAACAAAATAAGTTAATGAAGTGTATCGACCCTCCGAACTGTATAATTAACAGCACGTTTCCTTGTGAAAATAAAGCCGAATTCGATCGCCAATAACTGCTATTCATCAAAATCACTTCAAACTTTCTTGAGTTACTTATTTGGGTATGTTCTTTTCAAATATTACATTTTTGAAAGCGTAACTAGTCATATTAAATATCACGCAATACGTGTTACAATGCCATTGATCTTCACGGTTGATAGTGGTGGACATTCAAAAGGCCGATTTCCACGGTCCATCACTTGCTTACAGCTGTCGCATGCCATCTGCTTAGGTCACGCTTACTTGCTCATAACTGTTGTTTTTGGAGTGTAGCTAACTGTCGAGGGTCGAGGGTCGAAGGTACCAAGTCGAGGGTACCAGTCGACTACTGAGTTGACGCGAAGTCAAACTGACATTTCACAAAACATAGCATCGGTTAATTTCAGTGAATATCTATTCAACATTTAACCACCAGTGTCTCAAATGCTTTAAAGGTTAAACACATTTCTGTACGGTTTTACAGTAAAACCGGATGTTCTCTTGGGGGGAACCGATTACAAGTTGATCTGAGCAAAAACTGTCAGCCAATATTCCAATGTTCCCCGCAAGAGAACATCCGGTTTGACTGTAATACTATTACCGACTGAAAGTATAGATCTTTAGTAGAAAAAAACTTATTCCAACAAACTGAAATTCAAGCGAACAACCAATGAGAGATAGCTGAAATGTCAGTTTGACTTCCCATCAAATCAGTATCTACCAAATAAATTTTGCGATTATCAGAAATGGTCTTGGTACCCTCGAACCTCGACAGTTAGCTACACTCTTGTTTTTGTTGTGCCCATAGACATAATGGGCTAACGCGTTGCTATGTGTGTTTCCACCCAATTCAAAACCTCTGGGAATAAGAACTGTTGTTTCAAAAAATTTCCATGTGATATCGAAATAGAAAAGTCATAGAAAAGTGGCCGTTGGCCGTATTGACGGATGGAAAATGTAAGGGTCTTTTGTCGGGACCTACAAAACTGTCCGTAATAAACGGGTGGCCGTATTAAGCGTGTGGCCGTAGAGCCGCGGGGTTCCATTGTATAAGAGAAAAACCAGTACATCGTAGAATAATTTTTTAATTAAGCAATAGAAACTAAGTTCTATGACTCTACCGGTGAAATAGAGCACGCGGGATGTTGGGAGAAACACGAGAAAAGTTCAAAAATCACGAGCTAAGCTATATTATAAATCTTATTATAATATAGCTTAGATAATACGCGCGCTCTCATTGGCTTATTCACTCCAAAAACCTATGCTCTATTTCACCGGTAAAGACATGGTTTGTGATTGACAGCTCACAAATGAAAGTTTCTCTACTACATTTTAACTCCAAAATCTGCACAAAATGGGCAATTTTCAAGATTTTCAAGATTGTTTTAATCTTTCGTAGTGAATTTTCATTCAACAAAGTTTTGTTTTTTTAAATAAAAAGACAAAAGAGGCACAAAATATACCTGCAGAGTGCCTGCTCAAGGTTGAAATTCGCAGCACAATGACTAGGCTTTCTTGTTTACAAATACGCTTGAACTATTTGTTATAAGCTTAAACTAAAACTTCCTGTCAAATTTAAACCAAAGACATACACTTTACAACTAGAATAGTTCTCTGAAAAGGAGTAAAAGAAGTAAAATTCGAGGAAATACCTTGCGAAATTCTAGAGTAAGTTTGCCGAAAAGTGTTTTCGCCGAAGCAACCTCCAGCCAGTCAGTAGATCGAAAAGCGACGAAAACTACGGCCCGAAAACAGTCTGGTTTCACTTAGGAATGAAATAAAAAGGTTCCTAAACGTGAAAACTGATTTGTAAGACTCTGCTTCTTTGTGAATGAGAAAAAGTACGACGAATGTGATTCGCTTATTTGCCATAGTTTGGAGAATCTCAATTTTGATCAGAAAATAATAAATTTTGATCAAAAATCACGAGCCTCCGGCTCGTAATTTTTGAACTTTTCTCGTGTTTCTCCCAACATCCCGCGTGCTCTATTTCACCGGTAGAGTCATAGAACTTTGTTTCTATTGCTTAAATAGACCATTTCACGGTTGTCGTCGCTCAACCTCAGCCTCGATAGCTTGTAATTTATTCTTTAGAATTTCGGCAATCAGTACTTGCCTTCTTCAGGTAATTAAGAACTTACACTAGTATTCAATATCTTAATCTGTTTCATGATAATGTATTTCTTTATTACCTGAAGAAGGCAAGTACTGGCTTTCCGAAATATCGTAAGATTATAGTTAAAACATTCTTCTACGATGTACTGGTTTTTCTCTTATGATTTTAAGTTCGCATGATGCTGATTTGTCTACCACTACCAAATATATTCGCAAATTTTCTTTCTTATATATACTTAATTTAGAATTGTATTGCCTCATGAAAATAATGAAACAATCATGACAATTGGTGCTAATTAACTGAACAAAAGAAAGTGTGCAAAGGATTCTGGTATAGTTGTAGTTAATGTCGCCATCGGCAGTTCTTGTTTTCGTTTTTTCTTTTTTTTTTTTTTTGTGAGGAAAAGCAGACAATCCAGGTCCAGACGATTTTTGTTATTAAAATCACTTCTTTGCAGTTTTTGGGAGCAGTTAATGTGCATGAACTGTATAGAGCCAAAAGCTTCTCTAAATCTCTTCTCACACAAGTTTCATTTCGTTTGGCAAAAAAAGTAAGTACATGATATATTTGTTTTCATGTAAATAACTATAATATTAGCACTATAGTTTCAACGAGTGCTTAACCGTTGACTCTGCTGCTAGACTTATCTACACCTACCCCAAAGTATTGTTATGTTACGCTTCTATCCGATTTTTGTCGAGAGCTGCACTGGCTTTCAATTAGACCACGGATACATTTCAAGAAACTTCTATTAACTTTCAAGGCTAATAATAAATAATAATAATAATAATAATAATAATAATAATAATAATAATAAACTTTATTTATATAGCGCTAAATCCACTAGTTGCCCAAAGCGCTTTACATAATTATATAATAAGTATGAAATATATTTGAAAATTATAAGACTAACATAAGCTATAAGAAAACGAACGGAGAAAGACGAAACAGTCCTAGTTCTAATAAATAATACTGACTATGATATAAAAATGTGTTAAAATATTATATGAATATACCTATAAAAATATGTATCTACTAAGAATTATAAGCTTGAAATAAATAAGTTTTAAGGTCTTTCTTAAAAGTAATGAAATTAGGCGCCTGACTTTTGGAAACTGGTATGCTATACTGGTATAACGGCTCCTAAACTCTGGAACGAGTTCAATCTGTAGAGACATTTAAAGGGGCACTTGGACGAAAATCGATGAAAATTGGAAATAACTTGAAACTTAGTTAAACCTATCTATATAGCTCTAATAGTATCCAAGAAACATATTTTCTTCGCAGTTAAAATTGGTGGGTAAAAATTGTTCATTTTTTTCAGCATCTAAATTGTGAGTAAATGACGTCATTTACTCAACCCTATTGTTCTTTTAGTTTTTAAACCAAAATTTCTCAACTGCAAGTGGCTCCCAGGCTAAGATTTTTGCAAATCTGGTTTTCCTGATCATAATTGAGTAATATTATTCTCAAATATTTGAATTATTCGGACTTTCGAAAATGGGGGCGTTTTCATCCAAGTGCCCCTTTAAGCGCCAACTCAAGACTCATGTATTTAAGCTAGCATGTATAAAAAGGGGTCATAAGTTTCATACATTACTAGGGATTTTAGTTTTCTTGATAATGAGTGGTTTTAGTTTTCGTAATAATTCGATCGTAGTGTGACACTAGCCAGTATAAGTATGAATATGGATACAACTCAAACAAAGAATTGTAAACCCTATCCCAGACTAAACCCCAAAATATACGCCCTATTTCAATAACTATTTGGCAATTGTTTAATTGAATTTAAATCGTTTTTTTTTTTTTTTTTTTTTTTTTTTTTGTGCCGGCAGAAAACGTAGCCTACCAGGCTAAAACAACTAAAACAACTAAAACATAACCCTATCCCAGAAAAAATGTCAAAAAGATACCCTATCCCAGACAAAAATCTTACCCTTCCCCAGACAAATTGTAAAAAAATTATACCCTACCCCAGACCTAAAAGCCAAAAAACCATACCCTATCGGGCGGCACATACCCGTATAGCAAATATAGGGGAGTACCCCCCCCCCCCCCCCCCCGGGTCTGAAATAGAAAAACATTACGCCCTAGGTAAAGAAGTCTATAGTCGTTATTTTCATTCAGGCAATGCAAACCGCTGTTTTAGGTGACCAAATACTCATATACCCAGATTTAGCTTGTTTATAAGTTAGCCATTGTTAAATAACATTAAATGTTTTCAAAACATTGGCATTGTTCAGGTTGCGATTAAAAACTACACTGAGCCACCTTAATCTGACGAAAACTACACTGAGCCACCTTAATCAAAAAACTACACTGAGCCACCTTAAACAAAAAAACTACGCTGAGCCACCCAAATTGAATGTTTTATGGTTTAATTCGATTTAAGCTTAAATTACACATTTCAATACTCAAAATGTTCACTATTCACTATAAGGTTATTGGTAATCCTCAATCCTTAATTCTCTGAATTGCTCCGTCATTCTTTGCCTGGTTCAAGAACCTTGTACTGGGTTTCAGGTTCATCTTGGGGGGCATCTCGCTTCCCGCAAACCGTGTAACAGTGCTTCCAGCAAGTATAGTGACAATTAGGATTACATCTCCTGCCACAAACAGTTCTGCACCTGAAGTGGCATGAACCGGTTGATCGGCGGCGGCGGCGGCGACGACGTCGTCTCCAGCCTTCCCCATCATCGGGCATCATGATCAGAAAGATAAGACAAAGCAGCAATAGGAACTTAAAATTCATGGTGTTGACCTAGAAATAAAAATTTACAAATTACACAGATGAATTCCGGTCAGCGAGCTGAAAGATAACTAGCACTGAAAGGGCAGAACTAGCGATGGAATGGAACTGATGATGCGATAAAACCTTGTAAAACAAAACTTATTTATAGTTATTCAAAGGAAGTTTATATTTTGTTGGATATCATCAATTGACCGTTGATAACGAAACGAGATTTATCAAGTACGCATTTACAAGTACCCATGACTCTTGTTTTGAAAAGAAGAAGCTTAAGAGACGCAGGTGACGTACGGCGACAGTGACGAAGAAGAAGATTATACGAATTAGAAGGAAGATGAAAAGAAGAAGTAGAAGTAGAAGTGGAAGATGAAGTGGAAGAAGAAGAAGAAGAACAACAACAACAACAAGAAAGGCAAGAAGAAAAAGAAGAAGAAGAAGAAGAAGAAGAAGAAGAAGAAGAATTAAAGAAAAAGAAAAAGAAAAAGAAAAGAAGAAGAATAGAAGAAGAAGAAGAAGAAAAAGAAGAAGAAGAAGAAGAAGAAGAAGAAGAAGAAGAAGAAGAAGAAGAAGAAGAAGAAGAAGAAGAAGAAGAAAAAACCTAGAAGAACGGCAAAAACTAGAAAAAGAAAAAGAAGAACAAGAAGAAAAAGAAAAAGAAAAAGAATTAAAGAATTAAAGAAAAAAACAACAACAGGAAAATGGGGTGCCATTTGCAAATTTACTTGGAGTTACAACCAATACGTATACTTACAAATGATGCCAAGGTTTGCTCTTTTCCTTCAGATGATCTTCAGCAAAAGTCTTCTGGTGCTAGCAGGCAGTATTCGACTGAGCTACTAAGCTTTTAGCCAGCAGCTCTATATATTCTCTTGTTATGTTTGGATAGGTGATCCAACTTTCGATTAAAGTCATTAGGCTGAGAAGTGTTAACATAACGAACAAGAAAAGGATCATGTTGTAACAAGATCCTTAAACAACTACTTAACAAAGAGGCTAATTTCTTCATTTGTTTAAATACATTATTTATTTGGTTACGTGTTAGAAGAAGAATTGAATACAACAACGGATTCAACGGTTAAACCTTCAAGTGTCTGCACGGGACTGCTCCAGTTTATCTCGCTCACAAGCTTAGCGAATAACTAATGATAAACAAAGCATTGTTGATCAAAACCTGCGGCCCTTCACTCTTTGTTTTGAAAATCATTTCTCGAGTGGTTTAAACAAACTTCAAAGATAAGTCACAGATTAGTTAGATGAAATAGCACTCTGATTAAAATTTTTGTACTTCACTGAGACTTAAAAAGCATTGGATTTAATGTCAATATATTTAATTTTCAGGCAGAAAGCGTCCTTGAACACAGGGCCGAGCAAATAAAGAATCACAATAGACTGTAATTGGTTAGAAAATCATAATTCGTGGTTGCTGACTCGAAAGTTTATACTGCTTCGGCAACCACACAGACCTAATCTACCTCTCCTGTAATGACTAGGATTTTCTGTAATTTTGTGAGCTGTATTTCTATCCCATTCTCTTGTAATTATTTTTTTATTTTGTGTCTGAATAAATGTTGAACTTGAGCGTGAATTCCGCTCACCTCAAAAGGGGGAGGGGAGTGGAGGGGGGTCTCAGCTGACATCTCATCCACGAGCGCCGACAAAAAAATCTCGTGGCCCGGCCCGCAGAGTGAGGACATCTGCTCTTGAGCTCGTTGCTAGTAGTTTTCTCAGCCGGGTATATCGTAAAACATGGAATGAATTCTTGTGAACTAAAATCTACAAAACATGCAGAAATTCAGAGATTACTATTTGAGAATCTTGGGGATCATTTACCCTATAAATCACCTACTGTTATGATATACAGAAATAATCGGTTTAGATGTTAAAATTTGAGAGCAATCATATTTCATTTGCGGGTAGTATGGGTGGCATACACTGCTAAGGCGTCGCCTTTCACCACTTTGGTTCTAAAGGCTAAAGGCACGGGTCACTGCTTCGAGCCCTAGCTAAATATTTTCGTTTTCTGAATTTAATCGGCAACCCAGAGGATGTTGTTGTTGTTTTGGAAAAAAAATGTTAGTAGTTAAACGCGGGTGGGACCTACTGGACTGTTTCCAAGTCACATAGAATTTGCTCTGTTCTAATTATTCACTTGATGAATGAATTGTGCACTCGTGATGAATCAAGCTTTTTGGTGTTGACACTTTTAGCTCGGCCAATATTTACCTACAAAGCACTTAGTTTAGATAGTATTGATGGGTAAGCAAACTGAAAAAAAAAATATTTACTCAAATACTTTATTCAAAAAGCCTTTAATTTTATCAAACCCTGAAACAACCTCTGGGCTGATCTAAGTCAGGGCATGGCTAACTCACAGATAGAACCCTGAAACAACCTCTGGGCTGATCTAAGTCAGGGCATGGCTAACTCACAGATAGAACCCTGAAACAACCTCTGGGCTGATCTAAGTCAGGGCATGGCTAACTCACAGACCAAACCCTGAAACAACCTCTGGGCTGATCTAAGTCAGGGCATGGGTAACTCACAGATAGAACCCTGAAACAAACTCTGGGCTGATCTAAGTCAGGGCATGGCTAACTCACAGATAGAACCCTGAAACAACCTCTGGGCTGATCTAAGTCAGGGCATGACTAACTCATAGAATGAACCCTGAAACAAACTCTGGAATGATCTAAATCAGGGCATGGCTAACTCACACACTGAATTGGAATCAGTTTGTTAGGTTTTCAAGAGGGAAGAAAACTGAAGATTGAAGGTTTATGTGTTGCAATCCAATGGGATATTCCCGCGCAGGTTCGAACCCTGCTCGCAGCGAGATGGATTTTCGCAATTTTTTTTACCAGAATCTTTTTCGTAGTTCCTTTTGGTAGCCTAATTAACGTTATTATCTTGCGAAGCCCAAAGGAGTTCAAACATTTGAAGAAGAAAAAAATTATTTGACATTTTT